>VZRZ01004300.1:1195821-1254534 GCA_013398175.1 Climacteris rufus | reverse complement strand
GCCAGGCCCCGCCCCATTGGCTGCTGCTCCCCGCCGGGCCCCGCTCCATTGGCTGCTGCTCCCCGCCAGGCCCCACCTCATTGGCTGATGCTCCCCCTCAGGCCCCGCCCCCGCCCGCCCAGCCGGCGCGGGCATTCCAGCGGGACAGGAGCGCAGCCAGCCCGGGCGGCGAGGGAAGGCTGAGGCCGCTGCTCCCTCCTCCTCCTCCTGCTTTTCCTCCTCCTCCGCCAGACACCGGGCTGCCCGCGGCACCGGTTCTGCTGAGCCCACGGGCAGCCCGCAACCCTCCTTTTACCCGGCCTGTGGAGCGGGAGGACCGTGCCCGGAAGGAGTGCTCGGCCTGGAAAGAGGGCTGAGGCGACCAGTAGCAATATGAAATAGGAGAAAGATTTTTTAGTTTTGTGAAAGAGTCACAGACTCCGTTGAATGTGTCTATTTCTATTTATACGTAGTATTTGAATTATTAACGTATTTTCTCCACATCACTTTCAGAGCACTGGTTGCAGCCTTACAGTACTTAAAGGGGGCTTATGAAGAGGAGAGAGAGTGGCAGACAAGGGCGAACAGTTTTTAACTGAAAGAGGAGAGATTTAGATTGGATATTTAGAAGAAACTTTACTCAGAGGAGGGTGAGGCACTGGCACAGGTTTCCCAGAGAAGCTGGGGATGTCCCATCCCTGAAGTGTTCAAGGTCAGGTTGGAGCGGGCTCTGAGCAACCTGGTCTAGTGGAAGGTTCTGCCCACGGCAAGTGGGTTGGAACGAGATGATCTCTGGGTCCCTTCCAGCCCAAACCATTCTGTAATTTCTATGATTGTAAGGCTACTTTAGAACAATGTTTTCTGCTTGAAATTACACTCTGCATCCAGTGACTGTGAGGCCAAAATGACTTGAATTGCCCCAACATAGGTTACAGTGGGGACTGACCTCTGGACTGGGAGCACACCCCCAAAGGGCAGAGGTGAGGGGGGTGCCATGGCTGTATCTTGATGCTGATCAATCAGCATCAGATTCAGTCCACAGGGTGTACAATAAAAAACAAAAAAAATGTATAACTGAAGAAAGTTCTATGCAGCAGGGCCACCACTGCAGTTTATTTTCCCTGTAGAGATCAAATTATCCCCCCACCCTTTTGTTTTTAAGAATTAAAGAGAAATGAAGTGTAATCTATCCAATGAAGTTAAAGCAAACTAAAGTTACTGCTCATTTCATAGCTTGTGACTGTTTTACCTCAAACTCTGGCCATTCCAAGGTGAATGGATCACCTTCTGACAACTCCAGATTTCTTGAATGATCACCTTAGCATCCCATTATCAGATTTTCTGGCAATTGTAGAACAAGAAATTTTTAAGAACCCACAGAATTCCTTGTCCCACAAACTGCTTTTCCTTTTTCCAGTCTAGTATCCCAGTGACCCCCTTCTCCAAAGAGAAACTACCAAGCTATTAATGACTTCATGGTCTTACATAGCCTGGAGAATCTGTAGGAACTCTTTAATTGCAATATCAAGCTCATAAATGGTTCAGAAAAAGTCCCAACTAAACCCAAACAAACCAAGGCACTACAGGACAACACTTCAAAGAGATATAAAAGTTTTTTCTCTCTCTATACACCAGTGTATAGTGATTAAAGTGTACTAGTTTGTGGAGCAAAGCCATCAGAAATAAGAGGACATTTTGCTGTATTTTTATTTGAAGTCTTACAAGTTAAAGTTTTTGCTGTAATTGTGAATTCAAGGAAGTGAAAAGTCACAAATGTAACCTGGTTACACAAATATCTTTTCACACCACGACAGAAATGATGCTAGTAAGCATCATTTGATGATGGTTAAATGTCACTTAAATAGCTGAGGTTAAATGTCACTTAAATAGCTGGATTTCCCCTGCCAAAATCCTAGGTTAACTTTTGCTATTTTCTGTCTATCCCAGGACTTAAATTCAGGGCGAGCCCACGAGGCGGCAGCAGATTCCAAAGGAAAATTCTTCTGACAGCCCCATTTGTGGGCTGTTTTTTTTTCTCGGAAAATACCAGGGGCCTGAACGGTTTAGATGCATTTTCCCTCTCTAATGCTAAATGGTTTCATTTGGCTTGGTTTTGGATGAGGGTGAACTGCTGTGCATCCTGCTTTCCCTGAGTGCCATTTACGTACAAAGTCGTTTGCAACAATAATTTGCCTCCCAAGCAAACAGGCAGGGCTGACGATTCAAAGGTCATTCATTGTCACTCTAAGTCACCTCTTCTGTTCCACATGAAATATCCGAGGCCACTGAAAGTGTTTCCTTCACTTTAAAGCAGCAAACTGAACTTTGAAATAATAAAACCTTTTAAAATTTGCTTTCAGTAAGGGTGGTATAAAGTTTAACCTAATTGCTCTACAAAGCAAAGACTTTCATCTCTGGGAGTTGGGATGTTGAATCTTCAGGCTACAGTTTTCCAGTGAAACCATGTGTATCAGCCTTTTAAAAACAGCATCCATTTGAAGTTTATTCCTACACAATATCTAAGAATGAGAAGTGGAATTCTGGAACTTGACATAATTAAATGCCTCAGTGTAAAGCAGTTTGCTACAAAGATGCTGACAGAGTAATTTCAAAGTCTGGTAATAAGACAGAACCCCTTGTTTTTTTGCTGCTGAGGAAAAAGGAATATTTTATTCCACATGCTGTATTGCCTGTTGCATAGAATATAATCATATCTGCTCATTCAGCTACACTTTTTGTATTATCTTGAATAATTAGTTCATTCTATTTTGGTCTGAGTAGCATTTGATCCTGCTTTCTTATCCTAAAAACTGCTGATTGTTACTCTGTATTTTATGTTGATTGAAGGTTCCCTCAGCAATAGGTGAAGACTGATGTAGTCATGGTCTGAGTTACTGGGCCAAAAACACAATAAACTGAAAGAGATCTGACATCATCAGGATCCCCTCAGAAAGTGAAATGATGCCACATTTTTCTCAAATCCAGATTGTCAGTGTGACATATCTCTGTGTGTTTTGGCAGAGATGGACTGAAAATGCAGTGTCCTATGTCTGAATTTTACATATTCTATCTCATTTAGAGGTAGGCAGTTGCTTGGCTGTAATTCTCAGGATATCTACACCTCGCAGTCGGAAAGGTACTTACAACGCTTGTGAACTTACCCTAATTAGCATTAATTTGTCTAATCTGTGTATCAACAATCAGATACCTGCAAGATAAGCCACTGCCAGATTTCTAGCGTGTGTTGAATGGTTTTCTGTGCTGGGGCTTGCTCGGTTTCATCTCCCAGGTGGAAGCAGGCAGGGCTTTACAGCCGCCTCAGATGTGTCTCCGTGCAAAGTGATAGGAACTGTGGGAGCAGTTGTGGGATGATAATGCCCAATGTCCCTAATGAACTGCTAGCTGCTAAGTGACGCTCTTGTCACTTCCTTCAGGCTGAGGATGGATTTCCACAACAAAGCCTCTTTCAAAGAGATTTTTTTCTTAAACAGGCAAACCTTAGCAACTTTATATTTTCTCCGTTAGCTCTCAGCTAGTATTTTCCATCTGACATTCCAAATAATTCATAACAAATAAGAAATACTAATTATTTTCAAATAGCTTTTTTTTTTTTTTTTTAAACTCAGAAAACTAGAGTTCTATTAAAATGTTAAATGGAAATACAAAAGGTGGGTTTAGTGGCTGCTGTTGCACACATCAGAAGCAGCATGCATTTATGCTCATATAGAATGCTGTATATAAAGCAAAACAGATGTGAATTTAAAGCCAATTAAAGATGTACATTAATGCCAAATACAATGCCTGCAATTAATTTTGAGCAAGTTGGACATGTGGTGCATATTATAGTTCATAAAATCTTGCCATAGGCAAATAACTAATGTTGCATACATCAAGTCTGGAAGGACAGCCAACTGAAAGTGATTAAATAATTGAGGAATATATAATTAATTAAAATTTGCTGTGAAGGTAATAAAGAAGTAAATAAGATTCTGTCATCATCAGTGAGCCTAAGTTAAGAAAACATTCTATTGTTTTAGAAAGGAATTTGAAATGGATCTGCAAGAAAGCAATTTGAAATGTTTGCTGCAGGAGGCAGTTTTGATATCCATAGAAGGTACCATAAGAAACCTGGCTCTGCTTCACATTGCATAACTTTTCTCAGCAGAGGAAACGACCTGGAGCTAAAGTCACCTGTCAGTCTGAATTTCAAGCTGCTGAAATCAGCTACAGGTTTAGAGCCACATCTGCTTCTCTTCAAATGAGAAGGTGAGTGAAGTCAAATACACTTGGTAGCAGAACTTATGAAGTGGATAATTTAAAACCAGGTTGTGGACTGATGGGAGCTTCAAGATCATTCATTCTCTTTGACACAGAAGAACTTCTTCAGTGAAGTGTAATTACTATGTCCTTCCGTGTGAAAGAAGGCAATGCTAAAAATAATGCCCAAAGAAGTCACCAAGATACATGTGTGCTATTTGGCCAGATGCTGTTTGCTCTCTCTGCTGCTTTGTATGCTCTGTAGTCTCTGTGCTGTGTACTCTTCAGAGTGGATATATGTACTAATTGATCTGTATCCATTTGCTGCCTTCAAGACCACTGCATGTAGGCCAGGGTTGCTAGCAAGTGTCTGGACTACCTTAGTGTAAAAGACTCTCTAATTGGACAGATAATTTCAAACTGATTTCTAGAATAACATTAAGGCATTGATAGAAGGGGAAAAAAACCAACTTGGTTTTCAGTTTGAGAAGTTGGGAATGAGGGAAATTACACCGGCAGATTCTGGAGTCTGAGGAATAGAAAACTCATCCTTTCAGAATGTGGAAAAGAGTTATTCAAATGGAATCATATTCAGCCCAGCCATATCCTTCTGCCACCCTAATGGTCTAAATCTGAATCTAAACTCAAGCCTGGCACACCTGTACCACAGCAGAGACGGGCTGTGCTTATGCCCGTTGAAATCCTATCTTCCTTCTGGCCTTGGCTCACCACCCAAGAGGACAAATAAGAGCATTTAGCAAGTGATGACACATCTATGTGTCATCTGTGTCTTTGGATACAGATAAAATGGATATTCATTTTGCTTTTCAACTCAGGCTTCTGTAGCAGCAGTGCATCTGCCAGCATTTCATAGGCATGGGCTGGAGATAGAAAAGAATGTGTTGAAGAACACTGAGAATGCCATATGGAAATTCTTCTGTGGATTATCCCACTGAATCATCTAGTTGTATATAGGATTAGTTACTTCTCCATATGGTGTTTAAGGACCAAATTGCTGCTGGAATATTTTCCAAAGGTTATTTTTATGTTTTTCTGTACTACGGATTTGTGTTAAAAATTGCATCGTAACCTGCACCTACAGTGAGATATTTTAAAGCATCCAAAGAGCTTTATTCATTTTGTTCCATGTTTTAGCAATTATAATTCTCCCTCAATTAGCAATCTTTGAAGAACTGTGTGTAATTCATTCACTGCTATGGATATATTTCCCTATGAACACAGTCTGAAAGCTTTGCAAAAGGGGCGTGGGCGGTATGAAATCAGTTATGCTCCTAATTGACAATTGTGCAGTTTCTTCTAGTTTCAAGGAGGAAAAAAATATCAATGTAGACTGGCAGGTTAAATAAAAAAGGAAGGGGAAGGCATAAAATTCCATTTTTTGCAACCAGTTTGTGTCACACTATTTAAATCAGTTTTAGTTAAACTCGCCAGAACTAATCAGTTTAGCTACAATAAAATTACTTTATTCTTGCTGCTCCATAAATTAGCACGTTCTGTCAAGATGACATTATAATTATGTGAATTACAGATCAGTGCCTATTCCCATTTGTACCTATGCTTGAGTGACATGAATTAGGGTAGAACTTTGCTAGTGTGCATTAATCCTGAGTACTCCTCAAAATAACTTAACAAAAATGTCAAAAGGTGCTTTATTTGTTCCAACTTCTGTAACTGTTTGTAGTAAAAATATATATAGATATGCATAATTAGCATACTAAATTTTGAAGTGAAGGAAGTAATTTAGAGAACTCTGATGTCTTTGCTAGGAAAGGAGAAGCAACGTGTCTGAGAAGAATGGAGAGAGGGAGTTGTGCACTGGGACAAGGCAGTGGAGTAGCCAGAACAAGAGCTGTATAAAATTAAAATTGAAATTGACTGCTTGGAAGGTTGTAAGCGTTGTATGCACTTCATGCTTCAGCTTCCTGAGTTCCTTTGCCAGACACTTCTTCCTAAATCCTTAGCTGTGCTGGTGGATTGGCATCCTCCAAAGCTCAGCTCCTCCAGTGGAACAGGAGCAGATGTGGCTGTCAACATTCCAGACAAGAGCTTAAAAGGAGAAAATTAAGAAGTAGCTTCATTTAAAGGTGTTCTTACTAGTGCCAAAAGAGAAAATCAAATAGTAATTTAGTGATGTCACAAATTAATTGATATAAATGATGCCTTTTATGTGTACCTTACATGCACTATCAGTTATGTTTCAATTAGGTAGATAGCAAATATGGAAGACACACTTATGAGATGAAAGCTGGGGGATGGGGAGTGTTATTAAGTGTACTTTATCAAGCTGCATTTACATCTTGTACATTTTAAGGTGCAAGATTATTTTCAAAAACAGAACCAACATTTTATCTTTAAAATGATTTACAAGGTCTGAAGGCCCTCTGGTGTGGTTTTTGCTATTCTGTACATCTTAGCTTTGAAGATAAGAGAAAAATAGTGAAACACAATCCCAAAAGATATTTTAAATTCTTCTGCAATTCCTAAAGAAAAAAAGCTGTTAGAAATGGAGTTTCATGATAAGACAGGACAGAATGTGCCAGTATAGCAGAGGATGCAGCCTTTATGTAATGATCAAAGCATAATGACTTTAAGTGTATTGACCAGCCACCTGTTCCCACACAACCAGCCTCTTTCATCCCCTTTTCCCTCTCTTTTCCTGTGCTTGTTCCTTCCCTCCCTTTCCATATGTTTGGTTCCTCCTCTGAATGTGCCATGGCAAGTCCAGCACCCAGAGGGCTGAGCCAGAGAGCCTCTCCAGCAGCAGGTTTGTCTTCTGGGACTCACACTGCACAGCAAGGCTGGTGGCTTTCCCAGGGCAGCTTTGGGACAGGGGCTCCATTCCTCTTACTGGGCTGCAAGGATTCCTCATCCTACCTCTGTGCTCCTTTGTGTCTGTGGGGATGAGCTGTTCATCACATCAACCAACACTGAACCACTTTTTGATCTCTGTGTGTGTTAGCTGCAAACCCAGGAAAACCAGGACACATATTCAGCTTGTTGTCTCTGGGTCAGTGGCCTCATGATAACCAGCCTGAGGTCTTCTTTGTAAAGACCATGAGGGATTTTACAGTTATGCTGGGAGACCAAGATGGGGAAAAATAAATTATCATACCTATTAAATGAATATAACTTGAGGGAGATTAGCAACAATGGGAGTAAAACAAGTTAAGAAAAACCCAACAGCTGAAAACAGACCACATGTCCAGAGCTAGCACACTTGCAGGAATTTTGCATTCCTTGCCCTTCCTCTTGCATTCCCTGAATTTTTCCCAGAGGAGCATGTTATCTGTCATGTATCCCTGTGAAGCATCTGCAGCTTCTGAGTACCTTACATATGAGCAAAACACACCATCCTGAAGAACAGTGTGAGATTTTGAGGGTACCATTTCTACAAAATGCCTAAATACTCCATCTTCTTCCTAAACATGTGCAAAAGCAGCAAACAAAGCAAACTCATTCTTCCCAGAAGGCATTGAGGGCATGCTTCCAGGTGCTGTGCATGCAAGAGAAACAGCATTCTGACACATGGATTTCCTGGCTGGTGAAGTTCATGTTTGTTGTTTTTCCTCTGTTTATTTTTGTGACAAAACAGTTTTTGTATTAGTAGTGCAATTCTAGTATTGCTAGTTAGTCACCAAAACACTAACTCTCTGACAAGGTATCCCCAATTCTACTTACAGGTTTAGAAAAACTCTAATTTTAATTTTTTTTAATTTGTTTTTTTCTGTTTTGTTTTGACCCACAGAACAAGAACAAATGCTCATGTGTCAATCTGCTCATGTGCATCAAAGCCATCAAGCAAAATCGAGTTGTTAAGAAGTTTTGTGCCATGTACAATTTTGTGCTGTGTCTTGGATTGTTCTCAATACCTGGTCAGTTTTTTGTTCAGGAACATGTAAACTCATGGTCTAAAATTAAGGTAAAAAATACTTCAAAATGAAAGTTTAATTCGTATAGAATTGAAGTTAGCATTATCACTTTCAATTGATCAGCATTATCTATTTAATACCAAATCAGGAACACAGAAAGGCCAAAATGCTACAGCAAAGCAGAAATGCTCTAACAGGAACTGGCAGATTATTTCATCTCTATGAATTAAACCTTGACCGTGTCACAGAATGCCTTGGGTTGGAAAGGACCTTAAGGATTATCTAGCTCCAAGTAGATAATTAATGGAAGTAATTAATTCCAAATTGTTGAAAGTAATTAATTCCAAACTTCTAGAAGTTGCTAGCTAGCTGACTATATCACTTAGTGAGAAAAAGTGAGTCAGGTATAATATTGTCTTCAGCTTAGTTCAAGGTGGTTTGCTCATCACAGGAATTAAAAAAACCACTGAAGCAATGTTGGGACTTGATGTTATTTTGACAGCTTGTGAAGGACTGGGAATGTACTGAAAGATTGGAATGGTGAGCAGTGATTCTTCTGGAGATGAGCAAAGGAAAGAAATAAGAATCTTTACACCAATCTTTTTATTGTGATTTTTTGGGGGGACAAAATCCACCCTGAATGAGTCATCCAACATTATTTTTGAGCACCACCATGACAGCAAGCAAGAGCAAACAAGTGTCTTGTCACACAGAAGTTGTGGCAAACACAGCTTATTTTCCTTCACAAGAACAGAGGCAAGGAAAATTCAGGTTGGACATAAAAAAAACTCTCTAAAGATAAGGCTAATGAAGTATTGGAATGTATTGCCTAGAAAAGCTGTAGAATATCCACCAGAAACTGTCTGGCAAATCTTTCAGAGATAGTCCAGGCAAATGTTTACCAAGCCCATGGATATGGCTGATCTCCCTTTGGTGGAGTGTGAAAGTTTGATGATTTTCAAAATCTTTTACAGGCTTATTTTCCCCTGAATCTCCACACAGTCCTACAGGCTCTATATGGGGCTTTCACTAAGGGGGTAGAGACTGCTCTAATGGGATTTTTTGAGCAAATCTGAAGTGCTCATGGGCAAACCTGGAGCAGCTGGAAGCACCCTTCTTCTGGCTGGACCTTTGCCAGTGACCACCTGGAAGTCTGAGCTGGAAGAGAAACCCAACAAAGGGAGCTGCTGAGATTTTTCAGCCTTTCTGGGGATTAAAACCCACAAGGTACATTTTCAACCTCACAATAAGACCTAATCACCACAAAAGACAGCACAAACAGAACTGTTTCATTTGAGAACATTTTCTAAATGTCAAGACTCATCTCCCACGTTCAAAACCTCCTAGTTTTAATTTCTTTCTAGCACAAAGTTCAAACTCCTTATTGCCTATCCAATTTTCTGTGACACGTTCTTGTACTTTCAGATATGGTAGAAACAAAGTGGGCTTATATACCATAAGTGTTATGGCCTCAAATGCTTCCAAGGAGACAGAAAATAAGGATTTTTTTACTTCACTTACCACATATTTGCAGGAGAAATTCTGTTTGCTCTTGCCTTGGGCATGCACTCCATATGCTGCAGTGCTGTGTTCACAACCACTGCAGCAACCTCCTGACACCACCACCCTCTGCTCTGTAAGAGTTTTTTTAAGAAAAGCTGATGAAAACAGTCTGTTCTAGTAATCAAAACCAAAGGAATTAGAGATACTATGAAAGAAGTGAGAAATAACCCTGTAGAATAAATTCCAAGAAAATTAATTATATATGCCTTCCTCTCTCTCATGCTACTGCAGACTCTTAAGTGTATGACTGATGGCAGAAAATCTTGGCAAAATCTGTGCTTTGAGTTAAATACAGTCACAGAACTATTTTCTTCAGAAGAACATATAGCAGAGGTCTGAGAGGGCATAGTGCAGAAAACATATAGCTAAATAAAATCACCTCAATCCCCCAAAATATTGTATAGTTTTCCCCATTTATGAATAGCTGTGCATAGTTTATATTTTTAATGTGATATTACAAAATTAAATATTTTATTTACTATTTATGTTAATTATTATAAATTACTATTAAGTTGTTTAAATTATTAAAATTTTTTATAATAATTTAAATTATTTAAAATGATTGTTCAATTATTTTATTATTTAATCTTAAATCTCAAGAGAGAAAAATCAGGAAGATTTTGAAAAAGCATTATGAATAAAGGCAGGTTAGGTTAAGAATGTCTTCTAGTAATATTTATTATTTATTCAGAAGTTGTCCTTCCTAGGTTTCTGCCTTGTTTCTGCACTGTTTTTATAATCACCTCAGCCATCAGCACTGGTAATTAAAAGGCCTACATTCTTTTGGGAAGTACAGTGCAACAAAACAGACATAAAGGATTTTCATCACAGTTTTTTTATCCTGTTTAGCATTTCTGTGTACAAGTGTACATGAGCCACATCTTATAAATCGTGAGGTATTAGGGTTAATATAGTAGGACTTCTGATAACATTGCTATGTTATTCCTGAGACTTTATATCAATCATATCATATCATATCATATCATATCATATATATCATATCGTGTTTTGCATGCAACAGGAGTTGTCCAATAAATGCTACATATTCCTCACAGCAGATTTATTGGCTACAAGAAGAACAAGTTACTTGTAATTCAGAATTTGTTATGAAAGAGATTATATTTCAAACAATGGTAATTCCTTGCTGAGGTCAGCAGTGCAGTGGCACAATTCTTAGCAAAGATATTTTTATTTTTTATTGCCTTTGTGCTGTTGCTGGTTTGCCTTCTGATCCAAATATTTTAATATGTGGATATAAAAGACGACTTGCAACAGAAAGTAAAAAATTTGAACTATAAGTTAGCAACTGCATGTAGTTAAACAGTGGCTCATTTTTGTGTTAGCAAGGCTGAATTTCTCCTGTAATTTTTTGATGTCATGTCTGATGCAATGAAGGGAATTCTTCTCATTAACTTGTCTCACTGTCTTGCATTTGAAAATAATTTGTTAATGCAGGAGTGGATTGGCAAATCCATCGGCAGAACTGCGATTTAACTGTAGTGTTTGTTTTAAGAAAAAAAATCAAACCACATTCGTCGTTTCTTGTCCAACCATCCTTTTTGTGCCAATGACTGAACTCGCTGATCAGTAGGGGTTGTGTTCTGTGGCATCAGGTCCTTCCAGGTGTTGTTGGAAAGAGCCCTTTGCTGTTTCGCCGGCTGTCGCCGTTGCGGCCCGGGCAGCAGCCGGGCCCCGCGGAGCCGCTCGCTCACTCCCACACCAACAGCGCTGGGGAGAGAGCTGGAAGGGTAAAGGCCAGGGAACTCATGGCTTCAGGTGAAGACAGTTTAACAGCAAAAGCAAAAGCCAAGCACACAAGCAAAGCAAAACGAGGAATTAATTCACTGCTTCCCATGGGCAGGCAGGTGTTCAGCCATGGGTGTTCAGCCATCCCCAGGAGAGCAGGGCCCCATCACAGGTAATGGTTACTTGGGAAGGCAAACACCACCACTCCAAATGTACCCCCCTTCCAGCTTCTTCCTCCCACTTTATACACTGAGCATGATCCCATATGGTCTGGAACATCCCTCTGGTCAGTTTGGGTCACCTGTCCTGGCTGTGTCTCCTCCAAGGCTCCCAAGCACCCCCAGCCTCCTCCCCATCCTGTCTGTATGGAAAGCAGAAAAGGCCTTGGCTTTGTGCAAGCCCTGCTCAGCAACAACAAAAACTTCTCTGTATTATCAACCCCGTGTTCAGCACAAATCCAAAACACAGCCCCATACCAGCCACTGTGAAGCAAATGAACTCTACCCCAGCCAAAACCAGCACACCAACTTAATAAGTAAAATTTGGTTTGATTAGGATTTAAGTAAATGAATAAACGATGTAAATAATTTTAGACAGATTTGTAATGGACACTTTTCTCCAGTCCTATAACATATAAGGGAACCTGAATGTTTGTTGTTTTAATTTGAAAAAAGGAAATGAAAAGCCTCTGTATCATGTCACATGTTCTTTTCTAAGCTCTTCTTAAGCAACAGTAAGCAAACCCACAGATAACTATCTGAAAAGTTACAGGCTTGTAAGAAAAAAATGTTTCAAAGCAATATAATTCAGATACTTCAAAAGTTTTCTCTATCAAAAATTTCAAGTGAATTATAGACTTGAACAAAAATGCAGTACAACATAACTCCCTTTCCCCCCTAGAAAGAAACTTAAAAGGACATGACTAAGATTTTCTCATTAAGAGATAAATATCTGAAAAGTCAGCCCTTTTAACTTGAAAATAATGATACCAGGATACATTCATGTTGAAGTAGTATGGCACTAAAAGTATCAACTTCTTTAAATTATGAATTTCTTAAACCTTTGTATAAAAGAAACTCACAACAACATTCTTTGTTTGCCACTGAGCTTTCTAGCTTCTGCCTCTTTGTGGTCTCTTCTTAAAAAAGAGAAAGAAAAAAAACCATTTAATAATGATATATATTTCTTTTCAGGGCTGGGCACAGTTTAACTAGATGTGTATGAAGGCCTTTGGTTATTATTCTCTGCAGTTTTTTAACATTTATAACAGGATTAAAGGCTGGAGATGGTGTCAGGATTTTAAAGTGGTGCAGTGAGTGTTCTGGACAGTAGATCATCTGGCTGCAGAATTGCAATGGGTTTTTGTAAACAAATTCATTGCTGTTCAGTTCTTAAGAAATAAGGTCTCTCTGCTGCCTAAAGAAAAACTGTCTAGTTTTGGAGAGGAATAAGACTCAAAAGGAATATACTTCCATTCTCAGTTAAAAGATTTACTGCTGTCTTTGTGTCTTTGATCTTCACCATGGAACATAGAGCTGGCAACAGTTTTTTCTCATTCTCTCTCTTCCAACAGTGCTGATCTTATCCAAAATATGTAATTTAATTGCAGCAGAATAATTAATTAAAGTTGAAGCAAATATATTATTATTTTCATAGATCCAAATAGGAAGCTCACAGAGTTGAGTGGTTCCCTAAACTGACTCACAAGAATGAAAAAATGAAATGTATTTGTTAGTGGGAAAAGCAAGCAAGGAACCTGAAAGTCCAACAGAAAAACTCTCATTGTTGTGTGTAAAGCAAGTACCACCCAGACTAGCTCCATCTTCTACCTCAATGAACTAAGTGCAATAACTCAATCACCCCCTTATGTTTAATAAACCCTTCTAGTCTGTCAACAATGATACAGTACTGAATACCTGAAAGTTAAAGATGACTTGAGAAACTGAGATGGCTTCTAATGCTAAATTGCAATTGTACATCACCTGTGTTATAAATGCCTAGAAGATGGAAGAAAGGAGACCTTACAGCACCTTCCAGTACCTGAAGGGAGCCTACTAGAGACCTTGAGAGGGACTTTTTACAAGGGAATGTAGCGACAGGACAAGGTGGGGGAACAGCTTTAAGCAGAAAGAGAGCAGGTTTAGATTAGATATTGGGAAGAAAACACTTCCTGTGAGGGTGGTGAGGCACTGGCACAGGTTGCCCAGAGAAGCTGTGGCTGCCCCATCCCTGGCAGTGTTCAAGGCTTGGTTGGATGGAGCTCTGAGCAACCTGATCTAGTGAAAGGTGTCCCTGCCCAAGGCAGGGGGTTGGAACAAGGTGATCCTTAAGGTTCCTTCCAGCCCAAACCACTCTATGACTCCAGCTACAGTTACATTTAAATATGAAATAGCATGGTTGTTCTGGCACCATACCTAGGCAGATCACTAAAAACAGCTGAGTAACAATCAAATCAAAGCTTCCTTTGAGCACAGAAAAAGTGTATCAAATTTTTTAAAGGCAGAATAATCTTATGTAACAAGATTAATGAAATTTGTAAATTCAGGAGTGAATGCTTCACAATTACAGTGCAAGTTTTGACAAAGTGTTTTGATTTGGTGCTTTTACATTTTTGCCATAAGACATGATTAAGTCTCAATCTACCTACATCTACTACCATTTTGCAAGAAAAATAGCTGTGCTGAGCTACTTCCTGAGGTGCAAGACTAACTCAGCAATTCCTAAACATGGGGGGAGATTTTTTGCCCCCCTCAGTTAAAACAAAGAAATCACTGAAATAAAGAGCACCTTTCAAAAAGTTTCAGAATTCTTGACTGGCAGCTCTTAAAATTTCCCTCTCCTCCCCTCTCAGTATTAAGAAAATCTTCCAAAAGTCAATTAGATTTTGCAGTGAGTACTAAATGCAGTATTTAGAAAAGAAGTAAATTATTTTCTATGTTCAGCATCAATGTGCACATGTAGCTGGTGCATTTGAGTTTGATCCATTTTGTGAGAGGCTGTGTTAGCCAAAAATGACAGAATTTGGAGTGCTATAATAGGGCTTATGACAAATGAGAAAAGTATCAAGAGTGGATTGCATTGTACCAGACACAGACAAAAAAAGAAAGCACATGGTCCATTTCCATACTTGCTTTTACTTCCCCTAACTTCAATTTCCTCCCTGTCCATAGAGGTATTGAAGTTTGCAGAAGCTTGAGGACTTATTGCAAAGAAATAAATTGCCTCTGACTACACTTAGCAGCCCCATAAATCAGAGACAGGCATCACCACACAGCATCCTGTCTTTCTCTCCCAGGTACCTGGAACAACCTACCTATGTGACTGTCAAGCTCATGCCTTTGGAATTAAGGAAAAAGAAAAAAAACGAGGACAGAGACAAAACACAAATGTTGCCTGAACATGGCAGTCAAAGAAGAAAATGTAAATTGTTCCAAGTTTTTACTACTTACACTGACAGAAAATTCTAGGTATTGCAGCCAGGAGATTAAAGACATTAAAAAAACCAGGTAAAACACTTTTAGACACAACCTGATTTCTTGATCTGTTCAGTTAGTCCTCCTTCTTTATAAACTTTTCTCTTAATTTCTCAGTAAATAAGACACGTACAGACCTGAGTGTGGGAGATGCCAAACTTCAAACTTGTATAGTGCAATAAAGAAACAAGACTGAGACTAATAAAAATATTTTAAAAGAACTGAATGCTTGTTATCACCTGCACAGAATGGTACTGTGTCGTTGTAGATAAGGGTTTTTTTGGCAAGGAAATATCCCATTTAGATCTAAATAGCACAGTTGGTTGCAATAAAACCAGAACTGAAATACCGAAAAACCTCAACAGCATGAAGACAATAAATCATACAGCAACCATGCCAAAATGCTTGCTGTATCCAGATGGATTTGTAATCACACAACAAGCATATGAAAAGTAGCTTCGTGTTTATTAATCTGTGTATTAACCAGAATAATAGAAATTAAAACACCTGTACCTTGGAAATAGTGGTTTTTCACTGATCTTCCAGTAATGGAGGTGGCCATAACAACATGCAAGAACCTGACTTATTGGGAGAGCAGTCCTGCTTGTCGTTTCTCCACTGGACTCCTGGAATGAGGCAGGAGAGGACTGTGCTTTAAACCAGGGAAAACACCAGTAGTTGTAGACCTGCTGGCAGAACAAGCTTCCCCTTCCTAAGAGATCCAAGTGTAGCTTTGCTAACTGCAGCATGGCATGACTGTGCATGCACAGAAACATACCTGAAAGGAAAACCTACTTTTTCTAGCCAGGAACACACAAATAGTACGGTGGGAGCCTGGAACCATTAGCAATGCTGGAATTTTGAATTTTCCTGACTGCAGCAAATCTTTGCCCTGTCTACAGATAGGGTCCTTGCATTCTGTGATCCACTACTTGGCTACTGCTTCACTTTGTATTTGTCCCACATGAATTAACTGTGGTCCTTCCCTGAGTGATTGCAGGGCTAACTGGAGCGTGCAGAGGGAGACTGAAACATGGACTGTGTCTGCAGACAGAAAGGTTAAAGCTGCCCAGCATTACTTGCTACAAGATAAAGTTATCTGTGGTTTTCTGTAAGCAAGGGAAGAAGCCTCATCACAGACTAGGATGCCAAAGCTCACTGCTTTTTGTGGCTCCTATGAATCATCAGCAAGATGTCCTTTGCAGAACAGAATAATCAGAGATAACTTTCCCCCTACATAATCTACTACATCAGTCTCTTCCAGCTTGTTTTATGTCCTTTCACTATAGATGTCTGATATACAAAAAGAGTCATGGCTTTCCTCCTAGATAAGAAGCATGTTCTCCTTCAGTGGCTATCGTTTCACTCCTCTTTTCTGTGCTGGAGAGCTGTGCTTTCTCTGTATCTCAGTGTTCCAGCTGCCCAGATTACAACAGTCCATGTTTTGGCATGGATTTGTTGCTGTTGTTCAAAGTCCATATGAGAACAAAGTGATTCTGGTTTGATTTTCTGTATGAAAGACCAAAAATTGCAGTACAGACAATACACTACTTGTGTTATCTTCAACATTGCCTTCAAAATAGGATGTGTCAGCAAAATTCTGTCTAGCACCTCCTCATATGCACAGATGGCATGAGAACTGCAAGTGATACAGCTTTGTTTCTTTCTTTCTCACTTTCTTAGCCTTGATTTGTCATCCTTGATTTGTCATGTCTTTTGAATTTTTATTGTATCAGCGTGTTTGTAGTTTTGCACAGGTATTTCTTTATCGGAGATCTTCAAAAATACCTGCCTTATGTCCCTTGCTATGATGATTTTCTTTCTGTAATAATTTTTAGCTTGTCAGATGACTCCCAAGTCTTCCTTAAGGAAGGAAAATGAGTTCATTTCTCAGGGTGTGTGTTTCACTGTCTCAGTTGGGAATAGAAGGATATTTGTCTACTTGTGTGGAGGTACTTGACCAGCTAAAAAGCCATCAATCCACACTAAATTGTGCCTAAGCAATATCAAGTGATGGACATCTATCTCACCTCCTATCTTCTCTGTGATTGCCTCTGACTTTAGATACCCTTTCCTTGCTTCTATGGAAATTCTCCAATGCATTCCTATGAGAGGGGCCTGGCATGAACAACTTTGCTTAAGAATCAGCTTGGGTTTCTTCCATCAATTATTTGAAGTATTCCCATTGAGAAAAATGAGATGAGCCATGTTCCTGCAGCCTGGCCACCTTTTCCAGGCCCACGGTCACGTACTTGGCAAGGACTTGTCGTTCCTACTTCCCAAATGTCAGGATTCATCTAGGGAGACAGTCTGAAAGAGGCTGACAGGGAGCCAGAGAAAGCACACAGGTCTGTGTTTGAGGGATTGATTCATAACCTAATCAGTCACTCATAAGTAAAACATCTGTAATAATTTATAAAGTTCCGTACTCAGCTTAGACACAGTAAACAGGTCAGGTGGAGAGATGACACCTTCCTGAACTCTGGCCTATTTAAATCACCTCCATCTGTGCTCAAGACTATAAGGCAAAAAATGCAAGGAAACACATGCACCCCACCCCCATGGCCAGACCTATTCCTGAGCAGCTCTGCCTCAGCAATCAGTAACACAGAGCTAGTCCTGGCAGCTCCCTGAACACCACTGCCGCTTCAGAAGCCTGTCTTTGCCTTGGGCAGACCAGCTAAGTTTTCCAATACCACTTAGATAAGGCATGTGGCTGCAACTAAACCTTCAGGAGTGCAGAAAAAACATCTTCAGATTTCTGCTAGATCTTTTTGCTTCCTGAACAGGTATGAATCTGCAGGAGCTCAGTCACCATGTGTAAGTATTGTCATAACCCAGCACTGCATTAACCTCTAAATAAGAAACTCAGACCAGTCTAGATCTATAAATATCAGAGTTTCTCATAACTTTTATATTTATCCCAGGGTGTAGCTGCCTTAGTAACCATGTCTAACAGATGGACACTGAAGGAGACACATGTTGGTATATATTGACGCTAACGAGCTTCAAATTGACATCACTGGTCTTTTGATTTGATTCTATTTCTATCTCTATCTTTTTGGGGCTGTTGTAAACACAGTATTCTTTTAAAGCACAGATTTTAAGAATTCCAACCAGAACAGCTTTCTGTCTTTTTACAGTTAAAACAGGGATAATATGGTAGTGATCCTTTCACCCAAGATAACACCAAATGATCTCTAGTCTTGTTACTCTCCTTCCTGTTTCACCTAAGCAATTTCATTAAAGAAATTATATCTAGTTTATGTTTAAATATTTCCCAGGATGGTATCATAAACCAATACAGAGGTCTACTTCTGTAAGTCCCTCAATGAAGTCTTGAAATTGCAAATTATTTCAAACAGAAAATTATTACAGAAGAAATAAAACATTGCAGCTTGCTGGATCTTACTGTACACTTTTGAACTGCTTTCCACATAAAAATGTAGGAGAAATTTGAACCTTAAGGATACTGGAGTCACAGTCCATGTCAACAGAGATGTTTTATTCTGCAAACTTCATGCACACATAATGGTAGGACTTCAAGGAAGGGGAGACCTACTGCTGGGTAAAACTTCTCACTGAAGTCTCCAAGAACCAGGCTGTACAAAAGGCAAGAAAAGCTTGAGAAATGGCAGAGAAAAAGAACCTTTTCAAATGAACTAAACCGAACCAACTGCCTCCAGTTTTCCAAGGTGTTTTCCAACATGGAGCAGGAAATGCAATGTTGGGGAGACAGGGAGAGCTGAGTGTGAGTGACTCAGCACACATGACAGCAGGCAGAATTTTTCATTAGCTAAAACAGAAGAGGGAAGTAAGCAAGCAAGCAAGCAAGGTGAGTGCTGGAATTGTCTTTCTCCATACTGCAACACTAAACACAAAATGCAACACAAAAGTACCAATATAATTATTCCCAACGGAGACGATCCACTGGATGAAAAAAGATCCAAGCTGTCATTCACCTTCTAAACATGAATAACATGATATGAAAAACAGTAATACCTAAACATTTATCAGTTGAACCACATATTAAAGAAGTTCCTTTAACTTGATTCAGGTTTCAAATGGTCTAAAGAAACCATCTGTTTTTAATTTGAAGCATATAGAATATACTGCCTTTATCATAAATTATTTATTTTAAAAACAATTTTAAAGCATTTTCAGCTGCAGAATGCAACATCTTTGGAAGAGGAAACAACAAAGCATACATCTGGCTACAGGAAACTGCAAAAATGGCTGCAGCAATGCATCATTATGAAGGAAGCAATCATTACGAACCTAAACCATGTAATTTTTCTCTTGTGTTAGACGTCAGGCTAGCAGAATGATGAACAGAGACAGGTTACTTACCTGGAACTTTTCTTTAAAATATCTTACCTGTTTGTACAGTTACACTGAGATTACCTGTATGCAAGCTCCCAAGTAAATTTTACCATATGAATTTCTTCAGTATTGTACTTCAAGCTTCTTGCAACTGCAGCAACAGTAAAGGCAGCAAAGCACCCACCTCTCATGGAATCAGAGAATTAACTAGGTTGGAAAAGACCTTTGAGATCATTGAGTCTGCTCCCCAAGCATCCTCTTCACAGAAGAACCGGAAGATTTGGACTTTAAGAGAGAGGCTGTGAGCATACTGTACATACTGACAACACAGCTTGAAGAACTTAAAGAAGAAATGTTGTAATACATTTTTCTTTGCAATATTCCCTTCTCCTTCTTCAAGTTCACAGAATCTCAGAATTGTTAGGGTTAGAAGGCACCTCTGAAGGTCTTCTAGCCAAGGCAGGGTCACCTAGAGCAGGTGACACAGGAATGTGTCCAGGTGGGCTTTGAATGCCTCCAGAAAAGAAGCAGTTCAATACTATTTGGAGTGTTTTGAGAAAGGGCCATGCTTACCAGCTATACCAGCAATGACTGGAGGCTTAGGAGGCTGCATGCCTGCAATCACATGAGCCTCAGCAAAAAGAGCCTTTGCAAGAAATGGAAATGAGCAGTTTGGCAATATTATTGCAGTGAAAAGACCAACAGTCTGTGGACCTTCCAGACATGGATAGATGGAAATGAAGATCTCTGTAAGGGCTCAGGTGTTCCAATAAAACAGTTTAAAGCCTTCCAACATCTAGCATGGGAAACAGTTATCTTTGCAAAAAGAGCACAGGCAAAGCAGTTTCCTGAAAAAAGGTAAGAAAAAGGTAGCTCCCTTTCATGAAGAATTGTCCAGAGAGGTTCAGGAACTGGATCTCACTGACCCTTCTGGTAACAGTGACAAAAGACTGTCTCCATGGGAGGAGATGTAGAGATGTAGAGTCCACACCACGGGAGGGCAATGCTGCAAGAAAGCACAGCCTGATTCCACCCTTTGGAAACATGTAGGAATTAGACAGCAACTGTGGTATCACAGAATTCCTGCCATTCTTTACTCTGTTCCTGTACCAAGTAAGAATTTGACCAGTGGGACTACACACAGGTTTCCCAGGCCCACAGCATAGAAGGGAATGGGAAAATTGCATGAATGCAAATTTGTTTCTGGGGATTTCCAGAGCAATAGATAAACTATAACAACTCAGAGCCAACTTGGAATTTATCACCAACTCTCCTTTTACCTCCTCTTAAGACTGTTACTTACTGCTTCTGCTTTTTAGGCTTTTAGATATTTAATTTAATACCTCAATAAAGCAGATGTTTTCTAATCCGTGTGGGTAGATGACCAATGTCAAGAACCAACACACTGATGCCCAGTTCCAGATGTACAAGCTTCTATTGCCCAAGCTATAAGAGGCAGGCAAGCAATCTCAGGATCTCCACACAGCCACGAATCTTCAAGGAAAACAAGTATGGCCAGACTAGCAGGTAATGCAGAGCCATCAGAACAGCAGGATAGCTCAGAACAGCCAACACTAAGGACCCTACATCTTCATTATATGTGTTAGGATTTGACTTCAGATCACATCTGGCCCTTTGAACTGAACAGCCCCCATAAACATGTGGTTTGAAGCCATGCAAAGTAAAACTGCAGCACAAACTTGCTTTCTGAACTGCAGCCCCTGCACTGAGGACAGGGCCACATCCTCCTTCCTCCTGTCCCACAAGGCTGCCCATATTCATCCATGGCCTATTTCAGAAATTTCTTTGGCATGCAGGCTTTACTGCTACAGGTGACACCTGCCAACTCCCAGCAAGGTTACCAGCCACCAAAGGGCACCATGGGGAGGATGAGAGGATAACAACCCTGGCCCTCATACATGCTTTTTTGGCTCAGAAAGAAGACAAGCCACGTGACGTTTTAGGTCTTACAGCAGCGACTGCTTTGCCCTTGGCCTGCCACAAACTCTCAGTGTGCCAGATGAGCTCAGACTGGTGGCAACACACTGATCTCCAAGATGGGAGATAACTGACAACAGGCACAAAAAGTTTCAGATGTGTTATGTCTTCATCAGATTCTTCAGAGACTGAGAGCCTCTACTCCCACCAAGAGGTGGCCAAACAATTTTTGGTGGACACCAGAGCTGGACACCTCTCTGTCTGATCCCCATGCCCTCTTGGAGCACCCTACCTAAACCTCAATATTCATAATCTCATTCAGCCAAGTTTTGAAAGTCCCTGTTGAGAACAGTCCACAATTGCTCTGAGCAAACTATTCCTGTGCTTAAGCACACTCCTGGTGAAGTGTGTTTTTCCTGTGCCCCATCAGAGCTCCCAGTCTGTCACTGCCACCTCCTGCCCTTCCTGCTGCACTGTTGTCACAAGCATCTTCTCCCCACAGTTCAGGTGAGCACTGTGCCCTCTGCTGTCCCCGAGATTATGTGAGTAAGCCTTTCCATCCCACCTGCAATCACATGGGCTACTTTCTTCAGCAGCACTGTGCTTAGTTCTCCATCTGAAACCCCAGGATGCAGGCTGCAGCCAGGATGGCACCTGTGCCCTCACTGCCAGTGGAACATGCAAGCAGGGCTGCACAGCCCCAGAATTCCAGTCTCCCTGGCTGCTGGTGCCCAGGCCCCCAGCCCAGTCACCCTATGGACACGCAGTCACCCAGGACCTGTGGTCCCACTGCAGCTGCTGCCACTGGAGCTGCTCACTCTGCTCTTTCCCTTTGCTTCAGGACAGACTCACAGCACCTCGCCCCTGTGGTCTGGCTCTAGCTGCTGTGCCTGCAGCAAACATCTCTGCATCCCCAGAACTGAGTCTCTCAGGCAGGAAAAGTTGTAGAAAGGGATTTAAAATTAAAGGAAGAGGCTGTGCTGGACGCGGTCAGACTGGCCCACTATCTATATGTTATCCACACTTTTTTTCTCCTTATTTCTCTATTTTCCCATGCTCACTCATCTCCAGATCAGCTAAACCTCTCTCTTTCCCTGTTCTTTTATCCTTCACTGTGTATCCTGTAAATCCTGCATCCTGCTTGGATTTAAAGACATATTTCTAACCCCTTTCCCCCTCATTTAAAAACCTACATAAATATATTTGACATTATATAAAAAAGTGTGCCCCATTCCTCAACAGCTTCCACAGACCTTCTGCTACTGGCAGGGGGGAAAGCTCTTCTCAGTTTCCTAATTGAGCTAATTAGAAACACCTTAAGGATGTCAACTCTTCATCTCCAGTGAGAGCTCTTTCAATACCAATGAACACTGCAATCTTGCACTGGAACCTATCAGCACAGTTTGCTCTGGCTTTTTCTTTTCTCCTCCAAAGGGAGGCAGTGATTTCAGGTACTATAACATTTCACAGACCGGGGATTTAAATCTTATTTGCAAGAAACTCTCAGGAAGACTTAAGGATGTGGGTTTCTCGAGCACTACTGGACTTCATTTGCAGTCTAGTCAAGTTAACAAAGGAAATGCTGTGCCTACATTTCTTTTTCCCCAACCTGGAAGACTTGGGAACAGCTCTGGCCACTCCAGGATAGAATTATGAGACTCAAACCCCAACAGCCCATCGTGTTGGTAATGGGGTTTGCAGTTTGAGATTCTAGGAACTCTTCATCAGCAAAACAATGAACACTGTTAGTTCCACTTAAAACATCATGCCTTGGCTGGATAGATGAAGAAAGCTAGTAAGAGCACTGAGTGAGAAATTTGGAATTTTTGATTTCCTGTTTAAAAGGAGTCTATTTCCTACCAGGACCACCCTTATGCTATACTGCAATTCCTGGGTACATCACTGTACATCAGTTAGCAATGTCATAAGAGTTAATAGAAGAAAAATTCCAACACTTGGTACTGCATAAAAGTGGTTTGTTTGGATACACTGTAGTTATGCTGCATCTACAGAAAATATTAATTGCTTGAGTGCAGTGGGTATTAAAAAGATCCCCTTTCAACAACTCCATGCTTTAAAAATTTATATCAGGCAAACCAAGCTGAAAGTCTGCCACTCTTTATGCTGACTTGCAACCCAAACCAGCACACAGACCTCCTGAATTCAGTGTCTCCTCTAAAATGATCTTAAAATATCGTCACATTTAAGTTACTTGTGATAATTGTTTGCTGTTTATGAACTTTCACTTGTTCAGCTCAGGCCCCCAAAGCATGAAACACAAAAAACTACTCAATAAAAACATTGCTATGTTATTTCCAGGCCACACATTTTCTCTGCTAGTAAATGTAGTAGAGGGATTTAGGATTTTACCAAGTTTTGGTTCCTTGCAGGGGTAGAGGCTTTCCCTTAGCTACTCTTGAGAGAGGGAAGTGTTCTCAGCCAAGTAATTGTAGCTCCTATAAAAGCATTTGAAAGGAAGGCAGTGTTTTGACACAGCCACAGGCTTTCTCTGGACACCTTAGGGCTTCCCATTGTGGAGAAACTTTGCTGGAAGAAGTAATTTTTGGTAATTCTGTCTGTTTATTTCTCAGCCAAAATTAAAGGATGCACCTCAACTTATGGGAGGGCAAGATGTCATATTTTTGTTGTGTCTAAATCTTCACTTTCCTTCAGAAAAGTAATACCAGTCTACAACTGAGTTTTGCACAGAAACAATGCACTCCGGCATGAGCTGCTTTCACTTGCTGTTCTGGGATGCACCGAGGTGCTGAGCTGTTTAAGTGGTCTGAAATCCTCAGCAGCTCTGTTATTTCTATGCAAATACCAGTGTAGACAGGGAACAATTTGTCATTACTTATTTTGTCCAGGAGAGGAGAGACACCAGCAAGGCTTTTATTCCAACATCACTGTAGGAGGCAAGGAAGAGCAGGCACTTTACCATTTTCTGCACAGCACAGAGGAGAGGGATTGTCTCAGCAGCAGCAAATCCTTTCAGCATTTTTGTACTAGCAGAAGTTCCTTCTGAGGAAAGGAATTCACAGCCACATTTTAGCAGGTAAGAACACACATACAAACCCTCATCTACCTGCAACTTCTTGCTCTGAAAGACAACTCACACATTTTGAAAAAAAAGTTATTTATTTTCACTGCTTTAATCTCTCTACTGTAGTGTTAGCACTTAACATAAGCATCCACTCTTCTACTGTCCTATTTACAATCCATTGAAATGTATACTCTACAAATACAATACATATTTTCAGAAATGTAAGGGAAATGCACAATTTGGTAAGGTTTAAAAAAGTGACACTCATCTGTACAGGATCCTCAAATCATCCAAAAAGTAAAATTTACAAGGCAGTATCCACACAGCTATGTAAGGGCAGGTGCTACAGTGACAAAGCAGCAAACTTGCTAACACAATAAAATACAGAAAATTAAAGTGTTTTGGGGCACCAGATAATACACTTAGTACCTCTGAAGTTGTAAATTTAGTAATATCCATATTTCTAGAAACATGTAACTGCAAACCTGGAGAACATTCTGAAAAATACTAAACACTATATACACATGAGGTAAATGTACCTTGGTCTTTTAAGAGGTAATTTGAGTTTAAAGCAACCGATATGGTGAAGGGGTTTTTTTTGTTTGTTTGCTTTTTAAACACAAAATGATTAACACCTTGCAATCATTTCAATGGCACAATATAAACAAGGAACTAACTAAAAGGTGAATTTCATGGCAATCACACTCAGAGCCATTACCAAAAAAATAAAATAGCCTCTTACTTCATTTGACACCTTCATGTCCCCATACAGTCAGTCCCAATGTCCTTACCTATATACAAGTCTTTCTTAGGATTACAAGCAGAACCATTGGAGGGTGACAGTGTGTCATACTTGGAAAGTCCACTTGAGAAACATCCCAGAATTCCAGCTTTTGAGGTTGGAAGGTCCCTGAAGAATTCCAGCATTTCAAAAAGGACATTTCAGACTTTTCAGCATCAGACCATTTCCAATGCTCCTTGTTCTCCATGTCCATATCCACCTGGTCACAAGTCTGTAAACCAAACTGAGGCTTCAATGCTACTAAAAATGTAAAGTTGATTAAATCCACAAAACTTAAGTGAATGTATAATGTATGTAATATTTACAATAAACATTTGCATCAGTATTAATCAGAAACTGTTTTGGTATATACTTGAAATGATACAAAATTAATATTTTGAATGCTAAAATATTTTGGTCCCCCTGGATTTCCAAGAGCTGATCTGGTGATATTACAATCTTAATTTAAAAAATACTTATGTGTACCTGTGTCCATATATATAAGATATGATCTTACACAGGTAACATTTAAAGTTACATAATATATACAGACACAGCCTTTGTAAAAGGTGTTCAGTTCATATAATGGAAAAGAAGAACAAAGCTTGAAGTTGTGGTGTCAGAACTGAGGACACATATAGCTCTATTCAGAATTTTCCTGCTCTGCAGCCCAATATGAACAATCATGTTGACTAAAATACTGTTCCTAATGTCATACACTGTGTGCCAAGCATCCTTCTGTGCGTTGTTTTTGCAAGCTTCTATTACAAAGCTAAAATTAGAACAAAGTAACAATAGTTGCTAGCAATTCAGGAGAATGAAGATTTGCAGGTGGTTGAGACAAGGTAGGATACCACTGTACAGCTGACAGAATCATCTGTGCGACATGATGCTGTTCAGCTGCTGCAGATCCTCTTTAAAATGCAACAGAACTGTTCCTTGTATTTTAGGAAATTAAAAGTTATGCTGATGAGGTTTTGTGGGTGCTAAAAAAGCTGTTAAAAATGATTTGATGAATTTTGCTGGAAGCTCTCATGCTACCATCAAAATTACTGTAGAAATCTGAGGCATGCCAGTAGCCCGATGTTTCTAAAGGACGAGCTGCACCGTTGGTAGCTATAATTAGGAGCCAAAGACACCTATGAAAGCTTGAAATGTAACAAAGTTACCATGTAACAAAAACAGTTCACAAATTGATAAATAGCAAGCCTTTGAAATTAGCACGGAGATCCTGGCCTATTTTGATGACAACCTGTTTTCTTTAAATATTTGTCTACATAGATAGAACTTGTTGGAGAGGCCTGCCAAATAGACAGACTGAGGAGTTAACTTATATTTGAACTCTTTTTTTGAGCAGTGAAAATTGAAAAACTCTGTGGTGCACAACTATCCATGTGCACTAAGGCATAATTTATTTAAAATACCTACATGAAGTAATTTTTAATCCAGCTTTTGATTGATGGAGGCCTGAAGCACATAAGCCTGACTTGTCAGGTAATGCCACACAAACATAAGTGTGACAGCTGTACATATGTTTAAGCCTAATTGTTTTCTAAGAACTTCTCTTATTTTTCCCTTTTCTCCTGCATGCTGTCTTCCAGTATGAGTAAACTGATCCATTAAGGTCGTTGAATAAAGCATTTCATTATTTGCAGTTCAACCTCTGAGGGTCTGTAATTCCCACATCATTTAAACCTATCTCCAAACAAGCAGCAGGAATATGGAAATAAACAAAAGTGTTAAGGCTTGTCTTGGCTAAGGCTTGTGTCACCTCTGCAGCCTCTTCTTACTGGGCCCCGCTCCTCTTACTGCTTTAGCCACCAGACATGACACAGAGCACAGAACAGAACAGAACCTCGACTGTGCTGCTGCCAGCAGCCACCTGCCACTGCCACCAGCCTGGTGACACTCTCAGTGGGCTCTGTGCTGAGGGATGAAAAGGAAGCAGAGTTCAGGTTGCATGACAGAATGGGTACTGATGAGTTCTGGAGAGTGGCACCTTAGGCAGCATATTAATTACCAGGCTGTAAAGTTTACATGCTGCAGTACTACTGAGTGCTTTGGGCATTAATGAAACCAAAGGCCAACCAAACTCTTCCTAAAATTGCAATTAAAAAAATATCTCAGTAACAGCATTTTTTCAAAGAGAATTTTCTGTATTAATTCTTTCGGTCCCCTCTGGAATTTGTACATTTGGGCAGGAAGCAATTCAATTTCTAAACAAGTCTGTGAAAATCTTATGATGCCCTTAAAATCTCAGGGAAATCTTGACTAAAGCCATGCATATTCTTCTGCGTTCTTGTGACAACACAAGCCACCATAAGCTTTGTTCTTCTAACTATGAAGAGGATTGCTGGAATCCTCTGGTATTGGTAACCAAAGACCTGCAGCTCACCACCTTCTCTAGCTCACCACTTTGTGTATGAGGCACACACAACATACATGCACATAAAATTCATAAGCAGCTTTGAACTTTCTAGTACAAAAGCCCAAATAACTTTTCTCTAATTACAGGTGCACTTAATCCTCGTTTAATTGCAAATACTGTTCTTTGAGCCTTACAACTCAGCAGAACTGCATGGAAAATATGCTTTTCATGTCTGATTTAATGAAGCAAAATCTACCTCAAGAACATTTCACTCTTCTTGCTACTTTTCTGAAGTAGATAGGTACTTCAAGCATTTTAGAAGTACCACTTGATAAAAAAAAAATCCTCTACATAATTATGACTCATAACTTGACAATTACAAAATATGACAGTGAATTTACTAGCTTACACTATTTAAAACTCCTACAGTGGTTTCAAGAGTCAGATTTTGGTAAAATTAAGGATACTCTATGAATTCTGTACTCACTGCTGCAACGAGTGAGATATATCCTAGCTAGGCAAAGGAACAGTTGATTTTTAACTTGTATTTTTGAAACCAAAAGTACCATAGGCTTTGTACGTCCCTACTGTTTTGCATTAAAACACTCAAAAGTGGCACTTACTGGTGTAATACAATCTGTTTTGAAGGCAATGTAATGTTCTGAAAAAGTGGAAAAACCCCAGTAATCATGTATAAAGTATAGTTGCATAAGTTATGTTCCCACAACTGAATGAGGTCAATTTGTAAGTCAAGGTAAGAGTCCAAAAGATACACTACCTTAATAGCTAGCAAGGTATACTCCAATAGTACATTCACCATCTGAATCAAGGAATCGAGACAGTGGTTCAGAATAGTCAATGTACTAGCCAGGAATAAAGTTGCTCTAAGAGCCATCAATGCACTCTGGACCAATATCGTTAACCAGTTTCATTTCAGAAGTGACCTCCTACTTTTAGCACAGTTAACTAGCAAAGACCAGCTATCAACTTTCCAAATAAAAAACCATAGATTGATGAAACTAGACTACACGATGTTTTGTTTGGGAAAGAGGTTCATAGTGCACAGAAAGGACCCAACACAACTGTTTAGCACATCCACAAAAATCCTAAGAAGTGACGTTCCTATGAAGTACTAAAAGGCAGCAATATCCTTCTGTTCCCCCGATGAGGTAGAACAATTAACCTTCTTAACACGCCACTCTGGTGCAGATAGGGATTTTTACAGTGTCCTTCGGTAGCAAATGCAGGATTACATCTTTATCCCCTCCTGTTGACTAAGCTGGGATAATGTTTTCTTAATGCGCAAAGCTGTCAGCCGAGCGGCTCCGTTGGCATACCAGCATTCCCGCATAATTTTTGCCATCACTCGTAAGGCCTGCAAAGGAAAGACAAGTCAGTCTGTGCACTGCTGATCCACCCCTTTTGACTGCTGCTCTGCCTCAGCCTCTTCATGCATTTCTGATGGCTACTACTACAGCTGCATGGCAGAGTGCTGCTTAAAAAAAAATAAAAAAATTATTACTTTATTTCCCAGTATTGTTCAGTAGACGTCTGTCCCACAAAAAAGTATTTTAATGAAAAATTAGTAGCTTGTCTGTAACTGTTTTCTGAATTTTCACATCAGACAAAAATACACTCTATTTTGCTGTACCACCAGTTAAGGAGTTCATTCAATGCACAACAATTAAGTGTATCAGCTCTCTTCCTCAAACTGAAGCTCTGTAAGGATTCTGAAAATTTCTGGAGTCTTTTTATCTTTCAAACAGCCATTCTTTGAAACTGAGTGCTACTACATGACACTTGTAACAAAGCAAATGACAAAAACTGCAGACGAAATAAAGTAACAGCTCTGCATTCCAAAATTTTCCACTGAAAGCTGTAGTACATTGAGACAGGAAGTTATCAGGATTGAAATGACTCTACAGTTTGGTGGTGCATTCATCACCTTTCTCTCCCTCCTGTGCTCTTCTTGCCCAACTCTCATCTCAGGCCTTTGCCTGTACATTCATTTCACACAGCCACAACCCAGGTTCCCTCCTGGATCTAAAGCCCCTCATTGTTATCAGTGCCTGACTGCTCCTGCAGCCACCGCAGCTGTTCCCCTAAGGTGGCATTCAGAAAGCACTGGTCCTAACCCACACTGGGCTCCCACAGCAAGGCTATGGAATATTCCCTCTGACCAGTTTGGGTCAGCTGTCCTGGCTGTGCTCCCTCTCATGCTCCTGTGCACCCCCAACCTACGTGAGAAACAGAGAATGCCTTGAAGCTGTGCAAGCACCGTTCAGCAACAGCTAAAACATCAGTGTGCTATCAAACTGTTGTGGTTTGATAAATCCACAAATCCAAAACACAGCATCAGACAGGCTACTGTGAAGGACATTGACTCAATCCCAACCAGACACAGTACAATTTATTTGCATATGCATATCTGTATATATTCCTGTATATTACAATTCAGATTAGCTCTAATTTATATTAGCATCACCTGTGCCTCACAGGAAGGAATCCTAGAATCCTCCATGCAGGATTAGCTATTTGTTTTTATGAAATTACATTTAAATGCTAATGTATAACCAAGGAACAATGACTTTAATAAAGCCATGATTAGAATGAAATTAATTAAGTTCTCCTAGAAGCAGCTCCTCTCCCTTCAACAACAAGCATAATTTTTAAGCCACTGAAATCACTAAAAGCTCTAGTGTCCATTAAAGCAGCTTTAGCAGGGTTAGTTAATACCTCACAGCTCTGCCATCTGTTTGGAATATTGGGCCTTAACTTCTGTTCACACACAACTTTCCTCATTTCTTCAACAGAAGGATCTGAAGGAACAAGGTCATAGTATGGCAACTGGTAATCTTCGTGGATTCCTGTAATAGGTTGAAAATACCTTTATTTTAGCTAACACTAGATTACATATTCTTCACTTTTTCTCATGTTCCTTATCAGTACCCTACCAGTTTTTGGTTTCCATTTTTAAAAATTACATTACAATGACTATAAAATAAATAAACAAAAATCCTTAACCATAACTTAGGAGCATTTACATTACTCTTGACATATCTGAAATTCATAAAATTGGAAGAGATATAAGCTACATCAAATCTTTCATATGCTACACTAAAGATGTTTCTTCAGAGCATATGATTTATAACAGCATGCTTCATTTTCAATAAGGTATAGATGTCATCTGAACACATTATAGCCCTTGTGGTGTTTGCCCCTTGCTCACAAGAATGTTTAACTTCGTGCTTTTCTCTCCTCCATGTAAACTTCTAGAAAAAAACTTTAACCTAGACAAGAGTATTTCCTATTTTCTTCAACAGCTTTGGTTCATCAGTTTAGAAAGAGGTTGCATAGACCAGTCATCATTTACAAGATAAACAATTAGAAAGTCTGAGACATATTGTCTATTACTTTGCAGTGTTTTTAGAGCAAACTGTTTTCAGAACCTGGATAAGTTTGAGTAAGCTACTTATAACTCCTTAGTATGCCAAATTTTGTGAGGGTTGCCACGTACCACCGATGGAACATCGCCGAGCTATTTCCCAAAACACCAATCCCATTGCATAGATGTCTGCTCGCTTGAATGACTCAAAGTGTTTCATATTTATGGAATCATCAAGAACTTCAGGAGCCATGTACCTGTTTGAAATTTAAAAAAAAAAAAAAAACAAGGAAAAGATTTAATTTCATAAACACTTCAGAGTAGAGAAAGTTCAGCACTACTGATCAGCTCAAACCTAAAATAATATATTTACGTAGAAAAGGAGATGAAGGAAAATCTCCTTCATTAAGGTTATCCAATCAGAGCCATTCCAATGTAAAGGGATAAGTAAACTGAGAGGAACAAGCAAAGAAATAGGAGGAATAAGTAAAATGTGAAACAATAAACAAGTAGAGCTGTAAACCTGATAGACAAGGGATAGCAGAGACAATGACAAAGGTCTCCAGTTGCTAATTAACAGGCTATTAACAAACTACAGGCATAACTTTAGAGAGGTGCAGTCTGGACATTGTGACTGCTAATAAATGGGAAACAAAAGGAACATGAGGACTGAGGATATTTGAGCGAGGCCCATGGAACTATGCAATGCATATTAAGGAATGTTTAGATGAAAGGGAACAGAAGTGGAGCAATAGATAGAAGAGGGCAGCAAAGGCATAAGCCAGCCTGCACATGCTCACCAGTGTATCCCATTCTATTAAATCCTAACTATTTCTGTGCAATCTCACTCTCACCCCACATGCATTCTTCTATAAGAACCATATATCAGCAAATGGAGTCAGGCATGAGTGAACTCAGGTCTAGCAACTGGAATAGGACAAGGGATGCAGCTGCCTTTGAGCCTGGGGTGCCAGCAACTAGAGAGGAGGGTCTCAACATCAGCAGCTGGAAGAGGAACTACAGATCCTAGGAGCATCTGTCCAGAGGTGTTAAGAGCACATATCAGGAGCTATTGTGGGGGAATCAGTGTGAATGAATTCTAGGCCAGTAGCCCAAGAGGAGGTGAAGGAAACCCTGGTTACAGCAACGGGAGCAAGTGAGTGTGTCTCTGAGGTGAGAGCACAGGCCACAGCCTTCATGGTCACAGCTTACAGGTGCCTGCTACAGGGTAGAATGGGGATGAGAAAAACAGGCTCTCAGCACCAGCAACTGGAGTGGGAGTCACACATTGTAAGGTCTGTGTGCCTGGGTGCCAGCTGCTGGGGTGGGCCAGGTTTGCACTTCCCCAACCCTGCAGTGCTGGTGTGCAGGGCAGTAATTCACTAGCAACCTTCAAGCTGGTCTAGCCAGCAGCCAGGCAGCCCAGGCAGGGATGTGTGCCAGGGCAAGGGCCCATGCTGGCATTTGAGGGAATCCATGCATGCAGGTGTGCACACCAGTGCATCATCTGTTTGCTACTGTGCATTAACCCAGCTGGGGAGTAAGAGATCCATGGAGCACAAGAAAGGGCATTAGACACAGCAAGCCTTGTACGGATGGTTGAGGGATTCATAAACATGCATGGACTTGGGAGGCTTCAGAAGGGAATATGTACTTTCACCAATGAAGTTCAATCCTGATCAGCTGAAGAGAAGGAAGGAGACTTGGCTGTCTATACTTATGTTTTATACAAGCTCTGACAGTGTTTTATGTGAGTGTTGAAGACAGCACATGGTGCATAGCAGTCTGTGTAATCAGCCCTGTCAGTACTGTACATGTCCGTGTATGACTTGTTGGATCCCAAGGAAGAAAGCAGCAGACACATCCATGAGCCTTGGATGAAGAGAGCCTCAGCCCTTTGGGACATACCAGCTGGGTTCCTGAGGTCAGCCAGGAGGAGGTCCCAGCTCCTGTAACCTGACAAACTACAGCAGCCACTTAAAACATCCCCTAACCAGACTAGAGAGAGAATAGACATGAAGTGCTGGTTAAAAACCCAGCACTGTTAAAATTTCCTTGAGAATAAAGGCTCCTGACCATTGCAGTACCTGATTCCTCATCATACAGTCTGCAAGTCCCATCCTAAACCATGCCAGGCTTTTTTTTTTTTAAGCAGCAAATCCTATTGGAGTTACAAATTAACTGCTGTGCTCACAAGTTTGCTTTATCCACATTTCCCACAACCAGAAAAACCTGTGACAAACTTTCAACTGAGAAACAATGTCTGAAACCCGGTCACAGCATCCAAGTGGTTGTCACCTTGTTTAGTGAGTAAGCCTTATGTGTAAACCTCAAGCAAAATGTCAGTGTGGACCTTGCTGCAAGAGCTACTGACAGCAGCATCCCCACTGGCTGCTGGAAAGAATGAATGGTATTTGCTGTATCAAGTCAACATCAGTTGCTGCACTGCTCTCTCATTCTGGTATGGTTCTGGCAGCTGAATCCAGTATGTGATGTTTAGCAGAGTTCAGTGTGTTTCTGCACATCAGTCTCAAGCTGACAGGTCAAAGAAGCAGGCAAACAGTGGCACCAGGGCTTTGGAGAGCAGTGTTGACTGCTAAAGCAGCAACACGTGCAGATTCCTGGAGTGAAATACAGTCCTGGGCAATAGCTCTACCTCTGGAACAGCCACCAAAGCCCAGGCACGATTTCATTTCATCAACTTCATAGTTTCAGCTCTATCAGACCTTTCAGAACTCCCTCAGCACTACTGTGTCTTACAGAAATTACACTGATACAAGGGCTATCAAAACAAAAAAAAAAATGCAGCCAATAGTTGCATTTGTTTTGAATTACCCAGAACTTCAACAAGGTTTGCTGACATGAGAGTTCTCCTACAGCACACAAATTCCTCACAAGTGATAAACACAGCACAAGTAGAGGACAACTGTCTCAAGTTGAATGTAGTTTACTTCGACAATATTTATCAAATAGAAGTACTAAGTTGAGTTGTCACAGTCTTTGATAAGGACAAGGCTCAAAATTGTTCTGGTCCACCAATATAAAAAAATGTTCTAATCAAGAATGCAAGACTGTGGAGTGTTTTAATGCTCTCCAAGGATTTTACATTACTGGATACTCTTATGCTACTTCATATGCTTGACACTCTAGTTATCATCTTGGAGCCTAGTAGAAAGAATATTTGATCTATCTTAAGATGACATGGCAATCAAAAGAGTGATGGACCTGAATAAACACCAAACCAAAAAGCTCAACCATGGTGCAAGATGTCAGCCAGAAACATTTAAATAAGCAGTAAAGGAGATTGTCTCAGCTTCTGTAAATCATCCAAAGAACAAGGGTTTTAACAGGAAAGACCACAGAGGCCTGAATGCGGCTAAAAATCCCACCCCCTGAAATGTGACTTCCATTGAATTTATTGGCAAATTGACCTCTTACCACAATTCTCCATCAATGCATTCAGATTGGCTTTGGCTTCTGTAACACAGAATGGTGTCTGACTGCTCAAAGAGTCTGAGAGATTATTGCTGGAACAAGAGAGGTGAAAGGCAAGGAGGTCATGTAGTGAGGTCAGCAGATCAGCCCTTTCATGGCTGTTAGACAAGGGAGAGAAGCAGGCATCTCCTCGTCAGCTTATGGATTGGAAATGCATTGCTTGTCAGAACCAGCATTTTAGGTTCTGGAGAGAGCAGCTCTATTACACAGAGTAACTCTGACCTTCTGAACAAGGGCTGCAGCTCAGTCTCACCCAAGGACAGAAGGATAAGTCTACAAAGAAGTGTATAAAGTATGTTGAGCACGGTCACACCAAACTTTGGGTGCCTGCTGACCTCTTTCTCCCATCTCTTTTAGTCCAAGAGCTCAGTATTGGTTGCCTAAAATTCTTGTACAACCTAAAGGGAGCTTGGTGTCAGACAGACCCAAACACAACATGTTGTGGACATCTCCCTTCATCAAGCCTGTACTCCACAAGGTAGAATTCTGCCCATATTTCTTTCAGGCAAACTTCAGAGAAGCACCCAAGGTAAGAATCTGCTTCCAAACTTCTTTTAAAACACAGCCTATCTGAACTATCAAAAGGAACAGCTGGGCCACACTTCTAAAAAAAAAGACAGAAAGAGAATGAGGGTTTTTTTACTTGCCTCAGGGAGTGAGAGAGGGATTCTATTTCCTTCTCAGTTTAAAGCTCACGTTCCCTGCTTTATGCTGCAGGCTGAGCTGTGAAAGCACACAGTTCACAACCTCTGGTAAAGCTAAAGCCTCTGAATAGAAAAGAAATAAAGTCAGAAAATTCAGCCAGAAAGAGGGATCATCAGTTTGACTCAACACCTTGACCACTCATGCTAGAGAGAGTTTTCTTCCTCCCTAGACAATACATTTTTACAACAACCATTAGAAAAATATAAACTTTGTGAGATCTCCCTGAACTTGTACACAGAGCTTCCATGTGCAGAAGAGGTACTGGTGGTGGCAATCAATGGGAGTTAAACCTGAACAGGTAAGACTTGACCTGTACTATGACAAATTAATCAGAGGTCCAGAGTTACTTACCTAAGAATGCACAAGAGGGGGAAGGGACCAAGCACTTTACAAGAATGAGCAATTTTCAGAGAGGTAGAAATGACTAATGTCTTTTAAATGGCAAACAGATTTAGCCCTTCTGCTGCCCACTGCAGCAGGAACTGCTATAGCTTTACCCTTGTGAAGAAGCACAAGGCAGATGAACAAGCAATTTCTTGCAATGACCTATGCAAGAAAAGATCTGGTAAGTGGGATCTGCAAACACAGCTGAAGGGATGCTTTCTCCAACGACTAAAGAAATTCACTGATTTGTACATTGCTTTTCTTTGCACGTAGGTGTAGAAAATTCAAAAGCACACGTGGCATGTGCTGTGCACGCAGCTAAGTTTGCAATGACAAATTCCAAAGTAAGCCTGTTGTTTCACTCTCAAGGATTACTGGAGACTAAGAAGGAATAATGCCCAGTGCCTTATAATCTAGGAGTACTTCAGAAAATAAATCTTATCTGACCATTTGTGTGGTAGTTTTAAAACTGGCAAAGGGCCAGTCCAGCAGAGCTTCAGAACAAAGTAACTTCAGCACTGTAACTGTCAGTAAAACAAATTTCCAGTACATGTTCTAAAAGCTTTAGCTAACTGAGCCTTACAATAAGGTTTTGGGTTTTTTTTTCCTCCTAAAAAGACACAGCTCAAGGGGCATCCTAGTTTACTGTATAACCCCAATCACACCCCTCCCCTGCAGCATTGCTTACTGAAGAGATAAATAAAAAAAAGTAGTTTTGATATATAAACTGGAGATTGGGTAACACAACACAATTTTATCCACCACTGCTAAGCCATAAGGGCTTGGCTGTCACACATTGCTTTGTGACCAGTGTCCAAACCCCAGCCTGACATATAACTGAGTCTACAGGCATCAGAAGAACACAAAGCTGCCCACATCCACAATGGTTGCTGTGGTTCACTGTTAGTGCTGCTACCTGTGTATGCTCTGTAGCTGCACAGGGAAATTTATCTTCTCTTGAGAACAGCTTCCAGTTATTATTGTCAGAAGATTCATCAATGATAAATTATTGCTAGTTAAGTTTCATTGCACTTGTGCTGAGTTAAACAGCTCTGAATTCTTTTGAGGGCAAGAAAAATCTGTATTCCCAAATTTAGAAGCAGGTTTTTAAAAGAAAGTATATTGACTCATCCATTTATAATTCTATTTATGCATTACATGACAAAGACAGCTGTTCTAAGTTCTTGTATTTATCTCAAAAATGTGATTACAGAAAGCCTGTGTCCAAGACTCTGCACCTTGTATGTTCTACCACATAGCTTCAGACTGTAAAACTCCAGCTTTTTATTTTCACTGTCAATATCCTGTCTTACAGTCCTGATTAGGCTGCAAGTAACACTGCCATGCAATTCAAGGTAAGAAGAATAAAGAAAGAACACTGAAGTCTCTAAAACCATCATAGATGAAGTCTGTTAATTGCTTTAATATAGAATATAGAATACTTGTGCCCTACAATATTTTGCAAGTTTTCAGTATTTTACACATGCCAACATTCAATAAGCTTTTAAAGTGCCTACTGTCTAACTAAAATACCAGCTGGCAAGGAAGTGCCTAAGAACTCTATCTGCCATTACATTTTTCTGCTGCCTATATTTGTGTCAATACAAGTTTATATGGGACAAGAAAAACCAAAGCATTTTATTAGAAAATTTGCCTGACACATCACAGAAATGATTTTACCTTTTTGTTCCCACTCTGTGGTTTGGGGCAATGTCAATTGTGTCTGTAGCTGAGTCGTGCCTGACTGCCAACCCCAGGTCTGCAATGCAGCATGTTCCATTCTTTTTCACCAATATGTTTTTTGATTTTAAATCTCTGTGGGCAATTGCTGGTTTGCCTGTAAGGGAAAAACAGAAATAACATATCTGTAAAAAAAAAAAAATAAAGGTCAACCTGCTTTTATTCTAAGCCTGGTACAAAATTTTGTTTGAAGTTACAGAATTCCTTCCAGTTCTGACACTTTCTGTGCATCAGGGTAGCTCCTGAAATCATTCATTGTAGACTGTCTGGCTGTTCAGGAATGTACTTTTCATGTTTATTATATTACACCACTCTACTGCTCCTTTCCCTCTTCCTGGAAGTGATCATTGCGCACACATCCTACTCAAACCTTGTCTCAAGTCAAGGTTAAGTAGATGCTACATGCACCATTACTTGGTGCATTTTAATAGGTGTTTCATAGGAAGGATTGTTGTAGCACAATACCAGAGAAAGAAAGGCAAAAAGCCTTTCAAATTAAGAAGTTCTATTAATGCACAAATTATCACGTAGTAGAATGAGCTACCCATGTGTCATTAAAAAAACAACAAAAAACCAACCACTGTCATCCACAGGACAAGCTGAATAATTGTAAGATTACCTTGTGTGCCAACAATTTCCATGTGCAGATGAGCAAGACCACTGGCAGTGGACAAAGCTAATTTTATCATTCCTTCCACTGTTACTGTATACCTGTTCAGGTAATCAAAGAGTGATCCATGCTCATGATAGTCTGACACCAGCCACAGCTGAGTCCATGTACCATTGTCTGCAAAATAAAACTGGCATGAATACCACACATACAGACACAAAAGACAAACAACATATTCCAATTCTGTACAATGGTTATGAAGTACAAATTATATTTTGCAAGCAATCTCAGCAAATTAGACTCTTAAATCTTAACTTCTGTCCCTGTAACATTTAAATGCCTCTGTAAGGGCTGAAAATACCATACGGGACTTTTCAAACAGCTTAGTGAGTATTCTTTTATTTAAACTAAAAGACAAGTATAGAAAACGGATGTCACTCTAATTCTGAGATGAATATTCAAGGTATTAGCCAAGCCTTGCCTTTTCCTAACTTTCCTGATGGAGAGGGGGGACAGGGAACAGTCCTGAATGCATGCCACAAAACTAATCCTGTCATTATCAGTCTAGTAAAATATTGTGATTAACCACCTGAAAAAAAAAGTGTTTCAAGCTTTGCTCCCTAACTTCTTCAGTCTTCCCATAACCTATCTGCCCTCAGCTGGGGAGACAATTTCCACAGTTACCAGCAGCTGGTGGGTTTTTCCTCCTGGGGCAGAAGCTTACAAGCAGCAATCAGACACATGACTTCCAAGAACTAAGTTAAATCCCACCTCTGATGCTGGCCTCTAAATTGCTGGCCAAAATTGAGGTTTCCACGAGGCACAAGGGTAAAGAAAATGAAAAACACTGAGAAAGTCAGTTTGGTGTATGACTTTTCACTGAACTATGACAAACAAGACAGGCCATGATACATCTGTAGATATCCCAGGGCATACAAATAACAGATAAAGAACTTAATTGTTCACATCCTTAAAGTAGTGGACACAAATACCTTTAAGGCACACAGAGAAGACTACCAGAGGAATTCAAATCAAGAGGGGAGCAAAAGTATTTTTTATCTAAGAAGTAGAAGCATACCCTGAGAAGCACAATCCTGCCACCAAAAAGTTTTCCAATTTTGTTTCGTTATAAAAGCAACTCTCCTGTGCCAGACTTAAGAAGTACTTTTATAGCTAGCTACTTTTATAGAAGAGTCTTTAATCTGTTTAGAAGACTAGTTATCCCAAAAAGATTTCAGTGGGACTTCTATCCTGAATTATATAGCCCCTATTCTCTCAGAACAAGCGAGCACACCCAGCACAAGTCAAAAAGATGCCTCATTATGTGATAGTCCCTAAAGATTAGTCAAGGCCTAAATATGAAGAATGTGAAAAAAGGGAGAAAGTTCTAAAGTTACTGCCTATCATAAACATACTGAAAAAAATTTAGTTTCCAAAGAACACACTTGCCCAGAAAAGGCAGAAGCCCAGAATGCCTGATCTACAGACTGACAGAAATTACCTTTGTAGAAGTACTTGTGCTTATCTTTAACTAAACACTTTGGGAGGGGTGGGAAAACTTGCAAGCATCCCTTTTATTTGGATGTTTCTGAGGAAGCCAGTGATGCTATTAAAAATAATCTAAGAAAAAAAATTAAAAGGCCTCCAAATACTTGGGGAGTGGGGAAATGAAAGACTAATCTACATTCAAACAATTCCCATACCAGAAAGAGAATTCTAGCTTGCTACATTCACAGAACAGTCTCAATTAAGTTGCTTAAACAGGCAAAAGAAAGCAGTCACATGCTTCAATCTGTAAAAGACATTTAAAAAGCTACTACTGCAGCAGAAAGTCTTTTATGTCCACAGAAGGGATGCATAAGTTTTGTTTTTTAAAAAAGAATAAGGAAATTAGAGATTTTAAAAAAAGTATCTTCAATTATTTTCTAGTTAGAACTGTTGCACCTCTTGCTACTTTCCAATATCCAAGCACAAGCTCATAGAATTCCGCACAGTATTAAATGTGACTTTTTCCAAAGATAATTACAGTCTCTGAAAAGTCAATCCAACAGTATTACCTTCACCAAACCAGTCTTACAGAACCATTAGATACAGGTATGAGTTCACAGGCACAGAAAAGATGCTCTCAAATACATATAGTCAAAGAGCTATTAAGACCTGCAAAAGTTCGAAGTAAACCAACTTTATCACTTCAGAATATTCTCTTCACTCAGTTTTATTCTACTGCTTCAGTTATGACCCTACACTGCCTAAAATAATCCTCTCCTGAGCATTAACACTATACACACTCCTTGCTTGGTCCTCTATTTGTATTTCTTCTCCTGTTTCTTATGAGTGGGATATCCCAGCAGGTGTCTAAACTACACAACAATAAGCAGGGAAATTAAACTAGTTTTAATCAGTCTACCAGACATATTGTGTTGAAACAGCTCTTTAAAAGAAGTCTGAAGAATTTTGATTGCTTTAGTACAAGACTATGGTGACTTTGCATAAAGTTCTCCTGCTGCTGATTACAGACCCTTCTACTTCAGTTTTATCTTATTTATTACCTGCCAGTGTTCATATTCAGTTTTAACCTTCCTTCTAAAGAAGAAAATACAAGCTGGGCTTACCATGCAGTCTGAAAGGAACCATGATTCTTTCCTACTATTGGCTGTATTTGTGGCTCTTCAACCAGATTTTAAGAAGGGACAGTGCTACATCCAAACTTCTATGAATAATATTGACAGGCAACTGAAATGCAGCAATAGTTACAGTGTCCAGCTACCAGAAGTGACCTGCTATGTTTTCCTCACCTGGCTGTATCTGACAAGCTGTACATTTATTTGGCACTCTAAGCAGAACATGTTACGATAAACTTAAGTCTTCTTATACTGTTGACAGTGGTTAATTATTACCCAGTCATAATTAACCTGACCCTGAGTATTTTTGGCTGCACAGTAAACAGCATCTGCCATGAAGCTTTCAATCACAGGATTTGCATTATCAGGTAAGAAAAAGTAATTACACTCAGTAGTAATTACATACAGTAGCACAGCCTTCCATGATAAGGTAATCTAATTTAGTTTATATACGTACAATGATCAAAAATATCGAGCAATTTCAGAATGCTCAAAAACATCACAGAAATTTACATGTGATATTGAAAATACATTTAAGAGACTAATTATGGTTATTCCATCTACTTCAAGAGACTTGCAAGTATTTTAGACCCTCAAAATCACTCAGAAGTAAAAGGTTTTCCTTCTGGGTTTCTAAAAATAAAATTTGAAGTTCTGAGTAAAGAAGCTTTCAGATTTGTTGTCAGGAGACCAATTACAGTTTGAGAAAAACATTAATGACGTCCAAGCAAGATGTGTCTTAGCAGGGCTGACTCTTGCATAAAGGAATTTTTTAACAATTGCTATATCAACTATATAATCAAGTTCCAATTAAAATTCAATTGACTGAAATCACTTAAGTGAAAAATGTTTTTTTCACATCAGCACTAGCAAAACAAAAATGTTTTCTGTGGTGTTATGCAGTAAAGGGTTTCAAAGCAGAGATTTAGCCTTTTTTTGGCATGCAGATAATGTAACAAAAAAAAAAACCAAACAGGAAAAAGCAGTGAAAAGATCAGACTCAGATGGGATCTATAACTAGAAACCTTGTAGAAATGAGATATTCAGGGAGATGGCACTTTTGTCAGTGACTGGAGGATGACTGGTGTTTTGTTAGCAGAACAGCTTGCCTATCACATTGACATAGTCATCTGATTAAATGATGAAAAGCACTTGAGCTGTGCAGATTCCTTCTTCTCAAGCTAAAGCCAGAGCTTCAAAAAGAATAAATGGCTAAAATATTAATTTTCAAGAGAAAGGAATTCTGCTCATTTCTTTGCAGCATGTTGTTTAACATCAGTCTTGGGGCTCTACTTACCATGAAAGGTATTCTAACTGAACCAAACTTTCATATAGGGAAGTGCAGCTTACAATTAAGGGGAAGAAGTCACGAATTTTAGTGCATAAAGTTACCTGAAAGTGTGCAGTGCAAGACTTCACCTTATTTTAACCTGACTACAGACAGTTATGATTACAGCCAGCTAATCCAGAGAAACCTTTACTACTGTAAACCAAGGTTGCTGTCACTACTCTTTTTCTAGTAGAATAGTACAGATAAGTAGTCCCTGATACACTTTACCTTCAAGTATCTGGGTTAGAAAAAACAAAACAAAAACCCCATGCACAAACCAAACTCTGTGTTTAGATAGTTTGAAACAAGACAACACATAGCCCTGAAAGGAATTTCCCTGACCTAGCAGTATTTGGAAGTTAGCATATACTTTGTGGCTATGCAAAGAGCTACCCAGAACACAAACGTGCTTGCCAGGCAGAACCCAGCTGCAGTTAAAATCACTCATTGCTTCTCAGCCTTCAAGCTGGCTTATCAGCAGCACCTATTTCCCAGGTTACAGGATGGGAAGCAGACAGACTGGACCAGCTCCTGTAGCTTTCTGAACATGATACAGCTCCAGGGAAGTAGAAGAGGAGAACGTGCCATCAAGGCACATGGACTGTCTAAACAGTGTAGTAGAAAAAGGTGTGAAGACAGTGGTTTGTTCACAAGCCCTAATCTATACACACACCCTTCTACCCAAAGGAACTCCTTTCATCAATTTTACACTAAATAACCAGCCAGATGTTCCTCAGCAATTGTGAAAAATATGCAGTTGCATTAAGAGGAAAGGCCAAGTTAATGTCTTCAGTAGCAGCAAGAAACGCAGCATGACTTGGTTCTACAGCTCTGTGGTACCAGTCCTTTTCCAATTTAAAAAATACTTGTACTGCTGTATCCCTGCAGTCATCTTTGCAACATCTCAGACACACAGATTCTTGCAGCCTAATGACTTTGTGCATTCCAGCTGGGCTGTAGCAACTCCTGAAAGCATTCAACATCTGCCCTGTGGAGAAATGGATGCAAACCCTCCACAGCTATTATTGCTGTGAATGAATGCTTCACCTTGCACCTGGCACCTGGCAGGCATTTATCAGTTAGCACCAGCACCTACAATGACAGACTGTTCATAGGTGTTCTTACACCCTGGGTCCTCCTTTCAGAGCACCACGATAGTGCACCTGCTGATCTGGAAGAACAACCCCCCATAGTGGTCCCTCTATGTTCTCCCATTTACTGGGATACAGGTGGCCTGAAGAATTGTGAACAAGAATTAACCTCCTTCAATATTCAGGACGGAATTCTTAACCCAGAGAGCAAATGATGTGTACATATTTCCTCAGTGAGAGAATGTAGAAGGTTATACTGAGAATTAATTCTGCATTGATGGGTTAAAAATAACAACACAGCTTTCTACATCTGCTCAGACAGCAATCATGTTACAAAAGACAGTCAAGAACATCAGCATTTTCAAAACACATTTTTATCTATTTTTCATAAACCAAACACCAACTAGTTCTCAAGAAGGCAGAAGAGCCTTGCCCTGAAAACCTAAAGCCTCAAATAATGGCACGACCTACTGGTTAAGGATTTCTTCTTGGTATGTAAGCACATGAACAGTAGAAACCAGAAACAATTTCATATCACATTATATTATGTTACAAAGAAACTAAAGATTATGAAGTCAAATGCTATAGCATCTGTAACCCAAACCAGCAATCACATTATTTTAAAAACCCACCCATTTAGGAAACCTTCTTCACACCTTCTCTGCACAGTAGTCAAGTGTATTTTTGGGACAAACTACCTGGAGGTTTTGGGCAAAATGAAACACTGGTATGCTTAACCACAGATGGATTTTGTTAGAAGTTATAACTAAGGTATTGCAGTATATCCTTTATGCTTTTAAGTGAGAAATAGAAGATAAAGCTTCTGCAGAGATGACTCTTCATTTATGGCTTTAATGTAGCTGATCTAACTTTAAATCCAGGCTCTAGATACCCCACTAGGTTCACCAGAGCAAACTGAAGCTCTTGCAGGTGCTACTAATACCAAATACAATTTTAGGCATGAAAGTAAGACAGTTTCTAATGGGAAGCCTAATAAGCTACAGGATAAAGTTGCCTGGTATGGTGTCGATCTGCAAGCTCTTGGAGGATAACAAGTTGCACAAACATCTCTTAGGGGCAACTGTAGATAACCCTTTCCTGGAGAAGTGTTCTGCACAATCTCCTGGATTCCGTTCCAATTCTACAGATTTATATAGACACAGAAACTTGAAATTAATCTAATGGTAATTAAAAAGAACTCTATTTACACATACACTTTGACTCACTAAAACCATTTAGAAATTTCCCACAAAGCTGAGAGCCCTTTAAAAGTTCAGCATATGTGTGAATTATTGACTCCTCCCTAAGGTGACAGAATTCTCTGTTAATGCTTTCTTCACAAAAAAGTCAAAGACCTTTTGTGGTGAAACATGCAATTTCAGATGAAAATAACTGAGTGAAACAGCATAACATCCTAGCTCTCCTTAATGAAAGAAATTCAAAACTTGTTTTGGTTTTGTCAAATTCTTGCTTCTTAAACCGGACTGCAGGAAAATCCAAGAAACTTCAATTTAACTGAAATCACAACAAATCAAGTTGAAAAAATGGTTCCTCTTTTTGGATAATTAAAGGCTTATCAGGAGAGCTTCAGGAAGCAGGTATAGTTTTTTACTACTAGGAACAAATCATTAATTCAATTTTTCCAGTGTATTTTGTAACTGGAATTCTAAAAGAATAACTTCTCATAACTCAGCTTTAAGAATAAATCCTCTACCTCCTACTTTATATCAGGACAACAGGATTAGACATGATCTCTTTTGGTCCCACACATCTATATTATTAGGCTATTAGGTAATGACAGGTACAAGTATTCAGCAGATGTGTGGGCTCACAGGATAAGCCATCTTCTTTTTGATACTAAAGCATTTTAAACAAATTTAAACAAAGCATGTTTTTCAGAAAAAAAAGACAATGTACTTTTTTTCCACTAAACCTGTGAAAAGCCTGCCAAACCCTGAAATGCTCTGGTAACAGAACTATTTTTTTGCTACTCTTAACTGAATCCTCACGACTTTATTTCCCCCCGTCATGCACTGTCTATTCTGACCGGTGCAGAATCAGCAAAATGAATTCCCAATATCACCAACCTTTGTTGTCTGCAGCTATAAATCCAAGAATGTTTTCATGGCGTAGCATAACAGTTTGATAAATTTCTGCTTCTCGAAACCACGAGCGTTCCTCTCTTGAAGAGAAGATCTTCACAGCCACTTCTTCTCCTCTCCACTTCCCTCGCCAGACTTCTCCAAAGCGACCCTTCCCAATGCTTTCTTGAAGTACTATAGTTCTTGCAATTGTTCTTTGCACAAGTAAAGGCAAACCTAAAAAGAAGATTTTACTTTAACCTTAAATAACACTCTACAAAATTGGCATTTATCCCAAACACTAATTATGAGATCCTATTCCATTAAGGTATTTCTCTTCGAATGCACACACTCTCCTTAAGATTTTATCTGCTTGTTGTGAACTTCTAGCTAGCACATAGGTAAGATTCTGTCTCAACCTTAAAGTCCAACAAAACAATACTTAAGGATATTATGCTACAAATTACCTCTATAACTGTTAAAAGCACAACACACATTTCCTTTCAGTTAAGAATGCTGACAGTTGCTGATCCATAAAATTTTATTTAAATTGAAAAAAGAAACAACCATGAGGAAGTCAGGACCAGGGTTAGGGGGGTTTCTGGTTGCTTGTTTGTTTGGGATTTGGGTGTTTGTTTGTCTTTCTTTTTTTACTTTATTTTTGGCAAAGCAGTTTAAGAAAACTTTTGCTACTGATTAATTTACTTGGCTTTTCACTAGATAGTCCATTTCTAAGTTAAAGTTAAACCACACTTATCAGCAACACTGACCACTGAAAACCCACACTCATGCCCAAGTATGCCAGTAGCCTCTTAGAAATCCCAAGTCATTGTAAACCAGAAAAACATCCTTGTAACGCAAGCTTTCTGCTTTGCAGGCCATTCTTGTGCACCTTGCTGTAATTATAATTGACAAAAATGTTTACATTCATGAAGGTTTTATAGCTTTGGAACATCTACAGGCTTTCAACACAGAGCACCTCTTAACATGCTTCAGTAATTTTATACAACAAGAAGCATTGGCATCCCCCAACCAGGCTGCAATTTTGTTTATTTTAAATCTTTCTTGTTCTAACTGCAGGGCTTGTCACCAGATTCCATACTGATACTACACTGCAGGATGAAAGCATCAGCCAGGTTATCTACTTACAATAAGCTCTTTTGGTATAGGATTATTTCACTTAAACCAAACACTTTACAAAGTAATCTATTTCTCCATAATCACTGCTCCAATAGCTGACAGAACACCTGCATTTCCTTATGTTATAGAAAATAAATCCCAACTAATAGCTCAAATAACTAATTCTTGTCCATCTCTGGACATTCTTTGCTAACAACAGCACTAGGTCATTTGATTTGGTTAGCAGCATTGCCACACTTGTATCTCAGTCTGAGAAGTGAAAATTAAAACACCGCAGTGTTCAGCAGAGCTCCTAAAAACTTCTAGACCTACAGGAAATTTCTGCATGATCTGTGCTCACAACGTACCTACATGAAGAAAGAAAAAAAGACTAAAAAAACTGTACACTATACCACTGATTTAATCATTGTCAGCTGCTACAATAATTTCTACTGAGAAAGCTAAAACTTTAGCTGTAATAGCTGTCCTCAGGTGAATTGGGCTGCATGCCCAAACTGTAAAGGCTCTTCTGTGAAGCCTAACTTGTATTATTACAGACAGACTTTTGAAGTGCAGAAAAAGCCAGATTAGAACAACCATAGGATCAAACTCAACCCTGAAAATGTAAAATTTGACTTCATTAGTCAGAGGAAGCTTCTTCTTTAGAACTTATGTATTACTGCAAAATCTACAGGCAAATGTCAGACACAAGCTGATTTTGAGTACCTGAAATGGGTAGTAGGCCGAGCATGTTTTTCCTACAGTTGTGTCAGAAAGCTGTTTGTACATTTTCACTTTCAGATGCACTCTTGACTTGCTGCACCATTTACAGACATCCCTCCTTGTTTCAAAAATATGTCCAAGGACATCAGCTAACCACTAAACATATACTAAGCTCTACATCTTCTAGACAGAAAGGATTTCAATTTCACATTACAAACCCCCATTCATCACATTAGCACGTCACTGTGGGATAAAAACCTTACTGTGATCTATCCACTTACTCCTGTACATATTTTTACAACATTTACAAGATTCAACTTGCTTCTGTTTGTCTGAAGCTGACCTTTCTCTTACTATTGCTGCTTCCAGAAGACCAGAATTCATATTTATCTTGCACTCACAGCAATTCATTACAGACTCTGTTGCTCCTGAGCAATTTCCTCCTTTCGCTAAAGAAGAAACACAGCCCTCTATGACCAGGAACTTGAGCAACTGCTGTACAGTAAACCAGACCGCCTGAAAAGCATCTCAGAGGAGGCAGCTACCACCTCAGCCTCTGACATATATATTGGGCACAACTGTACTACAAGCTCTTGAATGCACCTTCTTTTTTAACTGTGCATGAAGAAAGATGATAGTCACTTTGTCAATCAGGAGAATGAGAAAATTCAAGCCCATACTAAATTCAACAGCAGCTCAATGTTTGACACCTTGTATTCAGCCATGGTCATCCAATTTATTCCTGAAGCCTTCATCATCATTTTCATACATAAAGTATCCTCAAGCCTTCTGAAAGTCTAACAAAAAAAGTTCTTATCTCTTAAGCGTACCCTGATTAGTTTAATGACTTTCCAATGCATCAGAAGTTTGTAACTAACTTGGATAATTCAGGAATTAAGTTCTAGAGCACTACAGGTAGCCAACAAAAGCAGCTGCTAGAATTTTATTCTTGTTCATAAGCCTCTGCCCAGAAGACTTCCTCTGACGAGTAATAAAAAAACATTCCATGAACTGTGAAAAATCTCATTCCCTCCAGTCTTCTATGAATTGCAAAATAGTTTTTAAGGACCTTTACATTCACTTCAATTGACTCAACTCTGCATTGATTTCTGTGACTCTCTGGATTTCTAAATAGCTTCAGTTCCTGCTGGAAGTCGCCTACCAATACTATCCAAAGCTTCTCCCCCCATTTAGGCAAGGCTTCCTACTCCCTTGCAACTACGTTACTTCGTCATTTGTGAGTTCAGACAGCAACAGATGGGCGTCCCCATCTGTCTATACAATATGTAGTTGATATTTAGAGATTTGCATCATGAGCTGAAAATCATTCTCAGCTCCAAGAGACTTTGAAATCTTTCTCTCAGAAGCTGTAGCCTCACCAGAAGGATCTATTTTAGATGTTCCATGAATTCCTTTCATGAAGCACCTACTTGTTTCAGGTCTCATTCGTCATGGAACAACATGGCAACGGTAACGCAAGTCAAGGCTGAATAATTAATAGCAGCTCACTAGGCAGCATTGCAGCAAGTGAATCCTACTCCCTTTTGGTCTGCAAAGGAAACTCCTTTTTAGAGTTTTGTTTATTTTTCTCTTTTATACACTTTTCATCAGAGAATAATGAAATAACAGAATGGATAGAATCCTTTTTATTTCACTCAGAGCTCTTCTGGCCCCTCGGCATGAATTTAAGAGCAGAACACGGCCTTTGGGTCACCCAACCAAGCACTTCCTTAGCTTTGCCTCTTGGGTCTGGATTATTTTGCCTGTTCTGTATATTTCCATTGTTTTTTTGCAACCTCTTGTCCCAACACCATTCCTTTCACACAGTTCAGTTTCTGACAGGTTAAGCACTGTTTTAACCAGCAGCTCTGATTTTTCCCACTTTGGAGACCCTTTTCTCTACCCCCAGTTTATTCCATAAATGTACAGCCTTCTCAACTTTCAATGTGCTGTACCCAAAGTCTGGATTAAAACACACATTTCAATGAGATTCAAATGCTGCAGGCATACTGCAAGACACACAAAAATTATCAATTCAAGTGCTAGGATACTGTGAATTTGTACAGTCGTTGATTGACTAATTTTGAGACAAAGTGACACCACCAACAGTACAGAAAATAAATACCTGAAGCATCTCCTATGTTGCTGTCACAATCAAAGTGAAGAAGAGAACACTAAATAAGGCTAATACTTGTCTTACAAACAGCTCAACAACAGGGAACTCACTGCAGCTGAAGTTAAAAGATCCCTTTTAAGGAAACATTCTGCCCTGTTTTATAGGAAACATGAGTGTCTTTCAAGCATAAAAGCAAATTAGTGAAGAGGCTTCCTTAGGGATAAGTCAAATCTAACCACATTTGCTGGTTTTGTTCCTCTGATGAATTCACCAGTAGCCAATGCTCAAATACCATAGTAGGTCAGGGGCTCTGGGAGTCTAGACCAGCTTGAGTGCCCTGAATTCAGCTGTGCAAGCTAAGCAATTCCCTGGAACACTGTTTTTACTTAAAAGGTAATTTGCAAATAGGCAAGGGAAGAGTCAGTATGTTTCTAACCATTTGCTCCAGAGGAAGAATCATAAGTTTCTTCTAACTAGGATTCTCTGCTTTTCAAGAGCTTATTTTGAAGGAGTACTTCCAGAGTTTTCAAACAAAAAGAGATTTTCAGAAGCACCACAGGTAAGAAGGCCAGAATAACAACATGACAACAAATGAAAAGACCAATTGACAACTAAGTCTGAATTTTAATTAGAATATTTTTCAGCCTTCCTGCAGACCAAGGTATGTAAATCTCTGACTCTTCCACATTCTCTAAGTCCCTTACTTCTGCATACCCCTCCTAGAGGGAACATAACTGGAGGCCTAAGTCCAGCATTTGCATTTACCAAGCTCTAGCCCAATACATTGGAAGCTCTAATAATGCCTTTCATTATTTGACTTAGTTGCTCCTGTTAGTAAATGAGAAAATTGAGATAAACACAAATTACTAAAACTCCAGTTCTAATCAGAGAACAACTCACCCTTATCACGATCAAATCTTATTTGGACACACAAAAGCTTTCTCAGCTGAAACATGACTGCCTGCACACCTAGCACAACCTCACCTTCTTTAGTGAGGATATGACTAAAGATGACTTCTTGATCTAGATTTTAAACATGTCCAGCAAATGACATTAATTTTATTTAACAAAGCAATGGACTCTAAACAGTTTTACCAGACACTGCTCTTGGGAAGGAAACACAACCTAGATGCTTGGGTTTTGTCATTTTAGTTTTTTCCAGTTCTGGGATTCAGCAGCTGACAAACAAACACCAACATTTCTTTGCACAAAGTGTCCTGAAAGGGCATGGATGTTTCAACACATATGTTTGCAAGAAGGAGGAATAATCTTCAGTATTTAATTCTTTAAACTTTTTATATAGTAGAAAGCTGGTAAAAGGTTGTGGGACACCTAAACATGGACCAGAGATAATTTATTCAATGATTTACCTGGCACATCATCACTTACCAACACCTATTAAAGCACATTTCTGTGACACAGACCACCATAATCCTATGAGCAACTATGTCAGGGTTACAATAGCATGGACTATATGCAGTGAACAGACTACTGCCTCATCTTCCCAGAGCAACACATCTTCAAGTCAGAATTAAAACAAAAAAGCATGAAATCAAGGGATAGAAATTCTTCAGACTGCATACTGCAGTCAATTCTACACACACAGAAATGGCTATTTGCAACTCAAAAATATCTTCTGTAAGGAAAGAACTGACTAAAATATTAACTCAAAATTCAGAATATTCTTCATACACCAACAGCTACATCCATAAATTAATTTTCAATTTAAAGCTACAAAAGCCCCACACCCTTCACAATTTATCTAAAAACCACAGAAGATGGTAGTTTAGATATGCTGTACAGAACCAAAAGGTAAATGACAGCCTTACAGGACACGAAACATTTACAACAGGTGACTGTGATATTCCCTGTATTATATAATTTATATATATCAGGCTACTCTGAAAATGATAAGGAACAGCAGCAACAATTCAGTGTTTCTTTTATTTCACTTATTTCCACACATTGAATCTTCACCGCTGTTGAATGAATGTACATGAACGTTGCTTTTCTAGTAATTTCTTCAGTTAATCACAAGTTTAAGTAGATTTGACAATATTAAAAAAGTAGATGTCTTACCTGACCCAGAGCCTGAAGTTGTCATATCATAAATTAAATCCTTCAAGGTAGTTCCTTCTGATATAAAGGGACGATCCAATGAGGGATCTTCTTCACTTGGCACACGGTGATGAATTACAGTACGGTTATGACAAAGATACAGAATCAACATCAGCGAGATGCAGACAAAGCACACAGGTCCAGCAATGACAGCAGCCAGTTCCACAGGTCCTAGGTTAGAAGCTGGTTTTCCTGGAGTAGGGCCTGAGAGTGAAAAGAAAAAAAAATAGTAAAACTATTCATTTCCTTTTATGCAACTGAATTTATAGTGTTCCATAGTGATATTAAAATTATTTCAATGCATTTATTAAAACTCTGGCACAGTAACTTTTCCAAGAATCAAAGTAAGTACTATGAAGAACAAAAGCAATGTGCTTACTTACACTTTGCATTTAACATATAAATCTTCAAAACGGGTCATAACACCCCTATCCAGAAGATTACAATTCTTGTTCAAATTCCATGAAATTGTCTTTGCAGAATCTAAGGTGTACTTCAAATTTACCTACAACTTTCATTCTTACAGAAGAACCCCAAATCAAAAAAATTAAAAACAAAAAAAGCCAAAAAAAATAAAGCCAAGCCCCTTACCTGGTGTTGGAATTGGAAGTTCTATTTTATTGCAGAGAGGTGTGTTACAGCAATGAGGCACAGTATGGACTCCATCTCTGGTGGAGGAGGAACAAACAAAGGGCCTGTCTCGGGGAATCAGATCAATTTCTGCTATACACATACTATTGCGTATTATTTTGTCTGCAGTTCGTGTTACTGAGGCAAAACATACTCCATCTGTCACACACGTAAAGTTGTCTTTTGTACATAGATGGCAGTAACACTCCAATTCTGTATTGAGAAAAAAACATTCATGTTAGTATTGGTACATGTTCTGAGTTGAGAAACAATTTGAATGACTAAAGAAATACAAATTCTAAATGCTTGGAGGCCTTTTTGGTTACATAAACACAGAATTGCAATACTAAAAAACAACACTGCAGGGCTTTTTGGTGAGACAAAAAACTGGGAGATGAGCAGAAGAAAGTCAATTTTAAAGCTGAAGTCATCTCTCCTTACACAACAACGTATTAAAAGAGAAAGGCTAAAATCCTAGATGTTCCTCCAGGTAAAGAAGCACCACTACAGTACCTCCTACAAAAGATCTGGACTTTTAAAACAACACTGTATCCTCTAGAGCATGCAATTCTGCTAGTTTCATACCAAATACAAATAATGCCAATCTTTTCCACAATAGCCACAGGTATAGCTTTAGTAAGTGACAAATAGGATGCTGCTGGTTACCCAAGATTAATACTTTATGCATTACTTGATGGTTTCCATTTTGTGCCAAAAGGGCACATAACAGCTTAATACTCATTAAAAACCAAACCCTGCATGACCCTTTCCACAGAAGTGGAATGTGGTTTAGACTTGTTATTTATGAAGCCACAGGAAAACTCTGTCTTGCATTACTCCAGCTGGTGATTTACCAAAGCTATCAATTGCAGTAGGAAAGGAGAGGGCACGGGGAGGGAAGCAGGAATGACAGGCTAATCATCCCTAAGATGATCAGGTTTCATTCTTTACATTGCAGAAGTTCTTGGAGAAGGAAGACTACTACTTCTAATTTCTTTCTCCATTCCTTCCTGCATTTACAGGACCAAAGCCACACTGAAAACGGTGGAATGGCAACAATAAAATTATCAATGCATTTGGCCTTCACTTGTTCAACTGTGAAGAGCAAAAGCTAGCCTAGAACTTGTGCATGTGCATGCAGAAACATTAAACTACAGAAATTTAGACAAATTGGAAGTCTTCAACATTTATGTCCAAAGCACAAAAAAATGTGCTGAGCCATAAAAGAAGTCTCTTTCAAGGGTACATACAAAAATTCACACCAAAAGGACGGGGATTAACAGGTGGCAAACAAATCTGAAATCTGGCGTTGCTCTTAAGTTCAAGAGTTTGATACAACCACGCTGATTGCCTTAGATTTTACACCCTTCTCTGTCACTGGATATCATGGATTTAAAAAATGGCAATCTGATTTCAAATATAGACGTATGTCACCTCAAAGTTTGGATTCTGAGAAACATTCTCTTAAAACACCTGCATCCCCCAAGATTTTGAATCAAACCAAATCATTGCCAATCATCCCCTACTGTTGCTGAAAAGATGTGATCAGATTCTTAGGACCCACTATAGAAAGATAACCCTGTTTCAGACTCACCAGCACACAGACCAGTCAGAAAAAGGGAGGGAAAAACCTTCACAAATGGGATTGCAAAATTATTTACTATGAAGATTACTGAAAAAAATAATTAGAAGGTAGATGAAATTAGATCTGGCATACAGGAAGGCAAATCTCAACAGCATCACTTTTTGAAGATGCAATTTCTCACCCACATCTCTCTATGCCTCATCAGGGAAGTAAGGAAAGTCTTATTATTGAGAGTTTAACTATAGCAACATTTAACATTTATTTTCCTCTTGCTGTGCCTTTGTTAATTTACACTTGAACAAATTATTTTTTTTAACCCATTAAAACCATTAAGAATTTCAAAAAATATTTACACACACTATTTCTTTCAACTTTCATAATAAGAACACCTTAATGTCACTTGCTTCATCCATGACTTTTTTTTTTCCTACTTGCATGGCAATTTTGCCTTATCACAACTGCACATGCATCTGAATGCCCACAGCAAGAGACAGGTAGTCAGTGAGATATATTTACACTCAGTCACTGCACAGAGGCCAACTTACTTCAAGTGCAAAACTGCGTTTGAATTGACCTTGTTACACTTATTCATCTTCGTGGTCTTGTGAAGCTGTAGAGACACACTGTTCCAACCATGACTAAAAGCATTTTGTGCCTATCTTCCTCATTCACTTTGTTCCCACCTCTCTTTTGCTACAGAATTCCCAGTTAGTGCAATTTGATACAATTTACACTTCTGTTCTGGTTTGATACCACTGCTTTCTAGTCTCCTGCCAAGACATAGTTCACTCTTACACACAAGGGAATGGTCACCTCGGCACAAATAAATCATTACTTCCTTCTGAAGCTGCTCTCCCCCTCCCACATGAGGGGGAAACAATGCCTAATCAGCCGAATAGCAAAGCTTGTAGGAATATAGGTTTTTGCTGCTCTCTAGTGGACACATTCTTAGAAAAACTCATTTAAAATCTTCAGCCCCCTTCCTACTCTGGCCACTTAACAGTTCTTCATGCCTTCCAGCTCCAGAAGGTAAGAGTAGAACTTCCATATTTTACTAACAGGTAAACTAACTCAGCATCTTCAGCAACAATCCACACCAGGAGGAGAGAACAGGGAATCAGAATATCCTCGCCCACATCTCACTCTCCAGTTATCTGTGCGTAAAGAACATAAACTATGACTACACAAACACATCAGAGATGAGATCTAACATCAGTGGGATGAGGCAATGGCAATGACTAACTGTGGTTAAATCACTTCATTCCTATAAGGACGTATTTTCACTTATAACTGATAGAAAAAAAATACCATACTCTTGTCCTCTGGGAGATAAAAATTTTTGCTTTGTTTCCCAGTAGTCCCTGTTCTTCTCAGAGAAGTATTACAGTAATTTTAAAAACTCAGAAAACAGTCATATCTCCAAGTTCACTTTAATGAATACATACATTTCAAGAATGGGTGGATAAGAGAATGTGGTGAGAGATTAACAACTCGGATGTAAACAGATCTTCCAGAGCTAGTAATCTTTTGGGTAAAAAGCATTTCAATACATTTGGTAAACATGCTTTAACTATACTACCACAAAAAGCCCTTTCAAAACTACTGGAGAAAAAAAGTTTTCACTGAAGTCCATCCATGGCATTTTTTAAAATTCTTACAACAGTTTTTGGATGAAATCACTGGCATGAAGCTCCTCTATGAATCAATGAAAGGTCATGTCTGTTTAAGTGATACAAGGCTGGGGAAACAACACTACAAACAGCTAAACAAATGCACTGAAAGTCATATAGACAATCAGGGACACAGCCAAGGGCAGAAATTGGGTCAACATAGCAATCTAGCTCCTTGTGTATTGCATTTTCTCCCTGCACCACTACCACTCTACACAGTCATTCCTGCTTTGTATGACCGGCTACTGTAACAGGAACGGTGAGACAACGCAGTTGTGAAAGTGGGGGAGTGTGTGCATTATGGCATTAGCATGTCATACAAGTTATCAACAGCACATTTCTCATCTCTCATATCACAAGATGTAAATCTTGTGGTTGAATACCATTACTTGTGTAATTGCTCAGACTCTGAGCTTGACAGTTTTGCCTTCCCTTTAAAAAGTCTCTCTTGCACGAGTGTTGCAGCCTGGAAAGCCCCTGGTGAGGGCAAAGCAAGCTGGCAGCATAAATGAGACCCTGGAACCGCACAGCTTGACAAGACTTAAAATGAGCTGATCCCAAGAGCTCAGAGATTAACATGATATACAAAATGTGAACAGAGAATTAAGTACACTCTAGCCACTTAACTTTTACAAGTCTGTATCATACCCAGACGGTTAGCTACTGAAACAGTCTTTTTTGTATCTGCTGTCTTTCTGAAGTAAGAAACTTGCCAAAAGACTATTTCTCTCATTACATAAAGCCCTATGAATCACTATGCAATATCTGTTAACATCCTGCATCACTGCTTCAACCAGTTTAGCACAGAACATCACCTTCAGCCAAAGACTTTTTAGTTGGAAATCGTATGTTGAGACATTGTCTTCCAAAGGATGCTAACAAGGGGATTAACAGCAGTTAAAACTTGTGAGGTGCTCAAAAAAACCTCAAGCTCATATCTTATTACCAGCAATTAAAAATTTTGTACTATTACCACTTTCTTTAATAATATATCTTCACTTTACAAATTTAAAAAACACAGTCTCGGCCTCCCAACAGCAACATTTTGCTGAAAAAGATACTTCTCTTGTGATACCACGACCCTTGTTCCATGGAAAATACAATTTTTGAAAGAAAAATTTCAGCAGGAAGTGGAACTTCTTCAGAAGAACAATCAGGACTCTTGATTCCACAAGGTGCAGTTTCAAGGGATAAGGGAGCAAGGCTGTGATGTGAAGAGACAGTAACAGATTTTGGGGGAATAGAGCAAGAGGGATGTAATGCTCACTGGTAGCTTTCCCTGTCCAATAAACTTTGCCAAAGAAAAGAAAGCATAATACATAACAGTGCTGTCAGCTTCTGAGTCTGTAACTCAGACCATCCCCTCAAACAATACACCTGACTCATCCCTGAACTCTTTTAGCTCAAGACACAAAAGGGTTTAGGTCTTAAAATACCTGGGACAGAGGCACAGTTTTTAAAACCACAAGAGTTCATGACCTTCCCTAACAGATTCTTCTCACAAAGGCACCGATTAAATTTAACTGTTGCAAAGTAACAGCGCTGGGTATCAAGTTTTCAGGAAAACTTTCACATACGTCTCATCCATCCTTGTTAAGCAAAACTTCCACTGCAGAAAGCAGGTTTTGGCAACCAAACTGATGCACTCAAGAAAACAGACAAACTACTTTACTAAGGCTCTACCCTCAACTTGCAAGTAATGATAAAACCTTGTGTGAAATCCCATCTTCAAAGAAGCAATTATTATATTCTCTGCAGTGTAGGTGCCAAATGGCACTTTCAGGGCTTTCCCCCCTCCATCCATAACACTGCCCAAAGATGTGCTCATGCCTCTTACAGCACACTACAGTAACAATGTGTTTCTGCCATTTTTTGCAGGAGAGTATGCTTTAAAAAACCCAAACTAACAGGAGACAGTTAAAATGAAAAGCTTAGGTGACTAGATTTAACCTGCATGATGAAAACACAAAGATCTTTACTTGTACTTTTAAATCCATTCCACCATAGGAATCAGATTGCTGTCTTTACTTGCAGTTTGATGCAATTGTGTGAATACAAGAGTTTCCAAGTGGCCATTCCCCAGAATTTCGGCAAGACTGAAGACTGGCCTACACAGTGAGAAACAGAGAGCTTATTTTCAGACTGTCTTACGAATTAGGGCTGCTCTACTGTTCAGCTAGCTGCTGGGAATCATTACACACCCGATCTCCATATAAACCATATCACAAGACGATCCATCCACACAGCAACACTGGCATATTGCAGAACAGCCCCAGCAGAAGCAATCAGAGAACGCCTAACTTCTGTCAGCCCACGGGAAGAATACTCAGCAACAGCAGCCCAATTATACCTCGAACTACTTTGTCAACTTAGGCCACAACGTTCAGGCAAATTAACAGCCTCACTCACACCAGGGCCTCTGGATGAGTTATGGATCAGGAAGCCTGGATCCCTCATGGTTCCATTGCACAGAGAGGATTTCTCTTTTTGTAAACAAAAGGTAGCACACCACCGCTTCCAACCCTAAGCTTTTGTATTTCCCTGTCTGTTGCCTTGTTTTCACACAAAGCTTAATTTCATGCCTGAGATCAATGGAAAACTGTTGACTGATGAGAGGCATTAAAAGGGAAAAAGTTCAAAGCTCAAATTTAGCTAAAATTTCCTTCAACTTCTAAATTGGATGTGTTACGTAAGAAAGCTTTAAACTACTAAAGCCCGCTGCACCTTTTCAAGAACACAGGAACAAGCCACGGGTAACTGAAGCTTATTTCAGTGTTTCCACACCAGAGATCTTCCATCGTCTCCAGTAAGAACATCGGTGATTAACACATTTTAGCATAGCATGTTATGCTTTAAGTAACGTTTTTTGTTTTTTGTTTTTTTTTTTTTACAGCGTGAGTACCATTTTAGATTGAATTATGAACAGCATGGCAAAGATCTAGATGGAGTCATGTCTCAAAGCTGTAACTGAAGAAGTTGTGGTGCTTCTCCACTTCCTCTTTAAAACCCAAAGCAATATACCGTCCAACTACAGAAGAATTTAAGAAGTTGACTGATTATAAAATGCAGATTTCATCATCTAACTTAGTACAGATGAAACTGAAGCCTAAATCAATTCGGGTAGGGTGTCTGTAAACACCTGTATACCCCCATTAGGCCATACATACCAAACTGCTAACCGCAGAACAAAATGAGCATTAAAAAATGGAAAGTAAAAAAGAAAACTATCTAATTCTTGCATTTATGAATACTATTAAGCACTCCTGTTTCGTGTATTAGCTTTGCAACAGCACAGCTCTGATATCAGATCTCTCTGGCAAAAGAGCACAGGTACAGAAAGCTGGAGGAACAAAACCGTTTCACTGTACAATATTCCCGCAAGGATTTCATTTCCACACGGCTCGGTCCTCACGGGGCACACAGGAGAGGAGGTGTTGGACCGAGAGCTCACTGTCCCCGCAGCACCGCGACAGCGGCACACGGTGCTGTGGCCGCAGGAGCCGGGGCAGCCCCTGGTCACCGCCGCGGCGTGGGACATTCAACACGTCCCTGCACCGGCCGCTCCTCCGCCGCTCCTGCCGGCGGCACTCCCTGCGGCGGCCCGGGGGCTGCCGCTCCTCCCGCTGCCGGCGCAGCCCGGCCCGGAGCCGGGGGGCTCTCAGGGGCTGCCCCGTCCGCACGGAGGGACGGACAGACGGGGGTGCTCCCCCAGCGAGAACTAAGTTGTCTTCGCGGGCCACGGCCACAGGCACCCACCGGGCAGGGGCCAGGGCCGGACACAGAAAGTTACCCCGGGCAGACGCCGCCCGAAGCGCTGCCCAGCGGGGGCGAGGCGGCAGCGGCGGGGGCCGAGGGGAGCCCTCACGGCCCCTCACCACCGCCCCTCCCGCGGAGCCGCCGCCGCGCTCGGCCAACAAAGGGCCGAGCGGTCCCCGCCGGGCTCGGACAC
>VZRZ01004300.1:1163148-1194930 GCA_013398175.1 Climacteris rufus | reverse complement strand
TGCGGAGCCGCGGGGGCACGGGCGCCGCTGGACGGGAGGTGCGGGAGCATGCGGGCAGCCCTCGGGGTGCCTCGGGAGCGGAGGAAAAGCGCGGTAGGCGAGGAATTGCTCCTCGCGGGAGATGCTGCGGGTGAGCAGCCGGGAGCGTGCGGAGCCCCGGGGCCCGTCCCTGCGAGGCCGCAGGACAGGGGCACCGCCAGCTCCTTCCTCGGGACAGCCCGGCGCTCCCGCTGCCAGTGCTGCAGCCGCCCAGCCCTCCGGGAGCGGAGGGTTTGCCCTCCCGCAGCAGCGGGAGCCACAGCGCTGCGCCGCAAGGTTTGTCAGGGTGTGTAGCTCCCAGCTTATTGCACAGTCTGCACCCAACTATAAGGAGTTCATGTGGAATGGGAAGCGAACTCGCGCAGTCCGAATACCTGTCTGAGGTGCTACTTGAATCTGAAAACCTGGGGCAAGTAGGATCCACCCCGTGAAAGGAAAACGACCCACAGGAAAACGACTGTGACTGAAGCTATTGCTTGTATCCGCAGCTTTATTAACATTGCATGGGGGGCAGAGCAGGACAAGAGGCTCTCCTTTTCCCTCTTGGGATCAGGTAACAACTCGCTCCCATCAGCTTGCTCTGGGGATCCACCCCTCTTCCCCCCAGCTCCATTACCGGGCTGTTGTGCCCAGATCCTGAATCAGTTCAGAGTCCCTCAACCTATACTTTTATACTACTTTTGTTGCTTGTTTCACTTTCTGTGTCACCCTCCCAGCATGGGACAAGTCACGTAGCTCACAGGTATTTTTCCATGTTACCTGCAGTCACCCTTGTAGCCTCGTGTACTGTCTCTGGCAGATGGTGACTTCCCAGTTCCCCGTGTTCAGGTCAGCAGCCTCCACACTCCCAGTAGCCCAGTCACTGCTGTGTCACACTGATCTCCTGTCTCCCTTTCACTTGCACTTGTTCAGCCAACGATGCTTTTATAAAAGTCTTGTTGCTCCTACACTACACTTCACCTGGATAAGAATCTTGGTAATATATCAGTTCGAAGTGAGGTAAATGTTTATTGATTCATTCTCTTTTCCTTTTTCTCTGAACAACGATCAGTGTCATACATAAACAGACCCTAGTTATATTTTCTCTTGCAAAATCACATTTTAATGACAAGCACTTCGTGACAGATGTTGGACCAAATGTCTGGATTTGATATAGATCTGTGCTGTAATGAACTACTGAAGCTGACAACAGCAGGCAAACATGTTCCCAGTTATCCATATGTAAAAATACTTAGAGGGCTAATCCTCAAATAAATACACTAGCTTCAGAAAGAAATACTGAAGCACTGCTAAAATTGCTCAAATCCCAAGACACCTTTTAAATTCATATAGAGCCCTGAAACTATAAGTTAAGAGAATTATATGTTCAGGAAAAAAAAACCAAATCCACTATTCATTTCCCCATCACATATCTTCTGGATTTAAGGATGAGTCACAGACTATATCTCTGAAGGAAGGCAGGGAACAGGAAGCAGAGCATGTTGAAGGATTTTTTTTTCAGGGCTCCCAGTTTAGTCCTATGGGGAACATTCTGAATTATTATCCTGAGTGATGTTTGGCTGGCAGCCATAGAAAAAATAAAATACATCATTAACTTGCAGGTAAAAAGTCACAACTAAGGTGGATTCAGGTCACTTCAAAGTAGTGCCACCACAAGTGAAATATCTTTTTGCCAGGCCTCACTCTTATTTCATATTATGCATGAGGTAAAGATGCTACCGAAGAAAAACCTAAAAGTATGTCATCCCCATTTCTGGTCCCTGGGTACCAATCTGTAATCTTGGTACATTAAATTTAAAAGTGAGAGTAAACATGAGGCAGAAGCAAAGCTACCGAAATGGATTTTGCATGTCCAGAATCTCCCCTTTTCTTCCTGTGCTTCCATGTGTCCAGATTCTTACAACTGCTGCTTCTGGTCTTGTCCAAGTTGGGGTCTAAGAAATTCTCATCATGATACAGACTTTTGATATTCAAAGGGCTCTGGTAGACATTTGGGTCTTGTTCTTGTCTGTACCTTCCCCCATTAGCTCCCCCATATCACTCTAAGATTCATCCTGGTGTATTTCCATCATTTTTATCCCACTGTTACTTCTGCTGTCAATTCCCCTCTTCCAACATTTAGTTATTGTCTTCCTGTTCCTTCATATGAGCTTCATAACTGCTTTTGATGCAGCAGGGGGTTTGCTCACTTGGGCAGTACCTGGCATCTTTGGGAGGGCTGTGTGAGAGGTACTTAGATTTCACTTGTCGAGCTGTAAAGTAGTTCATGTTACATGTCCTGTTTGGTGATAATAAAATCTGCCTTTTTTTTTTTTTTTTTGCTATACAAAATGGAGCAGTTAAATAAAAATTACGAAATAAAAATAGTGGCCTGAGAAGATTTAAATCATTGGTTTCTCCCTGTATCTGCAAACAAATTGAATGCCAATCCAAAGAAAAAGAGGAGATCTTGATGACAACATCAAGTTATTTTCCTGCTCAAACATGCGAGTTAGTCAAACAAGGCTAAGTCAGACAATGACAAAGTCACTAAAGCAGTTTCCAAGATATGCATTTCTGTAAAGTGACATTTTGCTCAAGAAGAAAATAACTATTCTGTGATCACAGATTCTTCAAAATTACAATAATTGCTTGGCCTTTTTCTGCCAAAATAGCATGAAAAAGCTATTTCGCTGTACAAATTTGCCAAGTTCAATAGAAAGCAATGCATCACCATCATATGCTTATGACATTTTAGCTGGATGTGTTAAATACCATTTTTCAGTATTTCCTGTGAAGGAATCTTTCAAAGCACTTCTTGCCTACTTCAATCCTCAACGCTGACTGATCACAGAAATGATGTCATCAGTGGACATATATTTAGAAGAAAAAGCAACCAGCCCTGTTTTTCCTAGCCTCATTTTTCTACTAAAGTGAGATTTAAGAATAATAAGAATTTAAGACATAAATATGTTTCAATTATAGAAATATGGATCAAAATTAATAATTTTTTAAATGCAAGGTGGAACACTAAGCAAGATGACACAAAACCCCCAGTCTCTCTGAATTTATGAGATTCGTTTAAATTATCAAGGTGGTTAGAGGTATTTTAGAAGTTCTTGCTTTTTAGGTTGAGTAAATCACATTACTACACAGGGAATATCTGCAATTTAAACACTGATTAATTTCTTTCTTCTGTACTAAAATGTGACAGTCATCACACATGCAGAACCCACAGGGGGAGAGAATGAAATAATTAATCTTTAGTTAATACTAGCTTTATTTCTTGCAAGAATTATTGTCAATTTATGAACATATCTTATGGTTTTTTTCTTGGAAGGTGGAAAACAAAACAAGTGCAACTGCATGAAGAGTTCAAACAGAACTCTGGAATATAAAACCTCCACAAACTAAGAAACTACATAGAGCATTGAAATAAAAGACATTCATTCTGGAAAGGGACAAGTGGTCAGACAGACAGTGATACAAAACAACTTGCTCTGTGGGTTAGTCATTGAGAAAGATCAAGGATATGAATGTTCTAGCATTAGAAGCTGGTTTAGTTCTGAAAACGGGAACCAATACATTTTTTTTAGCTTTTAAAGTAAAAATCTATGGGAGTGTGATAGGAAATAGTATTAATGGTGATGACTAAAAGTTTTATTAGTTTTTCAGCATAAGAGGTATCAGCATAATAAAAAAAAAAATCTTTCTCTCAACACAATATATGCACCATTTGTGCTAAAGCAAGAAGAAGTGAAGGCATTGCAAAACTTCAGTTTTTGCAGTTTTCTGCCCATGGTAATTAGCTAAATGTTATGTTTGTTTGTTTGGAAGAACTATTAAGTGCATCATGATATTTACTGATTACTTTCACCAAGGAACTCACCAAGAGGAAAAGTACTGAATGTGTAACCTTTACCAAAATAGAATAAGCTATTAAAAAAAACCCCCAACACTGCCCCCCCCCCAATCCTTGACAGAAAAGTCCTAAGTGCTTATTAGCGTGCATTTTCTGTAAGCACACAAACCAGAAAGTTTCACAAAGATCTGTGACCTTGTTAATACAGAGGCAAGAAAAAGAATCACTTCTTTGAAGTCACTGCTTTATGAAATACTTAGAATTACTCATTTTATAACCCTTATAAACATTGCCTGATTTGACTCATCAGTGTTTCCAAGACTAAATACAGTGAGATCTTAGTTATTGAAAATCCAGTTAATCATCTCCTTTAACACAAGCCCAGTTAAAGCTTAAGATATGTGAAACCCTTTTTGCTTTTCACTCACTGTGAAACACATCAGTTCCATATCTCAGAGTTATGGAGAGAATTGGGCGGCTCAGCCATGCACCACATCAGCAGGCAGCTGCTTGATTCCTGCTGCTATCACCCTCCTTATCACACAGCTAATAGTTTTGTGAACACATTATAATGTCTTAAGTTCTTTAAGCAGGTCTCAGTGATGACACTTAAGCCCTTGAACCTGGTGTTTCATTCCAGCTTGTAGAGTCCATCAGTTGTGGAGCTTTTTTACTACTCATGTGTTAAACCAGCTCCAGTTAAAATCCGGTAGGAACATATTCTAAGAGAGCTGTGTTGACTGTCAGTCTCCTCACAGAGAGCTCCAATTTATGCTGAAAGCAGGGAAGAAGTGTATAGTCCAAGACATGTTGCTAAACACAGCAGTGACTAGGAAGACTGGGTAGCTTAGGGAGTGGTTGCCAGAAGCAAAAAGGCTGACATCAACCATGTCTGGGAATTACTTTAGACTGTATGTCATGATCTGTTTGAAAGCCTCACATTGCCGTAGTAACTCTGAAATGGTACCAGCACCTCACCTACAACTACAGCAAAGAGCAGATGTGTTAAAGTAGTTTGCCTCTAATTAAGAAAGGATACTTTTTTCCCATGGAGGCACAGCTTTTACCTGCTTGGACACTACTCCTCATACCAAGTTGATGGTGCAAGTAATAATGTATATCATTCTGCTTGTCAAGAAAGGTTGTGTTCCTCTGGAGACTGAACTCAGTTTTGCCTTGAGTGGAGAAGGAGCAGCATGTGTAATCTACCAAAAGTTAATGTCTCTCTAGCAAAGCACAGATCACGAGGTGTTCTTTTTATAATTCTCTGTGTACCCATTAGCAGGCAGGCATTCTGTGGGCTTGACAAACTTGACTTCTTCTCCCATGGAATAAGGGCTCATAGCAGACAAGAAATTTCCTAGAGTAGGAAGTGGGAATTGTGGTGATAAGCTGCTAAGACCCCAAAATTAGACTGGAGATCTAGATCACAGCTTGGATTAAATATCAGTTATCCTTAAAAAATAAATCATGTTTTTAATAAAACTTTTATTTTGTTGTTAAAACATTTTGTTCAGTAAAGTGTAAACTCACAATAAAAATAAAAACAAAAGAGACAAGAAAACACACCTTCAGTAATATCTAGTTCCTGACACTGATTTATTAACCCTGCAAACTGGGAATGAGAGAATAGAGGTTATTCTAGAGCATACTATAGGAATTGCTTGTTTTACTCCAGCTTTTCTGGAGTTGTTACGTATTTCCCATCCACTCTCATCCTTCAGTGCATTTGACTGTATGTTGCCTGAAGTGACAGCTTTAAACTTGCTATCACTGTTCAGGTTCTACCAGGTTGTTTCAAGATCCTGTTTCTGTGGTCTCTCTAAGCAGTATTTTCTGTAAGTTTGCACTTGTTCGTTTGCAAATGATAGCTAGAGTTCATTCTAAAGGTGCTGTACCTTGAACAGTCGCAAGAAAATTGCATGGAGATTTTCTGTACTGTGTTCTAAAAAGATGTTTTTTCCTTTAAATCAGGTAATGGAGTTTGAACCTACTCAGGAATAAAAACTGAAAGAAAGAAGAATAGACTAGACATCTAATTGAATAAACTGACAAATTTTTCAGTGAGAAGAGAGATGATAGAAATAATTTGTAGAGCTTGGTTCATTACCAGTTCTTGAGCAATTAAGTTTCTAACTTTTCTCCAAGAATATGTGGTCTTGAGATTGTGTAAATCCTTGGTTATTTCTCCATTTCCAAGTGACATTATTAACAGGCAAGACTTTTGCCACTGGATCCATATAAAAATAGTAATTCTTGCTGTTTTCAGGTCTGAGTTAGCATGGGAATTCTCCTGAACAACATTTTCTTGTTGCAAATAACAGTCACTTACTTCATTCTGTTTCTCAGAATCCTGTTTCTCTATGACAGGGATCATTTTCCATCAGCCATATCCCTTGAGTGTAATTCCAAAGGTTGACTTCTATCCAAGAAGTCTTAGCAGTCTGGGTACTAGATTGCTGAAGAAACTGTCTCTCTTGGGAATTTAAGAACATTAAATCAAGATTATAGTTAAACTACATCTCCTAGAACTTTTGTGATAGTAGTGGCAAAAATACTTTCATCACACCTGCACAACCAAACTGCCTGTCGTCAGTGCTCTTTAAAGGCAACCATTGCCAAAAAACAGGAGAAATGCATTCCTAATTTAAAGGCAGGATAATATTAAGGAAAAAGATCTGCATTTTAAATGAAGGTCTGGAACTTGTCCATCATGGCACTAGATTAGTCTGCCAACAAAACGTTGGAAACGATGGTAGTAAGAATGTATATTTCTTTCATTTAGTGAAGGTGAAAGGGAAAGGAAAAACCCTCATTGGCAAAGAGATAATTTCAGTTTAACTAACTGGTCATGGGACTAAGTTGCCAAAATTAATGATTGTATTACAGGACGGAAAATGAAGAGCCCAAAAACTGTTCAAAGTTCAGTAGGGCAAAAGACTAGAATTAGAGTATCTCTATACATCATTCTGTTACAGTTTAGTTTTATAGAGAAGGTAACTCCTTTTGTAGGAGTAGTTGAAGTCATTAGAAGTCCAGTCTATCATGCTCTTAGTGTTCAGAAGAACATATTTTCCTGAGAAGCTGAATGCTGTGTCTTTTTCCAGGATACACATTGTCTCAGAACTTTGCTGAAGGTCAAAGAACTGTGTAAATATTACATTTTGGAGACTGGCTGTGGCTCTTTTTTAAATACTGTTTTAGTTTCCACTTGAATCAACTCTGAAAAATGGCTTGGCCTACAAACACACTAGAATTAGTTTGTTCTTATAGCCCGGCTAAGAAGAAATGCTTCCTAGCATTTGTAGGATAACTTCTCTGAGCCTGAGAGGCTATGGGATTCTGCCCTCCCTTCTGCTGACACTTGCCCCCACCTTATCCCACAGGAGCCAAAGCAAAGAGCAAAGTCAGAAAGGAACAAGTGTCTTTTAGTTTGCAGGGTGTTTTTGATATATTGTGCCCTCTGTGGGGTTTCATGACTTTGAGGTTGGCTACAAGGAAGAATGCAGGATATGGAACACAAAGATTTTTGTAGCTGATTGAACTGACTTAGGTATTTTTCAACCCTCATGGTATTGCATATTGATCTACTCCACACTATCTGTAATCTAAGTCTAAAATGGACCCATTTATGAAGAGCTTTTCTTCCTTGAGTGAATCAGGGACAGAATTGCATTCCTTTGGGCACTGTTCTGTTGCCACAAACATGAGATCATCCTTTCTCTTGGGCCACACCATGCCTTAGTCATTGAAACCTTGATGAGTAATCCTAGTTCTCTGGATATTGCTTTCCTGTGAGCAAAATACCTTGTGAAAAGGAAGCCACCATAAACCACTTGAGCCTGAAATGCAGTGTGTATTTTAACATTGCTATCAAAAACTGTGAAGGCATAATTGGGTCTCATCAGGTTCCTGTCCTGTACAGTTCTAACTTTGCCTTGTAGTCATTTCTCTGTGTGTTTCTGAGTTGGCTTGGATGGGAGGGTCACAGCTGCCACTGGACTTTACTGATAATAATGAAGGACACTGACAAATTCTCCCAGAACTAATGGAATAGGTGGATGATTACACATTCATCCTCTGTATTTTACTTTGGGCTAAAGGAAGTTTAGACTTCTCTTGCTTGTGATCCAGGACTAACTTTGGAGCAGGCTGTAATTTTGGATGCCAAAACATTGCTGCTCTTCTTCTTATCTTGACCTACCTTTGATTAAAATACGTTTCAGTAGTTTAGAAGTAACTTATTTTAGATTTAGGCAGCTAAAATCTTGTCACTGTCTTTTTTTTTACAGTTGAGTGCTTAAGTTCTCTGCATCGTGTACAGAGATATACTCACTTAAAAATTAGCAGAAAGTTTTGAAGCAGGGTTGCCTAAACTTTTTCGCTCTCTCCACATAGTGAATAGATTCTATCTAGAATCAGGGTATTTCTGCAACAGCATACCTGGCAGCCGTTACATTTTAACATATTATTCTAGTGGAAAATACAGATTTAATGCCCAAGCAATTTGTGCTCACAGACCTTATTTGCAGGACTAAGACTATTTGGAGTGCTACTCTGAGTCCTTCCTACTGGAGCTACTTCCATAGCTCTGGATTCATATTCATGAGCTACAGAAAGATTCATGCTCTTTAACAGCCTAAAGTGTCAGTGGCAGCACAGTTGCCTATGGATATTTACCAGTGGCTGAGGGGGAATTAGAGGATTAGTTTAGATTAATTAGAGGATTATTGAGTTTTGAACATGGATACATAAATCCTTTGTTTGACATTATCAGATTTAACTGGGCTGCTCTTCACAACCATCTCCTCCAAATCCAGTCCATTTTATAGTTCCAACTGTAGCCAATCTTGTTTACTGCTTTCAGAGTTGCTTTAATAGATCCTACATAGAGCTGATAATTCTCTATTTCCTTCTAGCTTCTCAGTCATTGAGTTCACCACAACTTCAGAGCTTTATTATTTCTCCTCACCAATCCTTTCAAGTTGTCTTACTTTTCTCCCTTCCCACCTTATGTCTTACTGAGTTTACCAGTACAACAGGAAACAGCTCTGATATTTTGATCCCTCCTCTAGGCTATTCATCAGTTTTCCTGTGTTTTTCTCCTGGTGATGAGCACTTGGGTTTTTGTAAGAAAGATACTGTGATTCAGTGACTTTGACAGAATGAGTAGCATATTATCTGTCCTTATGTGGCACTCGATTGAGAACAGGACTTTTCTTCTGTGTGCCTAAGGCTTGTACTGTCCTCTGATATACCATCAATAGCTAGGTTGGGAGAGTTGACTCTCTTTAAAAAAAAAAAAGTGTGGACATTTGGAGATGACTGAGTTAGATGCTACTAACTTATCTTGCTTCTTTCCCCAAACCTTTTCTTTGTCAAAACAGAGGTCTTCCTTCAGGAGATAAATTTTCAGAGGTCCAGGCCACTAATCTATTCTGACTTTAGTGACATTTACCTCTATCCATCAGCTGGACTCTTTCCTACCGTAACAAAAAAGTATCATGGCACATATTACCAAATTTTTGCCTTCTTAAAATGGAGGATTAGACATCTCAGCACACTGCTGCACCTTCAGTTCCTTTGTCTGCAATTTGATAAGCTCTAACTTTGAAGTTAGCTTAGCTGTACTTTCAGCAGGGAGTTGGATTAGATGACCTTCCGAGACTGTTTCCAATCTAAATTATTCTGCTATTCTGAAACATATCAAACTACAGTAAAGTGAGCAGAGAGATAGTGAATAAACATTTAACTATGAATCTTGATGAACTCTGGCTATTAGTAAGTGGGTTTTTTTTCTTTTGAATGAGAATCTGTATATCCATTTCTAATTCAGGTGGATTAATGCATGGCATCAACTTTGGCTGGATATTAAGCCTTTGCACAAACAGCAGTTCTATGTCTGCTCTTTGGAATTTCTGTAAGATTTATTTGAATGAAAATGGAGATCAAGATGAGAGTTCTGCAGCCTCAAGGATGAAAACACTTTTAAACAATCCCTCAAAGCTTCAGGTGTGTCAGTGTTATATGTCTTCATTACCCGGATCAGCTCTGCCATAGCAAATTTTAGCATACTCTTCCAAAGTGTTAATCCAATTATCTTCTGTACATTGGTTTTGGCTTTGGATATCTCAGCAAAGGAGGCAAAGAGTCTTGTGACATATTTGAAAGACCTTGAATTAGGAGTGTATGGTGTCAAAATTGATGTGTCTTCCTGATACAGGCTACCTCTGAAACCTGGAGGTTTGAGGTCAAGAACAGAAAATGTCTAAGATAAATCTGCGGTTTAAGAAGAGCTTTGCTATAATGATAGAGAAACTTTGCCAAGTAGTGGTGTGGGAAAAAGCTGCTGAGAGCAATCCAGGTTCTTACTCTGTAGGCAGAGCCAATGCCAATGCAATACCATAGTGAATACTTCTGAAATAACCTGTTCACAGGTGTACACCAGGGACTTGTGAAGGTTCAGAGCCCACTGGGTTATACCTTCTTGGAAGGAAATAATGGACTTGAAAATAATGGGATCAACAAGTTGGAAATTGCTGCTGAGTTTTGATGAAGCTAATGAACACTTCCAAACTCAGATGAAAAAAGGAAATGTACTATGACTTTGGGCTTGGTTTTGGTCATAAACATGATGCCTGATTCACCAGCTGGAGTAAAGGACATAAACAAATGCCTCGTGTTGTCCTGTTTGCTAATGAAGGCAACATAGCTACTGGTTGTACAGGAGGATGGTACCAGGATCCTTTAATTCTCAGATATTTGAGACTTCCCAGCTCTGTGAACAGCCACTCCATGCCCCAGCCAAGGCATTTATCAGTGTTGAAAGCAGTGACAATAACGGAATGGCACAGTATAATTATTTGCAGCATGAGAGCATTTGTGTAGGACAGTCATGACTTCAGGAAAGAGATGCATGCCCTGAATGAATGCAGTCTGGACACCTGGATTACATGAATGCAGAATGTTTGGGAGAGGGTTATATATTAAACTTGGCAAAAAGACAAAGAAGCACTGGTGTGTGTTCTGTGGGTATGAAACATGTGTTCTGCTGTCCCTCTATAGGCTTTCAGTGGGGTGAGGACTCCAGTTAGCCCTGAGACCAAGCACAATGCTTAAGCACCTGTGAATACCCCAACATCCTGTTCCAAAATAGGGTGGCTCTTTCAAACTTTCCACAAAAGTAGCTCTTGGCACATGCTGTCCCCACAAAACATCCCCCAAGGAAGTGGCTGGAAGCGTTACAGGTGGCACTGACCGGAATTGCATCAGGGAACAGTTTGGATGTCAGTCAGACGTGCTATTTCTGCTAAGAGCTCTAGTTTGACTGTAATAATTTTCTATTAGAGGTAGCCTCAGAAATGTGACTAGCCTCAGTTAAAATCTTGAAGCCTGCAAAGTTAAAATATGTAACTGTAGAGCAAAGCTAAACACCACTGAATCATGTTTTGGAGGTTTAAACCAACCCATCCTCTAACAGTAGGGAGAGAATGTTTTTCCTATAAGAAGCCATCACTGTGGCTAGGTCCTCAGTGAATATGTCTAGAACCAAAGAAGGCCAAAGAAAACACACCTGTGAGACGGTATTGGTACTGATCAGTGGAAAACAGAGCTATTATCCTACTATTCGTGAGAACATACTCAAAGTGAAGCATAGAAAACATACCTTTCCTGCAGAGGCATTGTCATCATCATCTTTGCCTGAATTTAAGTTTGCAGATGATCTCAGGTACTTCTTATAAGTTCAGACAGAGCTGTCACCCCCTTTTCTGCTGAAGCATGACTCGTATCCCTCAGACCAGCTGAGGGAGGGTTATAAATTACCTCTGATCAGCACCAGGGTGTGATGCTGAATTGACTACACATGTATGTTGTGGCTTAAACCTGACTGGCAACTAAGCCTCACTCAGCTGCTCACTCACTTCCCTCACGGTGGGATGGGGGAGAGAATTGGAAGAGTAAAGGTGAGAAAACTCATGGGTTGAGCTTGATAGGTAAAACAAAAGCCACACACCCAAGCAAAGCAAAACAAGGAAGTAATTCACTGCTTCTCCCATTGACAGGCATTGTTAAGCCATACACAGGAAAGCAGGGCTGCATCATGTGGAATGGTGACTTAGGAAGACAAATGACATAATTCCAAATATTCCCTCTTTCTCTTTCTTTCCCCTCACTTTTTATGCTAATCATGACACCATCTGATATGGGATATCCCTGTGGTGAGCTGTCCTGGCTGCATCTGCTCTCAGCTTCTTGTGTACCCCCACCTGCCTCACTCGTGTGAGGGGCAGAAAAGGCCTTGGCTCTGTGTAACCCTGCTCAGCAATAATGACAACATCCCTGTGTTAACAACACCGTTGTCAGCACACAGCCAAAACAGCCCCACACCAGGTACTGTGAGGAAAATTAACTCTACCCCAGGCAAACTGGCACAATGTAGAAATTCCCACAGCCTGTGCTGTCTGTAATTCCATTATTCTGTCTTGCCCACACAGGATGAAGAGATGTTCTGACTTTGTGTTCCCTCTCCCACAGGCAAAGTGTAATAGTGCTGGAGCTGAGCCATCCACCCTGGGTGCACCTCCAGGTTAGGCTGTGTGTACATATGGCCATTAATTAGGAGTATTAGGAGTAGAACAGGGTGTTCTCTTTTTTTTTCTGTCTTTTTTTTTTTTTTAACTTTGTTATGGCTACAGTGAAAGAGGATCTGGTAAGTAAATTTCTAGATCAACTGGTAACAGTGGAAATTGCACCAAGTAGCAAAATAGGCCTTGTCAGATGCAGCCCATAGCAGCCCTCTAACTGGTTAAAAAGGGGAGGTTAGGTTCAGGTTAAAATATCAAAGTACTTAAGTAGATGCTCATCTAGAAGCATTTCTATCTCTGTACAGCTGCTGTAGAAGCATTAAGGAGAGACAGCAGGGAGGAACTGTTAGAGTACAGGCCTGAACTATGTATCAGACCAGCAAATAACAACCAAACCCTAATCAGATGTTTTTAAAGATGCATGCATGGCATTAACTCCAGTACTTGAACAACAAGATGAAATTGGAATTCTAGCATCTAATTCCTCTAAAATACAGAATACAGGAGTCTTCTCCAGGAGAAGGGAAAACTGGAGTGAAAACAAAAATTGCAAGTGTTAATGCAGAACTAACACCTAAATCTCATGGCAAAAAAAGAGGAACCGTGGCATCTTCCAGGCAGGACATACTGGAACTAATTCTTTCCTCTTTCACTGCACAGCTCAGAAGCAAGGTTGGGCAGTCTTTGGTTACACCAAAACAAGTTTTGTTAATTGTCTGTCCTTTGAGATGCATATGCTGCACTGCAGAAACTCTCAGGTTTGGCTTGATTATAGCAACAACGAGAGGAGAAACTGCTCCTGTCACTTCAGTTCCTCTGGGCAGAGCAGCACAGTACTGATAGATGGTAACATGACATGGTTTGTGATTGCCCAGAGAAGGATCCCTGGACTAAGGGGGGTGAAAGACCTGCTGATTACCTACTGCTAACAAAACCAGTGGGCCAGAACAGGATTTTGGGGCTATCACAATTCAGTACAATTTGGATTGCTACATGATTTTTTGTGCAGTTACTGTTTTTGACCTTGCTCTAGTGCTCTTTTGGTGATCATTTTGTACACAGTTTCTTACCTGAACTGGCGAGCGTTCTTCCTCAAGTGTACCCAACCTTCGTGTTGGAATTGTGTTAAAAAAAGTATTCTGCTTTGATACAGAAAGCTAATTTATTCTTAAGTGTTGGGATTTTTTTTCTCTATATAGCCTTGATTAACATTATTCTTGATTTTCAACTATACTAGGGAGTCTAAAGAACATGACTGGCTCTGGTTACAATGAAAAAATTGGGTGTTGTTGTTGTTGCTGTTGTTGGTTTTGTCCCCAGGGGAAACTTGATCTTTCCAACAGATCTCTCATGCCATTCCCTGGTAAAGGTATCTCCCTTGGTGGCATGTGAGCACAGCATGTGAACTCAGCACCACAGCAGCCCAGGTGGTGCATGGTTCATGCTCTGTATTCAGTTAAAAGGTGTGCAATAAATTCCTGTAGACTGCAGATTAATGTTAGAGGTGGGAAGCAAACAGTGAGAGTTCTTTAGCAACTTATTGATGGTGCTTAACCATTTCAGTTCCCTGCTAAGCTTTATTCAGGGTACAGAGATGGGTTAGCTCTGTGCAAGGACTGGAACAAACAGAGCTCTGGATACATTTTGCTGGACCCACCTTCAGCTCTAGTTCAGTATCTCCTAAAACCTGCATGTTTTTATTAGTCTTCTCTCATACCCCTTCACAGAGCTGTTCTGTGTGATCCCATGACACTGTCACCTCTTGTCACTGCAATTCCAGGCAAAGAGATAAGCCTGCTCCTTGAGTGCTGCTCGAGCTCAGGAGAGGACCGATGGGGATATCTGGCTGCAAGCAGAGACCCTGCTGGCCCGTAAAGGATTAAAAGTAGATGGTTCCTGCTTGAAGCAGGTAAAAGCACTTTATTTTGGCCCCTTGAACCTTCTGTGACTCAGAGCAAAACCCTGCTGCACATAAATAACTTTTCCAACCCTGTGAACTGGAAGAATTTGGAATTGCACAAGAGTGCTCAGTATTTCAGGAAAGTGGATCTTAAATGAGGGCAGCGAATTGTTGTGCATGCATTTTAAATGTAGTACAAATGGCTTTTCCCTTATTACCATGTTGTAATAATGGAGTAGTTTACATTTTTTACTTTTCCAGAAAAAAATGAAGATATCATTCAGGTGACCCTGTGAAATAAGCTTTTATAATCAATTGGAAAAATAAAACTGGATTTGAAAATATTCAGTTGCACAATTATATCAGTTTAGTATTGTAAATGTGATTTGCTTTTGTCTGTTGAAGGTAGCTGTCTCATTATTAAATACTCTATTTGTCAGCAAATGACCACATATTTCCAACATAGATTCATAGTTTAAATCTTAAAAAAAAATGATAATGTGGAGTTTGACCTCCATAGTCACTGTCTGATAAAACATGAGTAAATAATGTTGTTTAAAGTATGCAGTAGACAAATATATTAGCAAAGACTTCAGATATCATGGTGATACTGTTAGTGATGAATATTACGATTTCCCGATCATTCCTGTAATTGTTGCTGTTATTTTATATTAACAATTCTTTAATTATGTGAATGCCAGAAGGGTAAATTCACAAAAAGGAAAATCACTTTACATATAACTTAGTGGGATAACAATGTTTAGAACCTATTTTAAAGAAACCATGACAGACATACTTCATTTGTCAGTCTGGCACAAAAGGAAATTACTTCCTCTAATATGCAATGAAATAAATAAAGGTCAGATGGTTCATTTGTCTGCATTTGCTTTGCACAGTTCTACCAGTAAAACAGGATGTTTTCTATTAACATTGCTTTCAGGTTTCCTGGTAACAATAGCACCAAAATAAAGACCAGATTTGTCTACGTGAAATTCACTCCTCCTGCATAAAGTCCTATGCCTAGAATCTGCAAAGAAAAAAGCTGAAATGAGATGTGGGAGCTGCTGAACTTCTGTGTAAGTACCAGGCAGAGATCCGTACAAGCCTACAGGAGTCGGGCACTCAGCTTCCACTAAAACTCAGAGGAGCTGAGCACCTTTGTTCTTAAAGCTTTGTTTTGTAAATGCAAGCTCTGTAAGGTATAAGAGGCTCTCAGTATTTGCTCGTGGACAGTATGTGTATGTGAATATATATGAACGGTGCCTTGGGTATTCAAAATCTATGCAAGTGAAAAGGAGAGCACGGAGCATGCAGCTTCTCAGCCATGAAGCAGCAGCAGCCTTGCTGAGCCATACTGCTTATAAGGCAGGCTACTGGATCTCCCTCACAGACCACACTTGACTCGTGCCCTTAGGTGACCTCCAGCTCAGCCAGAAAAACATGAGTTAACTGTTGGCAAACTTCGAACCGCATGGGGTTCAAGTGGAAGGAAGGGCTCTAAGCCAGCCATGTGTGCACTGGATGTTCCACCTAACTGGAATGTGGTTTGTGTTGAGGTATGTTTTCTTTGGCTATTTTTTTTCCTGAAATGTGCAATTACAAAAATTAAAATATTTACATCATTACAATTGAAATTTCACTGTCAGCTTTTTCTGTCATCAAATGGAATATTCCTATGTGCACCAGGTGAATTATTTTCTTTGGGGATCAGATACAAAACTGTTTTCAATACAGAGAACAATAAACAGATTATTACAGCTATATACTTTCTGATCAAGAAGTTTCCCTGTCTCCAGTGGTGATGCTTGTCCCATAGCTCCCATATCAGCTGTGTGCCAGGCTTCACAGTAGTTGCTAACCAGTCGAATCCCATTTGCAGTGGAACCATGCCATATTACTTTCTGAGGCCTGAAAGGTAACATTAAGAAGTTATTTCCTGGAAAAGTCAATTTTGCTTTATTCAACTGCACATCTATCTTTGTGGTGACCTGTATTTCTGCATTCCTTGTGCTTGAAGCAAGCAGTGGGTAGGTAAAAATGAAGACAGAAAGGAGAGAAAGAAAGGAGAACACAACCTGGTATCCCATTCCTAGGCTATGAGAAACAGCAAAGAAAAATGGCATAAGCAAAGTGAGACATTTTTATCACATTTCTAGTAGCCCAAGATACTGCTACCACTACTGTTACCATCTGGTACAAGTAGGAAAAAACCCCTTATAAGTAACACATAAAATGTCAGTGGTAATATAAACTCACCAAGATGAATCGGTCATGACGTTCCTCCCGTCAAAGGAGTATATTGGAACGTGAATGTTGAATTGTCCACCATTTCCATCAAATATAGATTCCCAGTTACTGAAAAGGGTTTCTCCCTGATAAAATTTCAAAGCCACTTTTACAAACGAAACAAATCCAAAACCTACGTCATACCTGACCTTTATAGACTTGTGTAAAAATTGAAAATTCTATCTGCATTTAAGGACACTTATGATTTCATCTTTCACATCAGTTTTTGCATAATATTCCTGAACAAACCTGTCTCATCTGTCATCTCTATGCAAATGGCTCTCTGATCTATGCATTTGCCTCACAGTTGTCTCTCTGTTCTATTGTCCCTCCAAAAATTCAGCTTAATCATCCACTCTCCTTTTCCTCCTAAGGCATTGTTTGAAAAATTGCTTATAACTACTGTAGCTATAGAGAAAATACAGACATAACGTGTACTGGAACTTCTGTTAGGGTCACAGTTGTGTGAAAAATGTTGCAAATGTTCAGGGCAAAAGCTTTGCATTTGCATTTGGCTTCTTCTCAAATTGCTTTTGAGTTTTTCCAGTCAAAGTTGAAACAATATTGTCTTCACAAATTTATCTCAAGGCTCTGTGTTTGCATGCACTTCAGAGTAGCATCCGCTTGATGTGTTCCAAGCATCATGTATTATTCCTGCAGGTTTCTTTGGCCGCTTGTTCTGGGAGCCAGCCAATGCTACAAAGACATGGTTTGTTTTCCTCCATTTTAGAGGGTGTCTGTTTATGTGAGACCACAGTATGACTCATGCTCTAGACTCTCCGCTCCGCTTCATTGGGGTAAATCCAACATCATTCCTAAGCACAGAATTTGTGTTTTTCTTAGAAATGAGAAAAATAGGCATTTTATCCTATGGTCACATTAAAAGGTAGGCCATAATAGTTCAGCAGTTTTCTATTTCATCACTACTTTTTTTATTTCTTAACATGACTGTGAAATATGAAGCAAACCTGCTTCTTTATAAAACACGGTTTGGGCTGAAACTTTGTGCTTTTGCCATTTTCCACAATTTTGGGGGAACCTACAGCATATCCTAACAAAACAAGCACTAACTACTCATTTTTACCTGAAGGTTGACTATTGGCAAGTGGTATCGGTCTGTTTTTCTGACAACCGTGGCCAGATCTTGCAAATGGGATGAGAGGAAGGCTCTGTAGGTAGCGGTCAGGCCTGCGAGCTGGGCCTGCCGAAAACACTGAAAATCCGCTCGCATGTCACCAGGCAGTGGGAAGTTCAAAGCCACCAGATGCAACTGGAAGGAAAAAGAAGATAAGGCACCACTTAATAAAAGTGTTTACAGCATTAGGAAGACACCTATCGGAAACAAATTAGTGCCTCCTCTTCCTGCCAGCACAGAACCTTTCATAATGGGTATGAAACTTATTTGTTGCCGTAACATTACATTTCTCACAGCCATGAGACCCTTAACAGAAATATCAATTTATCTTTCAGCATAAAGGAAACCATGAAGATTAAATACTCCTAAGAAATAAAAATATTTTAAAAGCAGCTAATATTTTCAATCAGAAATCTTGCAGTTTTTACACAAACAAAATCCCAAATCCTACAAGCATTCAAAAAAATAGTAAGAAGTGACCATATATAATTTAAAATACAAAAAGTAGCATGCTTAAGTCAAAAAGCACAGATGGAAGAACTAATCCATAGTCTTGCTTTTCTTTCTTTCTTTTTGGCTTCAGTTTTTTACATATAACTCACCTACCTTGCTTTCTTTGTCTGAATATTTTAAAGTCGTTTAAATAAAGGCTTGGGTTCCAAAGTGTCTGTCTAAAACAAGCAGTGCCATGAAGATGGAAAATATTCTAATGAATATTTTAATGATTTAATAGTTACATTATTGTTAACTTAGAAGTTACTCTGTGTTGTAGGTACAATCACTAAGTGAAGAGGTATTCCTAACTCAGAGTCAGGATTTTTGTTTTCTTTGAGGTGGGAAAGGGCCTGGGGTGATGCAAATAGATCTGGAGGGAACAACTTCAAATTGTGTCTGGGATGTTTAAACAAGTTAAAGAAGTGTATTTGTAAATAGCTTAAGTAAAATTGCTGAGTTTGAAGAGCAAATATCACAACTCTCCCTCAAGATGCAAACTATCACATTTCAAAGTACAACTCTGCAGTTGCAATACAGATCTCATACTTACTGCTGGTTTTCCATTGTTCATATTTGATATTGGTCTCAGTGCTGGAATAGACTGAAATCCCTGTTATTTAAACACAAGCAAACAAATATGTTAAATATCAGAATTTAAGACAGCAATATTTAAAATAAAAATTTAATCACACCCGGAGTCGTGCATGAAAGCAACCTATTGTTGGTGGGAGCAGAAGAGCAGCTGACAAAAATGAAAACTGAAAGGGTAAGGAGGATGTGAAAACAGAAAATGTAATGGGTGGGAATATTTCTCAACTCGTGTTAGCTGTTTCAGGAACAGCAAAGTTTTCTTCTCTGGTTATGGTAAGTGTGAGTAAGAAGCCACTGGCTGTACCAGATGGGAAACTCACGTGATGTCAACTGGAGGCTGCAGACAATTTCTTATAACATGAGGTCTAGTTGTTTTCCCAGTGTGCTAAGTGAACTTCTCCCTGACCTACTCTAACCTTTTTTATCTCTTTCTGGCCATCTTCCTTCTCACTGCTCCTTCCTAGACTCTCTTGCTGTTTCATTTTCTCAGCAGACCGATTAACCTGTCATCAACAAAACTGTTCTCTGTTCCCTTTGCCACTCCTTGGTTTTCATCCTCCTGCAATTTTTTGGGACAGAAAGCATGGTCACATGCAGGTTGGTACAATAACTTGCAGAATGGGGTCAGGTTCAAACTAACAACTGAGGTTTTGGAGTACACCCTCTGCACACTGTGGGGTAAGCTACATTCAGGTGATGATTATGGTGCATTGAATACAGGACTATAATCATTAAAGAAAATCTCCTTTTGAGAAACACTTTTCCTTGAAGGGGAACAGGGCTTGATATGACTGATTCCAGGGTTATGAAACAGAATTCTGTGTGTTTGTGTTTTTGTGTAGTTTTTTTTTTTTGTTTTTTTTTTTTTTTTTTTTTTTTTTTTTTTTTTTGTTTTTTTTTTTTTTTTTTGCAAGCTTATATAGTGGTAGGATGCTTATTTTGAACTGACAAATCCCAGTGGAAAATTATGATGTGCAGAGATTTCTGCCAAGTGTATCACACATCTAGACTCAGTTTTTCATGGTCCAATATTTTGTACTTACATGGCTTGATATGGCTGGAGGAGGAAGGCTGTCAGCAGGGATAGGAATCAGCTCACCAAGCTGAAAGAACCAAAAAGAAGAGTAGAACAAAACCATATCACCAGAAACTTCTGAACTAAAAATATGGATTTTTTGCACCCATACTTCTCCACCTCTGTAAAAATATCTCCCACAACTTCATTGTAAGTAAGGGAGTTGGAAAAGATTAGGATGTAGTACAACAGTACCTGCAATTTTCTCCATCCATTTCGAACACGGATGAAAACCTCACTGGTTTCCCTCAGATAAATTAGTGTACCTTCTGCTACATAATGAACTTTTTCCAACATGCCCTCAATGTTTTGGAATGTTGTAACCTGTCAAAGAGGAAAATGAAACTTATTTCATCAGACACACAAAACATTTTGCAAATGAAATAGTCTTACTTGTACACACGAATGTCAGCACTTCTTCTGCAGGAAATGCTCAAAAAGTCAGTTTTATGTAATTTAACCCATTAAGCTTCAGGAGCATAAATGTCTTGTTACTTTGTCGTTACCAGCATCATCATTGTGTGGATTGTAGTAGACTTACAGCAATTTTTAAAAAAATTTTGTACAGAGTGAAAATCATTGCACTGCTACAATTTAGCATCCTAGATCAAAATGGCAGAGTTCAGAAGAGAATTGCTGGGGACTTAAAATTGGGGCAAGCTTCTGGAGAGTGTAATTTCTTGACACTTGAGTATTTCTTTCTCACTTCATTGTCAAAAGGTATATTAATGCTTTATGAATAACGCAGACCTTTCTATAGATTTGTCTGTAAACATTTGTTTCTCCCCTGAGAATTGCAATGAATGCCCTCTGCTAGTTTTAATAGTTTGTTTTGTTTAGTTTTGGTTTAGTTTTGGGTTTTTTTTGTGTTGTTTTCGTGGTTTTTCTCAGAAACTACAAATTCTTAACTTAGAAATTACCAAGACTTCTGTCTTAGCTGGTTTTTTTTCCTTCATGGGTATCTGGGATCCAATTTTGATTTGATTCATGATGTAAGAAATGGACACATATTTATATGCATTCTCTGGCACAATGATTTTTAGATTTGCTAGGGAAATTTACAGTTTTCATCTTAAAATTATGTGGTTCCTAAAACATTCCTTTAAATAAAGGCACAGGATAGAACTTTCACTCCTCTTTCTGTGCTACGAGTGACCCCCAAAAGTTTTGAAGAAAACTTTCCATAGCAAGCCTCCTTATTTTGCTCTCTTACCAGATTCCTGGTGGCAGGTGACCCTGGCTCTCCAGGAGGACCTGGTGGTCCAGGCATTGCAGCTGCTAAAATAAAACAAGCATACAATACATGCTGAAGGTCATCTTTTTTGAGAGAAAATGAGTGACATAAAGAAAGGACTTGGTGGTGGTGTCCAGGAGCAGTGGAAGTTTTAAATAGCTGTAGTTGTGTCCTGAATAGTTGTGTTCAACTCAACTACAGAAAATGCATTCTAAGGATTTTTTTAAAGCAATGATGAAATAATCTTTTCTTTGTTATTTGGGAGGCTAAGGCCAAGGCCAACAGATTACAATCTGTTGTGGGAACTCTGTAAATGAAGAACCAGAACCACTTGAATTGACCAGAATACTGTTCTGCTAGCTAATGCGTATGGAAGAGGAAGGACTTTTAGCTCCTGCCCATATAAGCTTTGAGGGAGTCATTATATCATTTACTCTAAAGATAAATAAAAATTTACTTTTCCTTAGATAAAAATTCACATGTGTAAGCTCATCTTATGTTTCAAAGCAAAAGAAGAGGTCTTCTGGGATATGAACTTGAACTTCTAAGACTGCAGTCCACACCATGTAGTACCTAGTACCTGTCTCTATTCCAAAACTGATTTTCTTCACCTTGAGCTGAAAAGTTCCTGTTTTCTGGAATACAAACTTCATTCTTTTAAGGCAGGAATGATTCAAAGATATGGAAGACAGAAAGTATGCATCTTGTGCAAATGCATGATAATAGAACATTGAAGTTGTTTGGAAGAAAGAGCTTCTGCGCACAGATCTTGCTCGCTTGTCTTTGTGAAACCCAGGAGAGCCTTGAAATCATCTCTTACAAACTGAAAAATCTATGCTTTGAGGCATCTACAAGGATAGTCCAGAGCAGGTCCTTCATGACAATGGCAGGGGAAAGGGGCTCAGTTCTCAGAAGTGTTCAGAGCTATTTACCTGCAGATAAGCTATTCCTCTTTCCCCATGTATGAACCCTATACTACAGTATGTGAATCCCATAATTACAGATAGTAAGAACTTTAGAAGAGATAACTGAGCCTTGAAGATAGGAAATAAATAAACACCTCTGTTCTTAAAATTTGGTAAAATGGACATTGATCAGTGTGCTGCCTAAAGAAGCTTTTTACAAAGCAAAGAGAAAAATGTGTAGGAGGATGATGAAGACTAATGGCAGAGAGGATAAATGAAAGTATAGGGATGCAATACTAGTAATAATTTGTTTTGTCTGACTGGGTCTCTTAGCTAATACTTGGAAGTGCTTAATATAAATTACACAGAAAAAGGCCTGAAGGCCTTTATGGGCTTCATGGATGTTGTGGATCTGTCTGTAACATGATGATCAGGGGCTGATTCACATAAAGCCTTTGTTCCAATGTTGAACATACTAAGGGTTTTTTCTTTCTCAAATATTATTGAGAGAATGAATACTCCTGACACTAAATTAATAATATTTACTGGATGACAGATTGGAAGTCTCACCTGCTGTATAAACCAGGCTGAACAAGTTCAAGAAATACCTGGAGAGAAGAAATTGAAGACAGAGAGGTCTTCTCCCCAAACTAGCATACTGGAGGCACAGGTCTTGTGGGAAAATAGGCTACTTGTTAGTTCTCAGGAATGCAGGGAGATCTGTGTTTGCTAGACCTGTGCAACTTTCAGAAGAAGAGATTTGTATTATAGCATCTCTATTCAGTTAAAAACTCCCTTTCTACTAGTACATCATCTTCAGATGAGATTAAGGATTGCTCTGCTCTGGTTTAACTGGGTGGATTCCCATGCTGGTCACAGTTCCCAGAGGCAGGAATCAGTCATTTTCTCAGGCATATGTCAAGTAATGTCAGAGGAGCCCAGGACCCCATCCACCAGAATTCAGGGCTGGACATTAACAGTATGAGGTTTGTCACTAACAAATCTATGACCCAAAAGGAGTCAAAAGCACAAATGTCTTGAACTGTGACACTTAATGTCTAGCCACATATTCCCTTTGATGCTACCTTGTTTACAAAGTTCTTCTCTTGTTGTGACTATTTGTGCCACATTTTGGTCCTTTTCTAACTCAGTAAGTTGAAAACCACTAAAGGTGGAGTAACCAACCTGAAGTTTTATTTCTATTCGGTATTAGCATAGCAGCTAGTTTTTAGAAGCACTTCTCCAGCAGTCTCATTCTAGATCTAAACTCTACTGTTCTCTTTTTATCAGAGAATCAGAGAAGTACTTGGATTGGAAAAGACCCTTAAGATCATCAACTCCAACCGTGACACCCAGCACCGCCAAAACACGTCCCTGAGTGCCATGGTTACACTTCCAGGGATGGTGACTCAATGACTTTCCTGGGCAGCCTGTTCCAGTGCTTGTCAAACTTTTAGCTGAAAAAAATTTTCCTAATATCCAATTTAAACCTCCCCTGGTACAATTTGAGGCTGTTACTTGTAACCTGGGAGAAGACACTGACCCCTGCCACACTACCACCTCCTTTCAGGCAGTTGTAGAGAGCAAAAAGGTCTCCGCTGAGCCTCCTTTTCTCCAGATTAAACATTCCCACCTCCCTAGCTGGTCCTCATCAGACTTGTGCTCCAGACCCTTCCCCAGCTCCATTGCCCTTCTCTGGAAGGGCACCTTCTCCAGCACCTCAATGTCTTTATTGCAGGGAGTGGGTCAAAACTCAGTACAGGATTTAAGGTGTGGTCTTTCCAGTGCTGAGTACAGGGCCACAATCACTGCCCTGGTTCTGCTGGCCACACTATTGCTGATATGGGCCAGGAAGCCATTGGTGTTCTAGCCCACCTGGGCACAGGCTGCCTCATGTTCTGCTGCTGTCGACCAGCACACCCAGGTCCTTGTCCATTGGGCAGCTTTCCAACCACCCTGCCCCCAGCCTGTAGCTCTACATGGCATTGTTGTGACCTAAATGCAGGCCAACCTGGCACTTGGCCTTGTTGACCCTCATACAATTGGCCTTGGCCCATTGATTCAGTCTGTCCAGACCCATCTGTAGAACCTTTCAGCAGATCAACATTTCTGCCCAACTTGGGCACAAACTCACTGAGGGAGCACTTGATCCCCTTGCCCAGATCATTGATAAAGATATTAGACAGGTCTGGACCCAATATTGAGCCCTGAGGAAAACCACTTTTGATGGCCACCAGCTGGTTTTAATTTCATTCACTGCAAGAAGAGCATTTTGGCCGTAATTTAGCCATCTGCTCAATTTGATGGATTTTGCAAAGCTCTCAATGTAGCCTGTCTCTACTGTGCAGATTTCATCCCAGCCACAGCCACAACCACAACCACAGTAAGAGCTTTCACACTGTAGCACTTCCATGGCACAGTGAAAACTGTTTGCAGAGAAATTGTCCTTTTTATGCTCTCAGTTCCAACTCACTCCCAGGATAAATCGATGGAGGGCACAACCTGATTCAGGTATGCAGAAAGGGTGGGCAGGTGGGACAACCTGCCAGGTGTGAAAGAATTGGTCATGTGTGGGTTGTGGGCACATGGCTGTACACTCATATGTACGGTGAAAAGCTCACCTGAGCCATATATTGCAGGGGGCCCTGGTGGTCCAGGTGGTCCAGGTGGTCCAGGAGGTCCAATTTTTCCATAACCTGGTAAACCAGGTAGGCCAGGTAACCCTGGAGGTCCTCTGGGTCCGACAACTGAGTCCCCTTTTGGTCCCTGTCAGTGATGAAAAGTATTTCCTTAAATGTATTGATTTCACTGCTGCAGAGCCATCATCTCTGGTGGCAACATTTTCCAAATGCCTGCTACCATACCATCATTTAGATATGAGTCTGTGTAATTTTCTTCAAGGAGGCATGGATATAATGGAAAATGAAAATTTTAACCACAATCAGAGTGAAAGTCGAGGATTTAAATTTCAAAAAGCTTTCTGAAAATTCTCATACTTATCCCTGAGCAGCTGGTATCTGCAAAACCCTCAACAGTGCTCTCAAAGCCCTGGATCCTGACTCTGCTCATGCTGAGGCTGCTTGTTTGATCACAGACTTTGTCTGAAGGTACATGGTGGAAAGCTTTAATGTGAAGTGTGTCTATGCAGGGTGCACATCTTATGACAAGTGTTGTCTTCTCCCTCCTGTGATCAAATGTTAGCCCTTAACCTCTCCAGCTGCCAGACTTGCAGAATAAAAAGGCTCCAACTCTCTTCATTTCCAGTTTAGCAGTGTGTCCTCAGCCTGACTGAGGAGGACTTGTGCTCCCTATGTTCACACTGTCCTGCAGAGGTGGAACATATTGGACCCTGGATTACAAGAGCTCAGCTGTGCCATCCAGGTCCTTCTTGTCAGTAGAACAGTTTCTAGACAGGGAGCTGGTGCTCAGCAATGTGGAAGAGCACCAGAAGGATTTTTGAAGGTGCTCTTGCCAATCTAGCACTTCATCCTCAGCTGCGACCCACCCATTCATGGTTCTTGACAGAGGCATGGCAATAGAGTAATGCAATGCACATATTTGTTGCCAGATCCCTGAGATAAATTACATTATCCCAGGGATAAACCAGAAATTGGTGCATTTTATTCCAAAGCAGCTGTGGTAGCAACTGTCAGAAGATGAAATTAAAAGGTAGAGATTAGATAGTGGCTGAATTTCATAGGAATGATCCAGATGGTTACACACTGGTCTTTTCAGTCATGTTTTTGGATTATTAGGAAAATAGGATTAATTATTTAGATGGCCAATAATTTTCAAGGCAGCCTCTGACTAAGTTTTTATGGCCTCTTTTGGTATTTATGGGGATATAAGTCGTAGCATCAAAATTATATATGCTGCTTTGATTTGTAACACTGTTAGTAGCATGATCTGCATACTGATGTAGATATTTGAGACAGCTGAGCACAAAATTACATCAGTATTTCATAGCAAATTCATTCTGTGCACAACGGTGAAGTGTCTGTGTTTACGCTTAATGCAATTTTCTCCTATTCACCTAATGCTTATCCTGTAAGTTTTTATACAGTTCTTATCAATCCTGATGTTTGTCTCTTTTTAGTGCCTTCTAAATTAATTCTGAAGGGGTGCTGACAAGTATTCCTATTCCACAGCTTGCATGACTTACAATTAATCCTGGTCTTCCTGGTGGTCCAGGAGGCCCTGTCAGAAAAAACCCTCCATTTGGTTCTCCTTTTTCTCCTTTTAGACCAGTGACTCCGTTGTCTCCTTTTTCACCCTTTAAAGAAAATGTATGTTAAAACACTGAGCTGCGGTGAGATCAGAACACGGATCTTCTAGAGATACATGAAATCTCTGCGTTTAATAAAGAAAAGCACCTGTTTGAAATGCTTTTAACATCACTTCTTTCTTCTGTGATATGGAACGAAAGGGAATGCTTTCTCTATTGAGGCTGTAAGGCTCTCTCAGGTCAAGGGCTAGGGGAGATGGGGTTAGGTGGAGGCAGAGAAAATGCCTCTGTTTCTATTTCCTGTTATTCTGTCCAGCAAAACCTCGTTGTGTGCTCTAGCTGGAGGGAAAGAGAGAGTCGGAGGAAGCATAAAAGCGTGGCTTTGTGCTGTCCTCCCTCACCAAGGAAAAAGCAAAGCAAGATTGATATTGAATGGCGAGATACTTGAAAGTATGTGACAAAGTGAACAGAGGAGGGTGGGGGTGTGTACCAGGATAACAGAAGAGACACCACACAAAATTGCAGACACTTTGAACTGCCTGTCTTCTGTCCTGCATCTCCAATTATCGGTTAGTTTGGGAAACAGAGCATTAGGTAAGAAGAAGCATTTAAGTACTACATCATTAACTCTCTGTGCAAAATGAGCCACAACATTTGTACATTCCTCCTCACATTATTTCCTTCTGTTTGTCTGTTTCTTTTTCCTTCAATTTTTTTTTCTTGTCTATTTTTTATTGTTTCTGAGAAATGAACCTGAGGATAGAAGAGGCAAAGCACAAAGCAAGGATGGCAGGTATCTGCAGACAGACAGAGGAGATGGCTACGTAAAGCTCCTCCTCTGACTTTCAGTCTATTTAGATTCCCAGTAAACACAACTTGAAAGGTTTCATGACGTCAGGCCATTTTGGGAACTGAAGGACTAGATGAAAAATGAGTTCTTTGCAGGTAAATCTGTGAGGCTACAGACATTACACTAGATGGGCAAAGAAGCCATATCACCTTTGCCATGCATACATGGGACACTTTATGCCATAGGAATAATTTGTGTACTCAGCCAAGCAAAAACAAACTCCTTAAACCAGTCAGCACTAAGAGTCTTTCCAGGAGACTGTCAGTACAACACTTTTGGTAGCACCATTAAATGATAACGTGATTCTAGGTTTTTCAGTTCTTCTACTGACAAAGAGCCTTATTAACTTAAAAACATTTAAAATAATATCATATTGTTATTAAGTTTTGTCACTTGAAGCAGTCAAGAGAATAATGGAACAGAGAGAGACCAGACACATCAAGGTATGGGTGTACTTTGCTATAAGAGCTTCCAGGAAAAGTAGTTTCCACAATTTAATATCATTCAGTGCGCTTAAAAGAGAAATAACATGACATGGAAGTGATTTCCCCCCCTTCCCCCTCATCCAATGTTCTAGAAGCCCTTTAGGTAATGGATGTTTTTTACCTAGGCTGGCATGGAAACAAAAGCATTCATTTAAGGCAGATATGTTAGGTAACAGTGAATTATGACTCACTTTAATACTACTGGGAAGGTAAAAAGCTTCAGTAATAAAGTTTCTTTCAAAAGTAATCTTTATAGACTACTGACAACTGCTATCTCTATACTTGTGATAAACTTGCTTATGCAGCTGGAGTTTAAGAAATTAATATAATTTGTAACTGCTGATGCTCTTATTTTTGTGTATTTCACCATGTTACATAGTTTTATGCTTATTTGTAATAAAGTACACTTTGAAAAAAGCTTAACAGAATTCAAACGCAAATGGGCTATAATTACCTTTATGCTATTAATAAAGTGGCTGAAATATGATGGAGGTAGAGGTGGACCTGAAAAATGAAGAGAATACAATAAAGTACAATAATTATCTGTAATTTTATTTTTAAAAGCACTGCTTAGGGTATTACTGGTTTAGGAGTTTAAAGGAAAACTATTTACAGTAATAGCATTAACCTTTAGATCAAACAGATATTTTTAGTTTGGTTTCCTAACAAAGCAAGTCTTATACACCCTGTTTAGTCTGTGCCCTATCTTGTCTGTCACTCCTCCACCTTAATAACTTCTGAATTTCAGAAAAACTGGAAGAAAAGATGGCTCAACTACAAAATTTCCCAGTTTTCTGAAAACTTAGCAGCTGGGAAGAGGAGTGAAAGAGGAGCATCCAAGATAACCCCTTTGATGGAAACCAAAGTAAAAGAGAAGTTTTCATATGTTTTGCTGGTAGTGGGGTGATCCATCAGTAGATGTGTGATCTTTTCTTCAAAGACAGTACCAGAGCTAACAAGAGAAAGAGATAGTGTTGCTGTTGTGCTGGTGATTGTATGATAACTTTTCCATGGCATTTTTCTGCAATGAAAACCAATATCAAATTCAATGGTTATACCACCTGTGCCAATGGTAGTCAGCCAAAACTGTTAAGCCAGCAAAAAAGGTCTAAGAAACCTTTAAATATTATCTGCTTGGTATACATTTGGAAAAAAACCACTATTTTACAGATGCTCATAAGAGTTCAATTCTTTTTCTTAAAATGTGTTTTGATTAATAGCTGAGACCTTTGAGTCCAACCCTATGCCAGCCATAGGGCTCATTTCTCAATGTGGCACCTCAGATAAAATTAAGTGAAGTAGACATTCTGGGACAGAAGTGTATTCCCAGTATGACAGCTGTTTGGATTTTATTCCAGCCCTATCCCTTACAGCTCACAGCAGTGATCTACTTGATCCTCATGAGGAGAAGGGGACAGGTGGAATGGAATGGCAGGTGTCCTTCTCAGATGTGGTTTAGTATTAAGCTCTACACTGGGCACTATCTGAGGTCTTTCTAGGATGACCAGCAGACAGACTAGGTCTGACTAAGGTACATGAGGCCAGGTCTGTTGACCTGCTCTCACACTTTTTGTGTTGGCTTCGTATTTTTGCATTGTATCAATTAATAGACCCTGCTTTGAAGGTTGGAGAGGTTGTAAGGTTGAAGGTTGGAGTTTGTAAGAAGCTAAAATAAATCCACTGCATGGACAAATACCATAGTTCAGAAAGCTTTTCTGCTTGCAGGAAATCAGCAGGTGTTGTAGGGGAAAGAGTTTTTGTCACCTGTCCCTCAGAAAAGGTTTCTTTGAAAAATTCCTGTACTTTAGTTATGCAACTTTTGGCTTGTAAATTTTCCCTGTCAGTGACTATGTGGACATCTGTGAGAACTAGAGAACTGGTTTGTATGAAAGGATATTTTAGCAGCTACATCAGTAAGCAAGAAATAAACAGGAATATTTTTTAGAACAGCAACAGAGTTGGTCTTACTTAACACACTTTATGTTCACAAAAGGTTGGAGCCAGTTGATCTATTTGATTTGCTTGGCAAATGAATGAATGATTCTGTTATTTTAGGAGAAAAGTTAGTTGAATTTGTAGTTTAACAAGAATTCTTCTGTTATTTTTGCCATCCTTCACCACCTACAGTTTTACAGCAAGATCATAAGTACTATCCTCTCATAATCTTCTCCTCAAGACACACATAAAAGCATCAGGTATAGGCAAAATAATACTTGTAAGACATTAATTTACATTCAATACAGAACCTAAAAAGGATCAGACATGTTCATGGTAGATAAGCCATCAAAAAAGAACATTTTCTTAATTTCTGTTTAGGAATACTTCTTGCTTCTTCTTTTCACAAGTTTGTTGATGACTGGAAATGACTAGCTGCTTATTTTAAGGCATTGGATATTAATCAGAATAAAAAATAATGAGGACGAGACAAGAAAATTTATTTTATTAGAACAAAAAGATGTCCTCTTCGAAATAACCAAAACACCATTTTCAGTCAACAGAACTTGTCTATGGAATAGACAGCAATATTCATGTAGATATAGTGAGGGGTTAATCAGGGATAATATAGTTATTATCAGTGCACTACAGGAAAAATATTATAAATATGGTATAAAACCATTAATTCAATATACTGCATTTTCTATTTCAAATGTTTCCTGGCACTGATCAAAGCCTTATCTCAGTATATGAGATTTCAAAAAATGTACAGAAAATGAAGAGTTTGTAATTACAAGCTTTTCAAACAAATACTTGTTTCTGTACCTATTTTTGAATTTGTAAGAATTAGCAATGTGTATCAACTTTCTGATACAGAAAGTAACTCTTTGGTGAGGAGTAACTGTCATGATGCTCCTACTGCCAGTGAAACAGTATTTTCAGTTCACGCAAACTCTTCATGATTTTCACAAAATAAAGCTTAGAATATTAAAAGTTGTTTGAAGTGAAGATCATCTATTTCCACCTCCTGCTGGAAACAGGACTGTCACCAACAACTGGCTGCCTTGAACTCAGAATGCACAGGTGTGTTACCCTGAAATGTGAAGCACTGGATTTTAGCCCAGCTGGCTCAGAAAGACTGACAGCAAAATGACATCACAGGAAGGGGACATGATGTCCTTCTAACATTTTTATAAAATCTCTGACCAGCCAGTTACATTTTAATATCTATTCTTGCACTTAGCACATTCCCAATGCTCACAAATGTGCAGTCTGTCTTTTCAGAAGGCATTTTTGATAACATTATGGGCTTTTTTTTGTTCTGTGTGTCAGTTCATCAAGGAACACAGGTATAAGTCTTTAGGCAGGTAAGGTTGCAATGGTAAGTATTCATGTACCTTGCTGAGCTGCTTTTTAAGTTAAACATGTATTCCCTCACAGGATGTCAATGACATATCAGATTTAGTATACCTGGTGGTCCTGGAGCACCTCTGTCTCCCTTTTCTCCTTTTAAGTGCGCTGACCTGTGCAGTTCCCAGGAATCTCTGTTCGCTTTAGCACCTGCCATAAAAGCACCAGAAATTCATGAGAGCTTGCAAACAGCAGAGACTATGGCAGTGGCAGCCAAACAACTGAAAGTGAGGGCAGACTTTTCCATACACGTGGGGCACATGGCTCCTGTCTCTATATGCTCGTCTCACTCATGGTCATTGACTGGCTGCTTGATTGTCCTCTCTTATCAAATCCAACAAGTGCAAGACAATCTCTCTCACAAGTCAGTCTTTTATTCTCCCTTTGTTAACCACCCGGCCTAAGATCCTCTGACCACACCTGCTCTCTTTGCATTTGTGAATTGCACTGGAACAAGTGCAGAAATGCTTCTTGAGTTACTACTGCATGTTGCACACCACATCTTGTACCATCTCCAGCCTCCAAACAAAACCAGGAAATGATAATGTAAATTCATAGAATCATAGTCCTCTGACAGAGGAATTATAAGATTAGATCTTGCAGAAGCTGTGCTTCACTCCTCAATTTATGCATCTTTGCCACAGAGCACAGACCTAGGCTCATTGCTTATTTGGCCTACATGTTGACACTGGTTCAACATATGATCCTAGAGCTTCACCAGAAAAACAAAGGAGATCCTTTCCCTTTCCCTTTCCCTTTCCCTTTCCCTTTCCCTTTCCCTTTCCCTTTCC
>VZRZ01004300.1:963686-1162818 GCA_013398175.1 Climacteris rufus | reverse complement strand
CCCTTCCCTTCCCTTCCCTTCCCTTCCCTTCCCTTCCCTTCCCTTCCATTCCCTTCCCTCTAGTTATGCAATAGCCAAGAAAAAGCAAAAAGCTCTAAACTATGAAAAAGCCTACAAGACAAAATTTAAACCAAGGTGCAAGAAAAGAATTACTCACCATGGTCATTAAGAGCTTCCTGATTTCCAGGGTAGGGAGTGCTCACCTGCAGACAAAGAAATCTGTTAAAAATTATCTGTACATGTTAAGCAATGGAAACACATTGCTTGGTATGACAGAAAAACCTGGCAAATTTGCATGCTAGTAAATATTACAACAACACTCTGGGATTATTTCCAGTTTGACAAGGTCTGAGCATTAGCTGATCAAGTTTTTATGAGGATTGTGCTCTCTTTAACATGCAACATGCTTTCAGCAAAAGAGTAACAACATGCATTTTGGAGGCATCAGCAAATCCTACTCTCAGTTGTGCCAGTGAAGCATCAGAAACCTCATTCTCCAAGAACAATTCTGAATTTAAAACACTGTGTTTGGAAGCAGGATTTGATCTTTGACTGTAAGATAGCTTGTGTTTTTAATCTTTTTTATCAGACCAGGGCTATGTTATCTCTGACCTTAACCTATGCTTCAGATGCACTGAGACCACAACTGGGAGGCAGAAGCTATTCTAGTCTATACTCTTTTGCCACCAACTACCTGTAACAGTGGGCATACTACTTACCTCTGTGCCTGTCTTCAAAATAGGGACAATGCAGGAATTAAAATGTGTCACAGTGCTTGGAAATCTTCATAGTTGCTAGTACTATTTACAGAAATCTAAGCAAGTCTGTGAAAAAAATTGAAGTTGCTGCATCTGGCTAATCCTCTATTATTAGTCCATAGAAGACTTACTCACATGGATAGCTCCATTAACTTCAGGAGTTCAGTTCCCATGAGGAAAAGTGGTGGGGTTCAGTCTGTAGTTCTTTATCGACATTCATTTATGTAGGCATGAACAGCAGACTTCTTATCTATAAACTTGGATAGGTTTGGGAGATTATTCACAAATGTAGGACAAATCTATCTAGCATTCTCAGGTGCATGAAGAGATCTCTGTAAGTTCATGTTTATATTACTTGTGTATGTAAGGTGATGATGAGTATCCATGCATCTATTATAGTGGAAGTCAAGAGCTATTTCTCTAAAATAAGCGAAAAAGAACTCAAATGGAAATTGAAGGAGAAGGCACAGCATTATTTGGAGCTACACTCTTTAACAGAAAAGCAGAACAACCATCCTACACACTACACTATTCAGAGGAGGACTGTAGCTCCCAAAGACAGAATCCTTTTCAAGTACCTCACCCACAGCTTAACAGTAGGATATTGTCCTAGTGCAAGTACTTCCAGGACTCAACTACGTTCACCATTCATTGTAGGATGAATTTTCCATAACTAATTAAGCAAAAATTGCACCAGGGTGTTCTGAAAATATGAAACCCATCTCCTTTCTTTTCATACTGGGCGTGAAACTGCAGTTCCTTTGAAGGTAATGAAGGCTCTGTCATTCCCTTTGAAAAGCAGGGGCAGACCTTCACCTGCTGCCATTCTATGTGAACAGACTGCATTTGAGGGTCAAATAAAGAACATGATCTTTCTTTTCTGATGCATTTTTCATGCCACATTGAAATACATAACAAATCTTATTTTGCATAGGGAAATTGGAAACAGCTAAAGACATAAAAACATGGGGACTGTATTTACATATACATCTAAAAATTATGTGTACCTGTATGTACACATATTCAGCTCCCCAAAGCAACTCTTAAATTATGGAAATACAAGCTTTGAAAGGTATTAAAAGCATTAGAAAAACCAAGTAGTCAAAGTGTTTTAAGCAAAAGTGTCTAGTGTTTCTAGTTCTATGTTTCATACATGGCTAAGTTTTCATACATGGCCAAACACCTGAAAATCTGTTATTTTGAAGAAAAGGTGAAACACATCCCTGGTGGAAAGCAGAAGGCAGAGGGAGAAAAGCTGCAAAGTTAGGGTGTTTAGGTGTACAGCTGCTTTGGTTACATTCTGTCATGGCCATGCATCCTGCGAAGAGCAGATTCTGTGCGTGTGAATTACCGGCATTTTGCAGTGAGGTCTGGGAGGGACTGGGAAAACTGTCTGTGGAAAACAGGAGGGAAGTTATTTTAATGAGCATAGGTATAACACAACGTGTAACACACCATATAGATCTAACAGCTGTGATGGTGGGACAAAGCCTGGGAACAAAACCAGCACCTCCCAGCTGAGAGCCCAGCTTGCTGCCAGGTCTGTCATCAGGCCCCTCTCCTTGGAGCTATGGGGGCAAAACTCTTCCATGGCAGTGGCTTCAGTTGAGAGACCTTTTCTCTCTGCACACAAGCAAGGTCACCCACTGTAAACCGGGTTGCCTGAATTGTTGATGCTTCCTCTTTGCAAACTGTTTCTAGAGCAGCACATTTCTTCTACAGAGACAGAGCAGTGACTGATTCCCAGCAGCACTTACTCCTTTGATATAAAGTATACGTCCTGGAGGTCCTGGGGGGCCCGGGGGCCCAGGTAAGCCAGGAGGGCCCTGGTAAGAGAAAGTGAAAGAAAAAAGGTATTAGACAAAAGTCAAACCCAATCCCAAACAGGAAACCCCAAAGCACTGCAAATTGAAACTAAATTAAAGACAGTGCATCTCTCATCCAAGGAAAATTAGGTATTCTACACTGATCTAGAATTCTCAAGATTGCTAAGATTCGTGTATTTTCAAGTGCCAGTCAGATATGTACATGCCAGTTAGCACCCCCAAGGAATCTGGAGACCGGAGGCGTGACTGCCTTTTACAAAAAAATATATGTCAGCTCTTTACTCTGTCATCTGAAAACTTGGCACAATGTCATGCTCACCTTTCAGTCCACATCAATGCAACTTTCTGTGAGGTGACATATGTCATTTCATCAATAATTAGAGACCCATTAGATTTTATCTTCCCTCAGCACTCCAGGAAGGACTACTAGAATGTGTACCCTCTTTTGTTTGCTTGTTTGCTTTAACCTGTCAGCCTGATGTACTTCATCTGGTTATACTTGCTACAATAGTTTTTGTTTGGTTAAGGCAGACAGACCAGAAAATGAAATTTGACATTGTTTGAAGATATGCAGGAAAGGAAAATCTACTTTAGTATTTTCTGCCCATGGGTAGTCATCTTTCCTGTAATTTCTTCCAATTACAGTTTGTCTAATTTGTCTGTTTTCACTTTCCAGCAACTAAATTTCTATTTATACCTCCTCCTAGAGGTGTAAGCAACCTTCAGCACCTAGTCTTTTTTTTCTGTGAAGATACTTTGATACTTCACAATTCTCAGTCTCCCTGATACTCAAATACAGCAATATAATCTCAGTTATATTTATTGTCCAGATAAAGACACTTGTGCCTTGCAGTTTGTGTGCCATATTTTTTTTTTCTTAAGAGAACCAGAGGCTTCATACAACAAAATTCATTTACAAAATGTGTCCTACTGAAATACTGTGATACTGACTCTATGCTAACACAGTAACATACCCTGGTATTTTTTTTCAGCGTTATCTCTGATGCAGATGAAATATTATTAGATGTTTTTGTGGCATGGATTTTTTTTCTAAAATCACACATAGAATTGTTACACCTGGGAGCTGACACAACTATGTGTATCTGCAAGAACAGCCCAGATGGACCCAGAAGCTGACTTTTCAATGATTGCTGACAGGTAGGAAAAGTAGCAGAAACATAATTAGTTCTAGTCCATTTCAGGTTTTTAGTCCCATCACCATTTTCAATATATATCAGACTTCAGATTTTAACAGGAGGGGTTTTTCTCAACTAATTGCAATACATAAGAACTTACATGAAACCCTTCACCTCGATCACCTTTCACACCTCTCAGTCCATTCAGTCCTGGACGGCCCTGGAATGAGTAGAAATAGTTTAGTATGTGTCACCAGCAAGCTCTTCTATCTTTATTCCACTTGAGAGCACAATACATACTGGACGTCCTGGGAAACCAAGTTCTCCTTTGGGTCCAGTTGGTCCTATTGGTCCCTGGATGAAAAAGAAAATGTGATTATGGCTCATGTTGTTGACATATATTTGATTATTTAGAATAAAAAACATAGTTTTATATGTACATTAAAAATCAGTCTGTGGTTGCCTGCAGAGAATGCAGAGAACATCTGAACATCCTCCCTTCTTGCTCTGCTGAGTGATCACAGAAGCTGAGGAGTGCAGATAGCAGTCAGCTCTGGATTGGAAAAGACCATCTATCTGAAATGAAGTCTGAATTCTCAGCCCCTTGTAGGGTGTGCAATTCAAAACTGAGTCATCATGTATCAACAAAAATTAAATGCATCAGTCATGAAAAAAGGAAGTTAGAGATGTATGCTTTGTGCATCTCCTTTTTTATTTTGCTTTGTTTTTCAAATTGTTTTTGAATCAGGCCCTATGAGGAAATGTCTGTGGATCAGCCTGAGAATTCATACAGTGCCAGTATCATTCTGTTTGCCTCTTGCCAGCCTGGGTTTGTAGATTCATGGGACTGAGAGTTGAAATAGAACAGTTCCTTCTTTATACAAGACTGACTGATGCACCAGGCTTCACAAAGTAATGCAAGTGACTGCAAAAAGAGAGGACAACCAGGCTGCCTGGGAAAGGTGGTCCAGGACTGTGTATGGCCTGTGATGTGGCATTTGCAAGCATGCGTGTTCTAGGCAGCCTGCAAGTGATCAACAAAAAGCAGCAAGTCTGAGGATCAACAAACTTTCAACTGCTGTCAGCTTCCTGAAACTCAACAAAACCACAAGGGTCTAGACAATCTCTTTACATATGTGTCAGCCTTTCTGGTTTCATTTCCTTTTTTACAGTCTGCTGAAATGCTGAGATCCTCCTTCTGGCATTACTTGTTAAATAATCTGTCTGTAGATCTCACACAGATACCACTTACATGTGACAATGGGTGTGTTTAACCCTTCACATGATATCGTTTCATGAAAAGTGATATGTACATTCATGAAAAATACATCTGATGAAGATGATGAGATAATCTGTCTTAGCATCAAGCTGAAATTCATGGATTAATGGTTGTAATTTTTATCTTGCTGAAACTGAAGACTGGATTAGACTTGAAATTTCTAAGCAGTTAACATGTGAACATACTGATTCATAACATCACCATTGTAATCAGAATTCAAAGCTCATTAATGTTGGCTGAAACTGTTTGAAGGTGGTAGGACCTTTACTAATCTTCTTTAGTTTCCTGTTTGAAGGTAATTTCTACCCATATGATAAAATTTAATGCCTGTGTCTAAATCAGGATAGAGATTACTGGTGAACTCTGGCAGATGTGAACTTCAATATTTTGCCTTCAAGATTTCAAAATTCAACCCACTTTTCCATGATACCACATCCAATGATGAGGTTTGAAAAAAAGTCCAACAAAATGTTATGAGGCATTTTTCTATTTCACTCTCTTGTATTTGAACACTTAAAGAACATGCAAATCTGAACTTTAATAAGCAGTGAAGATGATTAGAAACAGACTTCTTTTTAAATTTTAATAAAGAGAATTGTCTGATCTCATGTTTTAACTGGGACTTCAAATAAACATAAACAATGTGAGAGTTGACTAAGCTGGGGTCACCATTACTATTTTCTCTGTCCAAGTGCCAGCCCAGTCTGATAGGTGTTAGAGACTCCCTGAGACAAAAGCCAGCAGTCACAGCCAGAAGTGAAAGAAGGAAGAGAGGAAGCCACAGGAGACTGCTTACCAGAAAATAAAATCTCATTTACAACAGCAGATCAGATTTGGGAAGACTGACACTGAAGTTCTTACTGTGGGCTCTTCTTCAGTGAAGTGCACCCATTTGCTTCACTGACAGGGAATAACATCATCCAGCAGGTAAAATATTTTCATTTCTCCTGTGACAGGAGCTTGGATTCGGTCTGTCTCTTCTGCTTTTGCTGATAATGGTACTGACTTCCTGCCTATCCCTAGTTCTCATCTGCCAAACTATTGTTTCTCCATAGCTCCTTGTGCTTCAAGCTCCTGTGATCCTCTCTCCTGTCCAGCTGAAGTCTCAAAGAAGAGCAAAGCAAGGAGCAGGGATTTGTTTTTAAATTCTGGAAACTTGTGCATGAGTCTAAGAGCAGAGAGGAACGATCAGAGTCCCCAGCTACCACAAAGCTGTTCTTGTGCCACTGGCTTTGTGCAAAGCGGAACAGAACCATCGTACTAAAACCTTTGGTAAGTTAAGCCTCAGCATCTCTGGCCCAGCACTCTCGAGTCCGTATATATTTTCTGCACAGGACTCACATTAACTACAAAGGGATTTTCTTCTATGGGACAACACCAAATGTATCACCCCATTAACAGCGATGATCAACGAGAGTTCTGTGCTAAGAAGAGAACTGGCTGAGCAAAGCTTTGAGACAGGTTCTGTGTGCTAAACTCTCCTGCAGTGTAATCATTCCCACCAGTGCTGGCAAGAACTTCCTTGTCTGCATGCAGCATCTCGTGACAGTACAAAAGGGGGTGTAAACACAGAGTTTGGGGCTGACAGAAAAAGGACATGTCTGCAAGGATGCACAGCAATAGGATGAAAGGCAATGAACACAAGACAAGACGTGAGAAATTCCCAATAAATATAAGGTAAAGCTTTTTTTACCCTGAAGTTTGTCAAACGTCTGGAATGTGCTGCCCGGAGAGATTGTGGAATTTCTATCTAAAGAGTTGTTGAACACTCCACTTGTCAAGTCCCCTAGTCAAATAGACCTGCTTCAGGCAGTGATCCACTTCCATTGAAAATTATTCTGTGTCAAGGTGAAACAATAGATCATGTCCCAGTCATACAACGAGGAGAGGAACTCCCTTTCTAGTATGTTAGGACAGCCCCCTCAGGGTATTCTGACACACAATAATTAAGAAAGTAGTTACTTAGCACACCCAGTTAGCTCCTTTTAAAGACTACAGAGACTGATGCCAGAATGTCCTACACACCTCGATGTGCAGAAAGGTCAACACCTACTAACATTCACTTAGGCACAACAGTGACCAGGCTACATCAAAGGCAGAGGCAAAGAATCATCTTGGACATACTCAATCTTTGGAATGCTAGACTAGAAGAAGTTGGTGCCCTAACAGTACTGAGTCTGGGCAACTGTTCTTGTTTTATAACTAATTTCTTATGCTTTTGTACAACAATCTGTGTACAGTCAAATGTATCAGATCAAATACCTGAAAGAAGGACTCTAAATCCTGATTTCGGTATATGGTCTTATTCTCCTGCCTGGTGTGCAGCTTTCTCAGAATCCAAGGCAGTTGCAAATTATTGGCATTGACAGAAATTGAGCTGATGCAGTTAGTTGTTTTAACGTAAATTGTATAAACAGAGAACAACTTAGATGGAGAGGGAGAGATCCTCTAGCACAAGCTCTTGCTCACAAGACAAACTTGTAAGTTAGGTCATGCTGTTCAGCACCTTGTCCCAGAATCCACCACCTCTCTGGGCACCTATTTCTGTGTTTAACTGCTTCTACCATGATTTTTTTTTTCTTTATATTCAATTGAAATTTCCCTTGCTGGAAACTGAGATTTTTGTTACTTGTCTTTTTCCTGTGTAGCTCTGAGAAGGACCTGACATTGTTTTATAATTCCCTTTCAGGTCATAGCAGGGAGCAATTAGACCTCCTCTCAGTCTTTTATCTTCAGGGCTAAACAAACCCAGTTCACTCAAGTAATAAATTATGTAAGTTTCTATCTCTGATGATATTTCACTGCCTGTTTAGATAGTAACAGATACATTTGTTCTACCAGAATTTAAACTGCATCAAGTCAGTAGGTCACAGCACGACATGTGTAACAACCACACTCTTTTCTGAAGGATAGTGGTTACTCCAAAACATGAATATTCCTTATCATCCCTATTCAGGAGGAAGAAAAGCTAAACCAAACTACATTTGCATTTGCTAGTATCTGTAAAACCAAATAAAAATTAAAAAATAAAAAAGCCACTCATCTTTGGAATCATCTTACCATTGGTCCTGCTGGTCCCACCACTCCAGCTTCACCCTGTTGAGGACAGACACACAGAGTGCAATGAGAAGGAGAATTCCTGCAACATCTAGTGGAAGTGGCTGGTAACAAGGCCACCAAATAATTCTGGAGTATTAGCTTACCTTCTAATACAACACCGTATTAGCTTACCTTCTCCCCTTTTCTTCCTAATAACTCAGTTAAAGTTCCATCAGCAGAAATGATAGCTCCTGGTTCTCCCTTTTCACCCTGCAATTACCAAAGTAATTATTGTTTACAAAGCAGTTCTCAGTGAATCAGAAGAAGTCAAAGCATCATTACTTCTGTTTGGATCATGACAGGTTAGTCATGCTGTGATATCAAACATAAAGTGATATCAGTGTGAGTACGGTGAAGCTTGATTCTGGGGAAGCAAAGGGATGATATTTCTTAAAACATAATAGAGTACACTAAAAATATATCCCTGAGATGAATAAGTACTTATTTTTTTAAAAAGACTTTAAATTGCTCTCCACAGAGTAACTATGTGAAACATGCTGCGTTTACAAAAGATTCCTGCCAAAGGCAGACAGGTCATTGGTGTCTTCTTGTGTACCATCACTTTAATGGTCAGCAAATCCCACTGAAAATGCAACATCTTGATAGAACAAATGTTCTGATTTTAATCTTAGGAAAGCATGAGTCATTCTCTCTATCTGCCTGGCATGATGCAACCTCATTAACTTTAATGAAGGCCAATTCCCAGCATTCAAATTGTGACCCTCTGCATTCCTCTTCCACTACCACAAATTATCACTTCTCAGTGCTAGTGCATGGTTCCCCCTCTGGATCTTTCAGCTTTTTCTAACTTTCCTCTTCCCAACTCAGGCAACTTGGTACAACATCTTTCCCAAGGTATCAGGTAAGAAATCTGGCTTGAAACTAGCAGTTGCATTGCTGATTAAAATGACAGTCCAGGTTATAGCCCCTTCACTGAGCTGTAAGTGCCGTAACTCAGTTCCTCTTACAGGTTCTGAAATAGTTGTGAGTCTTTGAAGTCTCCCTGAAGAAACTTTAGATACTTTGGAGTCTCCCTAAAGCTTGGTTGGCTTCACTGACTTTATCTTCTGAGAGACGGAGATTCTATGGACCTGAGGTTGAATTTCATGATCCTTTAATAAAATGCTCCCAGTTGTCTGTACAGCTTCATTGTGGTTCCCAAATTTCATCACTCTTGAGCATAACCTGGTGTTCACACCTCAGAAACAGCCTCAGATACATCATTATGTCTTTGGTGGGTACAAAATACCAGGGCTTCAAAGTTTAGAGTTCTTACCAATGTGGACACCAGAAACAAAATAAAAACAGCATCAACCAAAAAACAAAAGTAAAAACCCCCACAACACAAAACAAAATCCACCCAATTGGTTTTAAAGCTGAGCTTGATCATTTTATGCACACTGTAAAAGAACAGGAAACCTTATGGTAAAAGAGGACTAGTATTTATGGCCTGAGATGTTTCCTTCTGAGCAATGAAGATGCTGTTCATCTGCTATCCCATTTCAAACCATAATTAACCATTGACAAGTCTTCCTGTTACTTGTGAGAAAATGAGGTCAGCTACTTAGAAAAAATAAGCAGAAAGTGTTTTTCTTTTTGTTATCCTCAAGATACTAGATGTTCCCCTCCCCTGCTTCCTGCAGGGGAGAAGGGAAAGAAAACCAGAAGAGCTGAAATATTTACAAAATAGCAGAGTCAGTCTTTAGTAACCTCTCAGTAGCGCTATAAAATGCATGCTTTTTGTGAAGAAGTAAGAGAAAGGAACCTAAGAAGAGAGCTTCCCAAGTCTTATTCTTTCTTTGGGAATTGAAAATTGCAGTCTTTGTTCTGTAGGCAAAGCCCTCTCTGGCATAGGAGGAGGAAAAGATAGATTTTTTTTTTTTTGGCCTTTTGGATAAGATCCCAGGGTGTCAGCACAGCAATCAGCTGGCAAGAAGAGGTCACTTTATGTTTAATGTTTATACAGACTTAACCTGATAATTGCATGTTGCACTAAAGAATTTCAACACTGGGGCAGGAACATTAGCTCTTGGTGGGATGTTTTTCAGTACTTTCAATTTCCACCTAGTGAGTTTTTCAGATGAACTTGTTAATACCACAGTCCCTAGTAAAATTACAATAATTAAACTTTTAATGTTGTTAAATACTTGTCCTCTAACACATTTCTCAATATATACTTTTCCCTATACATTTTTTCATACCTGTTGTCCTTTAGGTCCTTGTAATCCAGGCAAACCAGTGTCACCTTTTGGTCCCCGAGGGCCCTAGGCGAAAACGAGTACATAAATCCATAGTGTACATAAATCCATATACATAGGATATCTGTGAAGAATATGGAGCTGGGCCATTTTACTAAATTTAATTTTAAATTACTAGCAAACTTGAACTTAAATTAGTCTGGTTGCAGTTTAAGAACTCTTACAAGACTAAATTGCTCTCTGAATCAGGTTATTCCCTAAACCAAATATCACATAAGGAGAATCTGTCAGAAAGAACGGAATGAAAAATCCCTGATGTTTATCACAGTGTGAATGATACACACACTCACAAACGGAAATGTGCAAACATTAAAAAGAGTTGAAATTCAACCTAAAATTCTCTATTTCCTCTGTACTCTATCTTCTCTTCTCTCCATAATCATTAAGCCAGACTAATTTTCAACAGAATTTCTGAAGGTGTATTTTTAACATTATGTAAAAAAAATATTATCTGGAATAGAGATTGTGTATTTGAAAACAAAATCATTTCTTTATCTGTTCTGTGGGGAAAGCATTCTGCTCAGATCAAATTGTGCTTTACAATCTTCCATTTAAAGTGCATTCAGAAACGTTTTTTTTACCCACCAAGACTAAACTCAGGTCTACATAATTTTTCCATCATTCAAGAGATAAATAGAAGACATGAGATAAAAACTAGAATGGTATTTTCACGTCTGTAAGAAATTCTATAAATGACAGAGAACAAGAATTCATTATATCACTTTCTAAATGTTATCAGTTTTTTTTTTTAATGAAAAATATTTTTAAAGTTTTTTTCCCTCTTTCTTTGGTTTCCTATGCAGTCCACAACATACAGGATTTAGTAAAGAACCTCCTGTAGAATTTTGGGCAATTTGCCAGCATTTTGTTGACATCTTTTGTCATTTTTCCCAGTTTTGTCCTTAGTTGTTCTCAGGCAATAGACAAAGGATCCTGAGACCATATGCATGCTCTGAATTGTAAAACAATCATAACAAGGGAACATAATTCCATCACAATTTATAGAATATGAATACAGTAATTAGAACAATACTATCTGGAGGCATAAGCCAAATAATTACAGAATCACAGAATATTCTGAGTTGGAAGGGACCTACAAGGATCATCGAACTCCAACTCCTGGTTCTGAACAGGACACCCCAAGAACCATACCATGTGCCTGAGAGCACTGTCTAATTGCTTCTTGTACTCTGTCAGGTTGGTGTTGTGACCACGTCCCTGGGGAGCCTGTTCCAGTGCCCAGCAACCCTCTGGGTGAAGAACTTTTTCCTAATATCCAGCCTAAACCTTCCCTGACAGCACTTCATGCCATTTCCTCAGGTCCTGTCACTGATCAGAGATCAGTGTCTGTCCCTCCTCTTCCCCTCACAAGGAAGTTATAATTGCAATGAGGTCTCCCCTCAGTCTCCTCCAGGCTGAACAGACAAAGTGACCTCAGCCGCTCCTCACAGGACTTCACCTCAAGGCCCTTCACCATCTTCCTTGCCCTCCTTTGGATGGTCTCTTACAGTTTTATATCTTTCTTATACTGTGGCACCCAAAACTGCCTCCAGGCCTCGAGGTAAGGCTGCCCCAGTGCAGAGCAGAGCAGGACAATCCCCTCCCTTGCCCAGGTGGCAATGCTGTGCCTGGTGCACCCCAGGACAGGGTTGGCCCTCCTGGCTGCCAGGGCACTGCTGACTCCTGTTCAACTTGTCAACCAAGACCCCCAGGTCCCTTTCCATAGCACTGCTTTCCAGCATCTCATTCCCCAGTCTGTCTGTACATCCAGGGATGCCCCATCCAAGGTGCAGAATCTGGAACTTTTCTTTGTTGAAGTTCATAGGGTTGGTTATCCTCCAGCCCTCTAAATTATGTCGGTCTCTCTGCAGGGCCTGTCTGCCTTGGAGGGAGTCAACAGCTCCTCTCAATTTTGTATCATCTGCAAATTTACTTGGTATCCCTCCAAGTCCATGTCCAAGTCATTAATGAAGATGTTTATATATGCTTATACTGTCTGTCAGTCTGAGCAAAATAGGTAGGTAGCATACTATAAGGCACTTTTTGATACTATGGTTGTGCAATACTTACATGGCGGCCCATGAATTATTATCATAATTATTATATTAATTGTTATTAATAATTATTATAAAAACTCACAAATGTTTTCTAAAGGATAAAAAGGGTACATCTCACAGAGCTTTACTGTATTCTGTAGTCGTGAAAAAAACACAATTACATATGAAGATAACTTTTAGAAGTCCATTTGTTCTATTTGATTCTCCTATATGGCATGTCTTTCCTTAGGTAATTTTCCATCGACTACATCTCCATTTAAACTACAGAACTGACACTGACATATCAGAGTATACTTCATTTCTGACAGAGTACATTTCTACCAAAGCTGGTAATTCCATAAAACCTGCAGTTTCCCATAAGAAAATATATTAGACTACATGCAAATTGTGTGCAACAGAAAATTTAAAAAATATTAAACTATATTGAAAAAAACTTAAATCCAAGGAACTTAATACTTACAGGAAATCCTGGTAGCCCTGGATTGCCATCTGGCCCCTGCAATATCAAAAAACACACACTTTACAAACAGGTGTTACAGACTTGCAAAACAGAGCATGCATTTTTCATGTATTGTGTGATTTGTGAATATTAACTTATCTGCAACTGAATTAAGAAAATTCAGTCAATGGTAGAGTTGTGAACCTCCATAATGCCCTGTGCTTTTAACTTGGCATTCACTTTAAAAAATGGAAGAGACAGAGATCCAGGAAAGACTGAAAAAAGGGTGACATTTTCTACATATGAAAAGCATGCAACCATAATTCAGCCTCCTTTCAATCTTTTCCAGATACTGGCACAGAGAGCACAGTAGCCCACCCACCTTTGCCATTTTGCTTCTGGGTGTCTTTGGACAGAAAACAGAGTGTGCATTAGACTGTGAATAGAAACATGGATTGGGATTTGTATTGGGCATGTTTGAGATTGCCCTGCTGTGGTAACTGCAGAGAGACACTTCAGTTCTGGTTCAGATCAGCAGGATGTCTATTACCCCACCCACTACAAGACTACATCTCTTTTCTGAGCAGGGTTAGACCTCAGAAACTGAAGTTAAAATCTTTCCCATTGCAACTGTGCTTCAAGCTACAAGCTACCTGCTTCTTTTCTGTGGGAATGTGACTCTAACAGCTGCCACAAACCAATGCACTTCTGCTGGGGTCATGAGGCCACTTGCCTGTGTTTTGTTAGAGAATCTCTCACCTAAGGTTTGAATGGCAACTACCTGTGGTAACAGCTCACACAAGGGGGCCCATATTATCCTGGCATCCTATTATGTGCAGGGATTAGGAGACTCAGGTCTTTAGGAAACACATCGAAATACTTTTCCATGAAAACTGTTTTATCATAAACACAGCTGGATGCAACCACAATAATATGAAGTTCTCCTATTGTGTAACAAGTGGGAAAGATCCATGCTAGACTAGCAGATAAAGGTTACAAGCTGTTGTTGGAGCTAATGCCCTTCTTCCCAGTTCAATGACAGATTTAGTAAATATTTGTTTTGGGGCAGATGTATTAATAAGATATGTGTTTTTTTAAAAATTTAGCTACATAGAGTGAAATTCTGCTATTGGCTATATACTTTCTGAGTCCCTTGTTTCATCAGGGATTGAATGTGAAGGACACAATTGTACTCCCTAACAAGAAAATAGATAAAATTAAATACACACAAAAAAATCTGCAAATGAAACTAGCTGTGAAGTAAGTTGCCTGACTTGTGGAGGTTATGATTTGGCAAAGTGCAACATTTTGTACACTTTTTTGTAAGTTTGAATAGACTCCACAGCTTGGAAAAGGTAGATTTCTGTTTGGATCCAGTCCTAGGAACTTGAAATCATTACCAAGAAGCATCCAGAATTTCAAATATTTGACTGAAATCAAATATTTGAACCTGAATTTCACATCTCTTGTTCTCTCATGAAATTCCCAGTTTTCATCCACAGCTATAATTTGTGAGACTAAACTCATACACAATAGCCTAGTATTTCTAATTGCAGTCTCAAGCAGAACTGAGCAAAATACTTTTTATCCCAACTTTTTGTGACTTGAAAAGCAAGAAGGGAAAAGAGTGGGAGGGATGTAAATCTTGGTTGCTATTTTTGCAACAGTTCTGCATTTCTGTAGTTTTGATCATGTAGTTCAGAATCAGAGATTAGTCAATTTCTTCATTTCATACAAACGTGTAAAAGTAATTTGTTCACACAGAACTCAGTTCTGCCCTGAAGTACTTCCACAGAGTTAAGTGATGAAGTTAACAGGAACACGATCTTAAAGCTTGGGAAACTCATCTCTAGTTGATACTCGAAAGGAAACACTGAAGAGAGAGCAAATCTGAAGATTTAATAAAGCAGCATATACTCACTGGAGGCCCAAGCAGTTCTTTAATTTCAGTAAAGTTAAGAATTCCATCTGTATCATTGAGTAGTAACTATAAAAGGGGTTAAGAAACAGATTATGTCAGATTGATTATCTAAGGCACAAAACATCTTTAGAAATGTACAGTTCTCTCTTTATAACTATGAAAATAACCCAGACATAAATAAGGCCACAGGAAAAGCTCTCTACTTCTAGTTTTTGTTTTCCATCCAGAGTAACAAAACCTTGAATTTGTTTTACATTTCGTCAGTAAGGATTTCAGAATGCTTTCAGAAATTTAATTAACTGACTCCCAATTTTAACCTGAAAGCTGTGACACAAGCTCTTGCAGCCTGCAGTAATTTCTCCTCAGCAAGATAAAGATCAAAATGGAGGTTTTATGGTCCAGTATGTCACTGGCATTCTAAGACGGTGAATCAGCCCGAACACGCTCATCCTGTGGCAGAGTTGAAGTTTTAATTATATTCTGGACATGTCTGCATCATGCCATGCAGTGCCATGCCGTGATTCCTAAGTCAGATCATGCTGCTGTGTCTGAAACTGGCTTGGATCCCCTGAACAGCACAGCCACTTGGATGTGGAGCAGCACCCATGCCAACCAGCTCTGAGTCCCAAGATATCTGAACAAAGCAGTATAGTAGCAGTGCTGTTATACTGCTTCCTGTCCTGGAACTAGTGACCTCACCATTAGCCCAGGCATTTCTGCATAATTCAGTTACAGAATCATAGTAATGAAGGGGGACAGGGACCTTTGGAGCTCTGATCCAACACTCCTCAGTGCAGGTCTGAATGGATCAGGTCACTCTGGGACTTAATTCCTGAACACCTCTAAGGATGGAGATGCCACAATTGTTCTGGGCAATCAGTTCCAGCATTTGATCATCGTCAGGGTGAAAAAGGTTTTACTTATATTTAATTGGAATTTCCCTTTTCCCAGCTTGGGTCTGTTACATCTTGCAGTATTGCCATACACCTGGCAGAAGAGGCTGCTTACATCTTCTCTGTATTCTCCGATTAGGTAATTGTAGACAGAAACAAAGTCTCTCCTTAGCCTGCCTTTCACCAGAGCAGACCCAGTTCTCTCAGTGCTCTGGTCCCCTGAATGTCTTGGTAGCCCTGCAGGAGGATTGCTCCCTTAAGTCAGTCTTTCTTGTACAGGGGATCTCACAGCTGGACACAGTACTCCAGAAGCAGTCTTATGAATGTCAATCACAGCTCTCTGAGTCCGTCACTTGCGCCAATTTTCCACCTGTTTTATCATCTTATTCGCTTCATAGGTCATCAGTTTGGTGATAACAAGGCTATGGGATCAGAAGCTCTGCATCAGAAGCCCTGCTACAGTCAAGGTCTAAAAATTCCAGTGCCCATCTCCTGTCCACAGAGACGCAATGATTTTGATCAGGAATGAACTGGTGTTAGTAAATTCCTGTTGGCTGCTCCCTGTCGTTCTGTCCTAATGTTGTAATTAGGCCATAGTTTTGGTTTCAGATAGCTAACTTTCTGGTTTAAATAGGTGTTCCCAATATTATATCACACGGTCTTACAGTAGAATTCAAGACAGATAATATGTAAGTGCTTGCTCCACATAAATATTTTAGGTGAAAAGATATCCTTACTCTTTGCCATTACCTTACCCTTTTTGCCATTTGTTTAATTTCTTTTACCCCAACAGTCCCATTCGATACTTCAGCCTTGGATTCAGTTTTGGATTCAGAAGTATGTCCCAAATGTCCTTGGGAGCTTGAATTGGTCCATTTGTTTAGCAAGCAAGCCATGCCATCCATTTCAATATAAGGCTTGTGTGAAGCTTCATATTTCCATTCAATGTAATAAAAATCTGAATTTCACAAGGCCAGGACAGGGCATGCCTTCAGGTGCCAGGGATTTACTTAGCACATGAATAAACATGTTGTCACTGAGGTATGGTGAAATCTGAATGTCTCTCTTTCTTCTTGTAACTGTGTGCTGATCAACACCACCAGATCACAACCTTTTCCAACATTTGTTACAAATACAGTGTCCAGGAACTGAGGTTGAAGTTACCCTGCTTTGAATAGGATGTTTGACCATATGGCCTGCAGACATCACTCCCAATATTCTTGTGAGTCTCTGAATACTATTTTTCTAATCCAGATCATACATCCTATCCTATCCTATCCTATCCTATCCTATCCTATCCTATCCTATCCTATCCTATCCTATCCTATCCTATCCTATCCTATCCTATCCTATCCTATCCTAGGTCACCTGAGCATGGCCGTGTATGGTCAACGTCCTGTGCTTTGAGGTCATGTTGCATGATTCATACAGCTAAAGCTTTGTACTTTTACTGGGTGCTGCTTCCGGCTCCCTGTTCTCATGTTCCACAAAAACCACTGGAAAAAAGATCAAGAAAAAAGACAGTTTAAATCCTGCAGGCAGCACTCCATCTTGCAGCCTGTAGGAACTCCGCTGCACTGCTTCAGGGGCAGCATGAAGCCTTTGGTCCCACATTCTTTTTCCAGTTCTATATGGCCCAGAAAAGGAACAGGTCATGGGCTGCTACTTTAATGACAGTAATAAAAGAGTCCTACTGCTGCAATTGTTCTGCTTTATCTACAACTGGTGGCAGAAATCCAGGAGCCCTGGATTTACATGCTCTTTTCATTGTGGAATCACTTAGTATTCATTGCTTTTGGGCTCAATCCAAACTATAGTGAAGTCAGTGAAAAGAATCCCAAAGGTTTTTCTGAGTTTGGGATCAGGCACATTGTATATTTTATACCTACAGTTGATCTGCAAATGGAAATTGCGGTTGGAAGTCAAAAAACTACATAATGCTGAAGATTTGAAAACGGAAGGTAGAAGGGTGAGGATTAGAGAAAAAGATTGCATTCTTCACAACCTCCTCTAAGTGTATAGTTATTTATCTTTGGGTTTGGGTGTGCAAAGACCTTTAATAACAAAACCCAGCAATACAACTCTTCAATACATTTAGTTAGTTCAGAAAGTGCTGACTACAAAAGTAAGGACAACAGTGTTCTCCATATTTTCTTTGCTGTTATGTTTTAGGATGCTTGTCTGGGTTGGTTTCTAAGTAAACCTTCAGCTTTTCATCCAAATGTCTTGAACACAGCCTTGTTAGAATTATAGAAACAACAGAGGGAACAAAATCTTTTGACATTCACTTGACACCCTCAACATTAACCTTTCTTCATTACTTCTGTTTCTTGTACCTAAACAATGGGAATTATGGCAACCAAAGATAGTTTTTTAAAGTTTGATATTTAAATCTAGTAACATTTCTCTATTCAAAATTACTTCTGTACTATATCCTACTAAATTTGTGTGATAAAACCATAGCAGCAATTAGTATGATTTTCTGGTTATCGTGATTCCATTCATGAAAATGCACTGAGTATCAGAGACTGTGCTCCAAAAGAGTGAAATAGCCAGTATTGGATGAGAAATACTTATTTTAGTGTTTTGGAATATCAAACAGCAGCAAAGAGAGGGACACTATTTTTTTAAACAGGACAGGTCAGAGTAGACTTCCTGATCAATCACAGACAGCAACAGAGGGGGCAGCAAGGATGGGAAGCTTCTGAGACCCACAGTGCTGGTGGGAACTGCAGAAGACTGGAAATGGATAGCTTCCACTGCAGACCTCAGTTTTACCTTTACATGTATTTTCACAGTACTAGAAGTGGTTCCTGAAGAAAGCAAATCCTCTCGTTTCACACAGGGACCAGGTTAAATGAGGAGGAAACCAAGGTCCACTTTCCAGTGCAGCGCAATCGATGTGTTATTGGCCAGATGCTGGTGAAGCCTGGCCCTGAGCCACTGCTGTCCATGTCAGGTCTTAATATTTCATCTATAATAAAACTGCACTGACTCTTTAATTGATTTTATTTTGGTCAAGCAGCATAAAGTCTGTTTAGTTGTAGCCACACTAAGTAAGTAAGTAAGAAAATTTCCTTCCAACTCTTGTGGATCAGTCCATTGGACTTCTGTAGCCCAAGAAGTATTGTCCTTAGCTACAGAATGGTTAAATAAATGAACTAAATGACCCTGACCTGGGGAGCAACCTCTCTAACTGCCCTGTGGTTCACTCAGATCACTGATCTCTGCTGCTCTACCCACATCAAGCCAATATCCACATTACAACAGCTGGCACTGGTATTTATTTTAGTTCTGCAATTCCAACTGCAGTTGATAGGTCTGCTTGCAATAGTTCTTTTCCATAACTGGAGCTAACTAGGAAAGATGAGAGACCAAGTCAACAAAACCCACTTGGATAATTTAATGTCTATCTCAGCAAATGTATTGTAAGCAAACCTCCTGGTCTTACACAAACATTTGTGAGGTAGGTAGAATCCAATGTCATGCGTAGTGACGCATCCTTCCACACAGATTTAATCAACTGTATCAAAATCCAGTACACCAAGTCCTCAGAGAAATCCTCTGATGAACAATACAGAGGATTTGAAGCACATGAGGATAGATGGTTCTTGCTGTACCTCCCCAGAACACCTATACTACGGCCCTTCACCATCTCACACATAATATTCTCCCCACTTCTAAAACTCCAAAGTATTTACAGAAGCAAATGGGTTTCTGTATGGATTTGCAATACAGCTTCTACCAGGCTCTATACATTTCTGTAATACATGGAAAAGGTAGTTCACACAGGAGTTTTGGAGGATTCAGAGGATGCACATTAGGTTTCTTCAGACATAGCTACACATTAGGCAGAAGTGTGGAGTCTGAATATCACATGTAGGGAGCCATGCAGCCTCCAGCAAAGTAGTGTCATTAGTTCATGTCAGCTTCAGTGATCTTCTTACACATCTTATACATACTGTCCTCCATCTGAGGCACTTGATTTTCAAGTAATAATGAGCTACGGAGCAACACATCAAGGTTCATTATTACTGCAAACAGAGCTGTTTAGTCACTGATAAGAGTTCAGGCCCTACAGTGGCACCGTGGCAGGGTTGTGAGAAAGAACATGAATTTTACATCAGCATTTCTATCACAGCTATTGAGGAATTTCCCAGAAACTCCAACAGAATTGTGATAAAGTGTAGAGCTGGTGACAGTCCCACTTTGAGCAGGGCTTGGAAATAGATCTTCACACAGCCAACATTTCTGTGAATCTATAATTCTGCTCACCCAAGTCTCAGGATCCAAGATCCTAATACTCTGCATGGATTCCCAGTAAATTCAGTAAAGGAAAAAACAGTTCTGTTGGGGACTGGTGATGTGGTCTATGGGATGTCAATTAATGCTTTATTTGCTATCAGCAGCAGAAGCCTAAGTGAAAGCCTGGTTGCTTCAGCCAAAAAGTTCAGTGTAGTTCATCTTTATGACAATGTTGGTGCCAAGCTCCACCAACACAGATGTCTCAGCTGGGCATTTTTCCTTCTTGCAATTACAAAACACTTCTTATTGCCCATGTATGCATTCCTGTGGACAAGTCTGGCTGTTTTAGGTACTTCCACCTCTCAGGGGTGAAGTTTGCTGCAGCCACTCACAGTTTCTGCAGATCTTAATGCCATCTTAATACCAAGCCAACTACTATGATTTTTGTTGTCAGCTCCGAATGGGATTCATCCTTCATCCTTCACTACTGCCAATACTGTTTTTGCAAAGAGTGGTGTACATCCAGTAAAACTAACTGAAAATAGATGTGCATCTTAAGCATACTGGAGAGTTTTTATGACTTTCTAGTATTTTACCCTTTGGTGCTTTTGGCTCTTGCTTCCACAAGAGAGTCAGTGCTCTGGTTTGTATTGTGGACAACTGTCAGGAAACACGTCTCCCTCCTACATACTGTTGTGTCTTCAGTGCTTTGCTTTGTTAAACATCCCCAGTTTGGATTTCTCTGTCGATTTTTATTTGATGTTCACAACTCCTGCAGAATCACCTAGAGTTTTTGAGGGGTGCTCAATATAACCTAATAATTCTTGCATATAAGCTCTTCACCCACTTTATTATTATCTAATATTTTCAAAACAAATCCATTTCATACAGAGACATATTGAGATTCTTTTGTTTTGAGGAGTAGACTTCTGACCTGAATGTCAGCAGCAGAATTGCCAGTTTGCGAACTGCTTGTGCCATCTTCTCTGTAAGAGGAGTCACAGATTTGAGTGCTTGACATACACACTTACCTCAGGTATTGCTACGACTGGTCCTGGTGGCCCTGGTGGTCCAGGCGGTCCCACAATACTGTTCCCGTCCTGTCCTGGTTCACCCTATTTCAAAAGCATTACATGTAGAAAAACCATATACTAAACACTACATTTCACATAGGTTTTTCTGGAAAGAATGAAATCCACACAATCTCACCTGAGGTCCTGGGTCACCCTTCTCCCCTTTTGGACCCTGCAGGTGTTAAAAAAAAAAAAAAAGAGCATAAGTGATTTAAAAGGAAAAATTACGAAATGTGATTTCTGTTGCTTCACAAAAAACACAACAGCAAATTGCAGGTACAGAATGATCAATCCCCAGCTCTCTCAAACCACATAGGGGGTCAACCGGTTTCAACTCAGATCTTTTGAGGATTTGATGTTTAAAAGTGCTTCCTAGAACTTTTGACAGAGTTCACAGATGACCAGCAGCAAATGAGCACAAAACATTTCATTAGCTGAGAATTAATTCAATGAACTTTTCTTTCACTGCACTGAAATCAGCCATCCCTGGCTGTCCTGTCCTTTTCTGGCATCAACCACATCAGTTGTGTCCAGGATTTCCCAGGGGACCAGACAGAAGAAGACAGGGAAGCTGAACTGTCATCTTTCAGGGAGCATATTCCTAAGCTTGATGAGCCCCTCGATAGAACTCCTTGTGCTGGGAATGCAGACAGTTTGTCTGGCACAAGTGAGAGGAAGGCATCGGGGGATGAGCCATGAGACTTCCCAGGCAAAGCACGCTCTAATCCTCGAGGGTCTTAAGCATGAGAAATACATTTAAATCACCTATGAGCCTGTTGGCTTCCCTCTAATTAAAAGCAGAGCTGATTTCTGAATAATTAAAAGCAGAAGGAGCACGGAGGAACCAGAACTAGCCTCTGGAGATGCCTATATCACTTCTGACTGATGAGGGAGGCCTGAGCAAGGGACACCCTGTCCTGTATTTGGTGTCTGAGGTAACTGCTCCAGGTTAAGCAGAACAAACCCAGCCCCAGCTCTTCACACGCTGCTGGGAGGTACTGGTAGGGCTCCTACTGATCCTTAAGAGGTAGGTTTGGGAGCCAGTGTGTGTTAGGTGATCACAGATTACGTTAACTCTACTCACCACTTTTCCAGGATGCCCAGCAATGCCAGGAAAGCCTGGTTTTCCGTCTGTTCCCGGCGTTCCCTGCCACAGCAAAGACACTGTTATTCTCTCAGAACTGTATCCAGCTACCTGCTAGCAGGAGGCTGCCACTCTGGGGAGGGACACCATGTGGTTCTGAACAGACTAGTGGGCAGGTTTGGGGGAGGCTCATTATCTCATTAGTCATCTGCTCTCTCCAATTCTCCTGCTCTTTCCCCCTCTCCAGAGCAGGCTTGTTTTTTTTTTATTTTTATTTTTTAATGTCACTTCAATTGTTCTTCACTGCTTCCACCCCTGCTTAGCAAAAGGGTGAATTTTGTTACTTTCTCCCAGAATACATTTGATGAGTTATTTCCAGCCTTCAGTCAAGTGACTCTCAAGCTGGAGGAAGAGAAGGGAGAGGCATTGGATGTAGACAGGAGTTGGTATTTAGGGCAAAAAAGTTTGATAGCCCCTGCTGTAGCTTAATATGGGGTTGTATGTAACTGCTGGAGTCTGACAGCTACTCTGTTCTATGGGAGAAACAGAAGCAATAATGATAATGTAGTTTGCCCTGAGAAAAATGGATAAAAGAAGGCTCTAAATTCTGAAAGGACCAGATAAACAGTGAGCTACACTTTTTGCATCTGTTTTCTTCTGTATCATATGAAAGAAAAGGAAATGACACAGAGCAGCCTAATGATTCATCCAAGGGACCAATTACCCCATTTTGTTTTAACAGTGGAGCTGGTTTTTCTTTTGTTAGCTTGTTTGGTTGGTAGGGGTTTTTGGTGTTTGTTTTGTTTTGCGTGGTTTTTTTTTTGGTTTGGCTTTGAGGGGGTTTTTGTTTGGTTGGTTGGTTTTTGTTTAGGAATACTGTTTGGGCTCTAACTTTTTGTTCTAAGAAAATATTTTTGGGTTTTAACAGTAGATAGTACCGCCATAAGAGATTTAATGTATCTACATTAAGAAAGGATGTTCTCACTGCTGTGTTTGGGTTTTGCCTGTGATCAGCAAAGTGTGTGTGTCAGCAATAAAGTATGATTTCTGAAGCACTCTATTCTTCATTTTATAGACAAGTGCAGGAGAGAAGATGTCTCTGAATGCTAATGGAATTTAGGCATCAAAGAAACTACTGAGATTTTGGTATCTGCATGATTAGTAAAAATGGTACTTGGGACATAAGCCTCTCAAGTGCTTGTGGAAAATTGTAAGTATTTGTCTGCAGCAAAGGTAATTGGGCAGAGGAAATAACCTTGGACCAACAGCATTTCTGCAACAGAATGTTGTCATTTCAGACATGTGGGTACTTGCAGGACAGTTTCCTACTATTAAAAACACAGAATATTTTTTCCCATTAATTTTCCTAATGGAATTTAAATTGGAAGAAAAGATCCAGGAGAGGTAAGATGTTTTATTGTAACTAATATATCCAGAGATAGCCTTATTTCTAACTCCTTCCATATTTTAAGAATGTAGCTCATTGCTCAAATATGAGAGAACAAAGATATTTTTTAGTCTGAGGATTAGAGATAAATTGGTTGTGTTTTAAATAGCCCTGTAGCCACTCCACTTATAATATACACATATTTCAAATACATCTATCACATAAACCAATAATAATTACTAGAAAAAGGACCTCAGAAGAAAGGACATGTGAGTATAACAATAAAGAAAATATTCTGTAGTCTCAAACAGATTAAGAAGAGTTAAACAACTGTCTTGTGTGTCAATGCATCAGCTTTAATTATCATGCTGACAAATATCTATGAGAAATGACAACACTCAAAATATGTACAGCAGATGGAATTTATGGCAAGCAAAGTCCTGATACATTGTTGGTATTTTTTAAAAATAAACAAGCAGATGCTGCTAGAAGACTGTGATAATACTCTTGTAAATACTCAGCGAGCATAACTGCTTTAATCTTGTTTCCTAGAGCAACTCCTGATTTCAGTGCTGTCTGAAATGCTAGAGAAGGTATTTTATTTTATTTATTTTATTTTATTTTATTTTATTTTATTTTATTTTATTTTATTTTATTATTTTAATTTTATTTTATTTTATTTTAGTCACATCAGCGCTCTCTGGTGGCTTATGCCGCAAAAGGTACTCAGGTCATCCAGGGACCAGCGACTCGCAGCACAGTCCTGAACAGGAGTTTGGGGTGGGCTCCTAGAGGAGTTCAAGGCAGACTAGACAGGGATAACGATAGACATGAGCCTACTACTGCAGCACAGACCTTTTTCATGGGTGGGATGCTCTGGTGTGGGGTGCTAGCTACACACTACTGTATCACAGGGTTTGGAGCAGGTGGAACTTAATTTTCTCTTTAAGCTTTGCTGATTTTCATTTTTGTTCTTGTAAAAATGTAAAGGGCCTCATAAGACATGTCCTGAAACATGCACCTGAGGATTTTAGATGCAATTTTAACCGTATTTTAAGCAGAAGTCTAAAACACCAGGTTGCACTGGCTCCTGATACTACAATTTAACAGAGAAAGGGGTTTCTCTTCTCCCTGAGAAGCCATCCTGGGCTTTAATGTGCTGACAGAGCAAGAAATGTTCATTATTCCTTAAGTGCATTAAGAGATGAAAGCAAACCAAGGAAAGAAATGACTGAGGTTTTAGATCAGGTTAAATAAACTTCCCACCTTTGAACCTGGTGGACCGATGTTGCCTCTTTCTCCCTGAAACAGAGACACAGTAGCTCAAGTATTAAAGTGAGCAGTAATTGCAAGGATTTTAAACGTGTGTTACTTTTCTTACAAACAAAGGAACCAAATGGAGTAAAATGATTAGTAAAGATATGGCATATTTTTGGTAAAGGGATGCTCAGCATTCATTTGTGATTTGGTTCTGGGATTTTAACCACCCGGTCACCACCCACATCTTAGGAGTTTCTGGTCACGACACATTATTTTTGCTGAGCATCCGCCAAGCCACATGCCTGAACCTTCATTTTGGTGTCTGAATTCAGCACAGGGTAACGTTCCCCAGATCTACCAATGCAACCATGACCTCGTGCCTCTGCAAAGGACTTGAAATCTTCCTTCAAAACTCAGCCAAATCAGTCCCCCCACACTGCTGCTCTCGCCACCTACCCAGGCACTGCGTCAATCCACGAGCCATGTACTGAGCACTGCTGTGTTCTACCTTCTGCAGTACTGCAGCTCTAAGTAGACATGGTTCCTCAATTTTGTCACAGACAGAGAACATCCAATTTAGTTTATTTCATAGAAGACAGAGGATATAAACTGGAATATATCAACAGGCAGCTACAGCCATTGCCTCAAACCTTATGCTTATAAGCTTACTGCTTTTTGGGAGTTCTCATAATCATGAGCGTATGAAGACTGTAAACGGTTTCTTAATGGAAACAGCTTTTCATAATAATAAAAGTGAAAGCAGAATTTGGATCTATGCTTACTTGATAGGAAAGAGAGAAAATTGATCATATCAGGTCTTCTCTAACAGCTGCAACTAGTCTGGGGTGTTTGAAGGATGAAGGATGCATGAAACAGAACTACACCTTCAACTCCTCGTGATGCATTAGCTCTTGGTTTTTGGAAGTGGGTGGTTGTTGTATTTTGCCACTGTTGCCTAGTGAAGTCATTTATAATCATGAAAAGTGGGTGTAAAATTCATCCCCATGAGAATGATAGTGTATTATAACCACTTTATATTAATTTTGCTGTAGTGTACCTGGTTTTGTAAGATGTCAGGCAATAATTTGTTCCTTTCTGTTTCTCTTGTATCTTGGGGATGAATGACTCAAGATTAAATAACTACAGTATCAGTGTAAGTGATGGTGAAGTCTCTCGGCCAAGGTTTATGACTATCTTTTCAGTCCCAGCCCAGTTCCTAAATTCTAGGAATCATGCTACTTCAACTTCTCCAATCTTTCTGAAGCAGCATTTCTTAGAAACAAAACTTCTGGCTAAGGGCAGAGAACACGTTCTTAACAAAAAATGTATTTTCAGTGTGTAGTCTTGGCACCTGCTCATGTGCAGCATCATGTGAGAGCACATCTTTTCTTGCCAGTCCTTTGCAGCATCACTCACCAACACGTGTTGTACAGATTGCCATTTTTTCACTCACAAGTAATGTTCTCCAGCATTAACAGCAGTAATACACAATGGAGGGACTTTTTCAGCCCTAGAAGCTGAGCTCTATAGACTCTAGACATACAGGGCTGGCCAGATCTTTGGTGGGTGTTGTCCTATGAATCTGAAGTCATTGCTGGCAATGGGTAGTCAGTGATTAGTGCTGTGTGTAAGTTCAGGTGAAAATTTCAAGGGGAGAGGATGGGGGCCACCACCGATTGTCTTCCATTTCCTGCTCTCTCAGTGTTAATGTCATTTCCTAGGGCAGTAAAGACTTTTAATTTCTTTAACTTCACGTTTAAGGTGCTGACAAGGTGTTGTCATGATGTATGGTTAACCTGAGTGACACTTGAGCTTTATGTAGGAATGGGAAAAGCCTCTTCCTGTCTAAGGCCCCATTCTGCAAATGTGCCCTTTTCTTCTGTGGTTTTTCATCTCTCCATTATTGTCTCATGGGTTACATAACCGATAGAAGCATCAAAGTAGAAAAATTGAGTCACTACTGAACGCAAATCAAAATCAAGGCAAGCTAGTCATGACACCTCCCTTGTTTCCCCCAGCATCTGCCAGAATATTTTCCCATCACTTTCTGAGATCAGAAGGTCTCCTCATGCAGATTTCTCATTCTAAAGCATACATGCAACCTCTTGGAAACCAGAATGATGTATAAATAAGCAACAAAGAGAAATTGCCAAATGTCCTTAAAAAATTAAAGATACCATGGAATACAATGGCCACATTAGTATTTACTCACTGCTCTGGTGTGGGTGTGAAATAATTCTAATAATACACATTCTGGGAACAAAATTTGTCCCATATTTAATCAGTATATGAATCTTAAATGAACGTTGTTTTGTTCAGACAAGTGCCGGGAATATAGAAATAAAAAAAATAAAAAATATATGCCAAAGCAGAATAGGTTAGCTTTCAGGTGTACCTTTGGTCCTAGTGGTCCACGCTGTCCATGTCTTCCTGCAGAACCCTATAAAAATGCACTGAATTTACTGGTAAATTCACATAGCATTTAATAATAAATTTTCTCAGGAAAAAACCCTAATTCATAAAAACAACTGTTACCAAAACAACATTGGAGACCAGTAATATCAACAAAGAGTAATAAAATATAAGTGTTGTTTAGGGTAGTCTGATAAATGCTGCCTTGCTCTATGTTATCATGCAAAGATCTTAAGATTTCTTCTCCTTACAAAAACAACTTTAGTGTTGTCACTGCATATTTAATATCTTTCTAGAAAATATTAGAAATAAAGTTATCCAAGTGCATCTGTTACAAAGGATTGATTTCAATTGATTATAATTGTTTGAATTTCCTTTTGTGGCTAAAATTAAGATATGTTACCAGCTTAGAGGCAACACAGTCTGGCTAGGCTTACAGGCAGTTTCCCAAAATGTTTCTTTCAAAATATATTTAGAAATCCAAATTCCTCTCTTCTCTCTATATAGTGACATCAGTTGTAAAGTACAATTACGACTCTTTGATGGTAAAATGGATAACAGTTCATTATTGATGATTTTAGAAAGTTGAATGGAGGAAGAAAGGAATTCAGCAAAGTGATTGAGTTGTCTTTACCCAGAATATGAAGACACTAATAAATGCTAATGCTAAATAATGAGAAAACACCAATGAAACTTTACAATGCTCTGTAGAAGAAATAGAATAGAAACCCCAAAGAAGAGCACTGAGCCTACAGAAAAAATGAATTTGATACTTCCAAACATTACCACTACTCTCTGATAAAAGAGTAATAAAAATTTAAACAGACACAAACATAGGGCCAATAAATGTAATTTATTTCCTACACATAGTGACAATAAGTGTAAAATATTTCCTAACAGCTACTGTCAGTTGCAGCCCTCTTGGAAGCAGATACTATGTTTTCATCAAAAAGAATGGTTAGTCTGCAGCTGTGACAGGGTATAAAAGGCTCATAATGAAGTACCAGTAAGTATGCAAAAACATTTTCATGATTACAGCAAAATTTTTATTTTTGTTATCTTCTTTTTCTTATCTGCCTTCTTTACTGACTCAAACTTTGCAGAGTAATTAAGCAGTAACAGGAAAATTCAGTTCAACTGCAACAAGACATTTTTTGAATATTTATAGCTGAGTGACTTGGAAACAATGCCTGTTATAAAACCAAAAATGAGTCTAAGGCTGTCACTAAGGCAGGTCAGAATACGCAATTTTGGTTTTGGACATCTCATTGTTTCAGCTAAAAAATTCAATACTTATTTTTGTAGCTGTCCCTTTTGTGCTATTTTATAGTATCTAGGAAAAGACATAAGAGGGGGCAAGGGTCTCTAAGCTACTAAACTGAGTCAGCTGTAACTCCAGTGACTCACTAGTGCTTTAAACCAACACACTACAGAGCTGCTCAAAGTCACTGTCTCCGGTGCTCAGTTGGTTTCTCATGATTTACGGAATCAGAGAAACAGGATTGTACAGACCCAGTGGAGGCCATCTAATCCAACCATCCCCTTGAAGCAGAGCTGCCACCAGATTTAGATCAGGTCAGTTGTGTCTCTGTCTAGCAAAGTCTTGATTACTTCTTGATCAGGTCTTCTGCAACCTCTCTGGGCAAATGGCTCCAGTTCTGCACCAACCTCCTAATGAACAGGCTTCTACTGAGGCTTAGTCTGAACACCTCAAGCTGCAAATTGTGGCCACTGTCCCTTGATGAACCATCTGGCACTACAAGGAACAGTTTGACTTCATTGTATTTGCAGTTGCCCCTCAGAGATTCATAAGCAGCTACTGGATCATGTTTTTGTCTCCTTTTTTTGCCAGACTAAACCACTGGAGCTCCTTCTATTGTTAAGAATGACAATCAATCCAAATGATCTGATGTGTTCTGATGCATTATATTGCCATATTTCCTACTTGATGATTTAAATGGCCCACACTAGCAGAAAAACCTCCTGAGACACAGTGATGGAGGAAAAAATAATCCCTTTGTCTGTGACATTTCTTCCACACTACTGGCAGCAATATTTTAGTTTAAAAGTGGCATGTCAAAATATGCATATTTTATTGTCAAACAATAGCATTTCAGTTTCATCTTCATGTATGTAATTCACCTTCATATGTAAGAAGGGAATCTATTAGGGTAAAAGAAGAGATAGAGAGCTAGATAACACAAAAACTCTTATTTCATCCTTTAATATCTCAAAAATGTATCGGAGTAGAATCTCAAAATCATTAGCTAATGAGAGATCAGAGAAATACCATTCAGATTCTTCGGAGGGCACAGTTATTATAATGACATTCTAGGGCAAGTGATTCAGTTCACTGTAGTGATTCTCAACCTAAAGCTGGCTGGGGCTGTATGTTTCCAAAAAGTAGAAAGGAGGACACTTTTCTTTTGGAAAAAACCAAACCAAACAATCAAAAAATGAATTATGCTTCCTTCCCCACAATATCCACTTACCTTTGGCCCCCTGGATCCTGTAATTCTGGATTCACTTAACAGGTTGATGCTACCTGATCCTTCCATGTCCTAATGGAAGAGAAAAAATGCTACAGAATTTGAGAATTTATATTTTGGTTTGGTTCTTTTTTCTGGTTTGATTTTTTTTCAACTGCTCTGTTTTCTGAAGTTCTGTAAAAACTGGAAACATACTAAGCACAAATACTTTTATCTTTTCTCATTAACCTTTTATTTTTTGACCAATTCATGATATTCTGGAGATAGGCTTTGCTCAAATGTGATAAAAACTTGTTGATCATCCTTACAGAAACTCTGATCTTTACTGTCTTGCCAACAGCTGGACACCATTGCTCCAGAACTTGAGACTGAACAGCATCAGGCAGAAGTGAGACAGCATCACAATTTTAAGCATGTTTAAGCACACTGTAGCAGTATTTTTCTGTTTAGTATTTACCTGCTCCCCAGCTACAGAAACACTGTAATGACTAGTAAGGGTTACAGAACTGATTTATGGCAGGGAGAGCTTGCAGACAGGTTGTTATGAGCTGCAGTCACTTTCCACAAATAAAGGTCCTTCCTAATTCTCACATTTGAATGTTGAACTCCTGCCTGAAATGCTGCCTACTGAAATTAAGCAGAAAAATGTTCCACCCTCACATTGTAGAAGTAATTATGTTGAAAGGGATGTCAGAGGCTGCCTAGCCGAACCTTCTGTCGAAAGCAGTGACAACACTGAATTCAAATCAGGTTGTTTAGGGCTTTGTCCCCTCAGCCCTCAGAACCTTCCAGAGATGGAGGTTAAGCGTTGTCCAGACTAAGCAAGCTCAGTTTCCCAAGACTTTCCTTATAGTCAGCTGCTCCAGCCCACTGCCCATTTCCATGGCCCTCTGCTGACTTCAGAATGAAGTCTCTGTGTAGTGGGAGTCCTTGAGAGCAGCCTCCATATCTCCTGTAGTCTTTTTAGCAGTTTTAAAGCAAATTACACAGAAAGCAGGAACTCCCACTGTCTTTCTTTGTTCTATGACATTACAGCTCTATGGTAGAAGCAGGAACTGCCTTTTCCAAACAGAAAAGAAATAAAATTGCAGGCTGCCATAATTACTTGTTTCAGCACCAGCACCATCCCTGTCATGTTGCTATCCCTTGGCTTATGCCACAGTCTAGACTTGTCAGACTGTGCTTCAAAACATCTGGATGAACCATGCCAGCAGGGAACTGTTCACATCCTTTTAGCTGTGCTGTCTTAATTGCTTCCTTTTTCTGAAAAGGGAAAATCTTAATTTTTCTTTATTCCGCTTCCCTGATCACAGCCATACAGCCTTTATTTTCAATATCAGCATCACATGTTGAATCCTGTCTCTTTCCTTTAGGTCACTAAAATGGAAGAAAATATGTTACTTTTGGGGCGTGGGATGTTTCTCTAAAATTTCAGTAAATTAAATTGGCTTGTGGAAGCATTGATGGAACACTGGATGTTGGTGCATGTGAAGGGCAGGCATGTGCCAGGAATGTCTGCAGATGGGAGAAGGAACAGAAGCAAAGGAGAATCTCTACCCCTTAGTGACAACAAGCCATTGTGTCAGCTGATCACATTTAGGGGACCTGTACTCCTGGCCTATGTAGGCTTCTGCCAGTTTGTGACATGAAATGGCTCAGGTTAGCACAGATGGAGATCGTGTAAGGGAAAGGGTGAGACACCAATTAGATGACCTTCAGCTGCTGTTGAATGAGAGCTTAATGCCAAAGACATGGACAATATCGTCTGACCTGACCCAACTGAAAAAGGGAGATCTTGTTCTTTTGGCCTTTTCTGCCAACTCCACAAGAGCAAGAGAAGCAGAAGGAATGCACAGCTGGAATCAGATCCTTCCATTTGGGAGACCAAGGTGAAAGACCTTTCATGCAACTTCACCTGAATGTTATTCAGACTTTCATTCTGCTTCTCCATCAGCTATCAGTGTATCAAATACCAACAGAAAATTTCATATTCTCTTTGGCCTGTTCAACCAAACACTCACTGTGTAGGGTAAACCACAAACTGTGTTTCTGGGTTCTTTCCCTTGACTGCACTCTGTTAGTCTGTTTTTCCCTTTAAGAGAGTGCTTGATGCTTGCTTTATATAACACATCATCTCTTTTGACATCTGCATGTTTTTAATGGGTTTACCAGGTACCTTCTGCAGCTCAAACTGTTCTTTTGGCAAGCATAAGTGCCAGCAAACACCATGCCATTTGGTTTTTGCACATAGCTGATCACAGATGCTAACAAGTGCTAACAGGAGTGTTTTGCAGAAACAGTCTTACAGCAATAAACAGACTGCCAACCAAAAGGTAGTGTCACCCTAACAAACTGGCAGACCACAGTGCTGCCTCAACAGATGGCAGGGGTAGGCATCCAAAAGATCAGCTAGAACTAGCAAGCCTGTTTACAGTAGTATTCCTCTCAGGGAAGTGACAATCATGCCAATTTTGTTTGGACTAGATGAAGTTCACGATGAAGTTAGTCAAGATACTGTTACTGCAGTTAGAGCTGGGATTCTTCTGTCTTAGCATCCATAAAAGTAAGGACTTCCAGTTTTCATTCTGTCCTGCCCATCTGTAAGTTTGCTCCTCTGAGACTTCGGTATCAAAAGGGGCTGTTTAATCCTAAGCACCTAACTGCAGGGGAAGTCTTTGGTGACATAATGAGGCCATGTTGCCTTCTACTCAGTGTGAATGGGGAAAAGAGGAGAATCTCTTAAGGATGGGCCCTCGTGGGTCACAGAAGATGACTGTAAGTCAGAGAAGATGTCATTCTGGGCTAAAACTCAGACCAGGCCCGGGATGAAGATATGACTTACCTGTGGTCCTTAACTCATTCTGAGACAAGCACGTATTTATTCTGGGGAGACTCTGTAGCAGCCTTCATAGAGAATGTAAAGGACTATTTGTATGCTTAGACTTCATGTTGTTCCCTGCTAACAATTTCAGTGCTGGCAATTAAGAACAACTGAAATGCTAGAGAGTTTTTTTGTCCAGTGAAATTCACTGACATCTGTCAGATTATTAACCAGCAGTATTGTACATACTACAATATTAATTAGTCAGGCACCAGAAGGCAAATTAGGACTTTTGCAAATTATTAATGCAAAAAGAAGCATTAGTGGTCATGTCTGTGACACCTCAAAGTGTCTCTAGAGTAAAGAAGAGAGACATCCAAAAGAGGTCATGTAGATACTAGGAGAAATGTGTAAGTAAACTGGTACTTTTTTAACACCACTGCTTCACTGCAGCCAGTAGTTCTACAGATGGGCAGTAGTTTTGGTCAAACATTTTGACATCATTGCTTACTTCTCTGATGAAACTACCCTCAGTTTCTGTGCAAACTTTTATTACATCCCATGACATAAAACACTCTGGAAATACTTTCCTGAGCCAAACAGGTAAATTAGAGTTGAAAAATACATTGGAAAAAAAAAGGGGGGGGAGGGGGAAGAGAAGAACATATGTGAGTATTGATATAGACAATTTCTCAGTCTCTCTTCACAAATATGTTAATGCAGCAGCTCTAGTTCTTGAACCTGACTGTGCTTCTCTTACCTTTCTGTACTGCAAAGCAACTTTCTGCTCCAACAAGGTCATCCAAATGAGCAGTTCTCAAATGACATGTAAAACTCATCTTGAGCTTGTCAGATTTTGTATTTTAAAGTGATGAAGATATTATTCTCAAAAGTAGAAAAAGTAACAGCTGCAATTTTATATTTTTAATAGAGCATTTTTCTTCTAAGTAGAGGAGACCATGAGGTCAGAAATGACCAATATGTGTCTCTGTATTTACACCTTGTGTGTGGGTCATGCCTAAACTAAACTTGTGGTCTCATGAATGACAGCACAGGAAATGTCAGAACTTAAGGGGGATCTGCAGTTCCATGTAAGTGAATTCTGTAAGGTCTCTATGTATATTTAGATTATTGCTCAGAATTACTTACATGAAAAAAAGGGCTAAAGAAGTTGACCGTTGTAATGCAGTATTTTAGTACTTTATATTAGCAATGATATAGGCATAAAAAATAGCACCTGAATGCTGTTACTACTAAATAGTTAAATGAAAATTGCCCAAAGAAGTCCATTACTTCCATAGTCTAAGCATGGCCAATTATATGGTCAAATGCAAAAGGAGTTGTAGGCTACTCCTAGACAAACAGCAGTCTAGAACAAATTACTCTATCATCAATTCAGCCTCTGAAATATACAGGTGATCACATTGTCCCCCCTCTGGAGGAAATATATCCATAGCTACATCAAACTTTAGAATAGCAAAATACCTCAAATCCTAAGCTGTAGCTTAGTCCTGGTGGTCCAGGAGGTCCAGGGGGCCCAGGAGGCCCAGGAGGTCCTGGTGGTCCGGGTTTCCCAGGAGACCCAATAGGACCAGATTCTCCTTTGGGGCCTGTTGATCCAGTGACTCCAGTGTCACCCTAAAATAAAAAGTCAGTCTATTGATATACTGAGTATGCCTAAGTGGACAGAAGTAAGTAGATTTATGGGATCATAGAATGGTTTGGGTCAGAAAGCTTATCAAGTTTCAATCCCCCTGCCATGGGCAGGGACACCGTCCACTAGACCAGGTTGCTCCAAGCCACATCCAACCTGGCCTTGAACACTTCTGTGGGGGGTCATGCCCTGATCATCTTCATGGCCCTCCCCTGGACTTGTTTCCACAAGCCCACGCCTTTTTGTGCTGGGGGCCCCAGAGCTGGACACAGCACTCCCGGTGGGCTCTCATGAGGGCAGAGCAGAGAGGGAGTATCACCTCTCTCGACCTCCTGGTCCCTGTACTGGGTCTGGCTGAGCTGGAGTTCATTTTCCCTTAGCAGCCCTCACAGTGCTGTGCTCCGCATTGGTAGCTGGAAAGGTGTTGATAACACATCAGTGTTTAGTCTGCTGTTGAGCAGCAGTGGCACAGCATCAGCGCTGTCTCTCTAACCTTCCCGTCCCATCAAGGGGCTGGGAGGGAGCGAGATCTTGGGAAGCGACACAACCAGGTCAGATGACCTAAATTAACTGAAGGAGTATTCCATGCCATATGATGTCAGCTCAGATATAAAAGCTAAGGGAGGGAGGAAGAACAGGGGGCATTCATTATTTTACAGTGTTTGCAGGAGCCCTGCTTTCCTGGAAGTGTCAGAGCATCGCTCACTGACAGGAAGCAGAAATTAAACGTTTTTTCCCCCTTTGCTTATGTGCACTCAAACTTTGGCTTCTTTTGTGCTTCTGTGTACTGCCTTATCTCAGGCTACTGTTGTTTTCCATCTTATATTCTCTCCCCAGTCCTGCTGGGAAAGGGAGTGACAGAGTGGCATCCAGCCAAGGTCAACCCACTGCACCACACTTCGTAGAGAAGCGTGTTGGCCAACTGAGAAACTGAGTCTGTCGACTTCATTAGGTTACACAATAATCATCTGTAAGACTTCTCAGCCCTTTTTAGTAATGTGCTGTATCACAGTGATACTGTCATTCTATAAAGACACTGGTTTTTTTTGTTACCTTTGGACCAGCAGAACCAGGTAGGCCTTGATCACCCTGTAAAAAAATTAAATCCTAAATACTTAGAATAAGAGTATTAGACAGGAAACAAAAACACATTTACGGTACTTTTCCTTAATAAAAGTGCCCACAGATCTTTGTGGTTTTAATTCGACAGTCTTTTACATGAAATCCTTTATCTGAAACATCAGACTTTTTAGTTAAAAAGAAAATGATCTGTAATTCAGGAATTATAATAACATTAATAGCTCTAGTCTGGTATGCTGACAGGACTCAATCTTGTATTCCAATTATTGCCATAGATTTTAAGGGTTCGGCGCAAACAGAATTAGGCATTGCAGGTCACATCCTCATGCTTCTGAACGTAAATGTCAAAATTCTCATGGGATATAAAGAAGTGAAAACTGATCCCGCACAAGTTGTCTAGGGTACTCTTCCAAACACAGGATGAGATGACTAGGATGTTTTTAAGGTTTCTCTGCAGTGATCAAGATTTTATCAAGATTTGCTTTGATACATTTCACTTACATACTCGTTTTTTCCATTTCTAGTTCATGGAATAGATAGAAAAACATGGCATGCAAATAATTCTTTCCCAGATTGCACTGAATCTTGTGGAATTAATTGTTATATTGGCAAGCTCTTGTCACCATTCACTCAACGGAAATATTACTTGAGTAAAGTCTGAAAAAAATTAGTAAGCACCAGGAGTAAAATTATGGTTTCTTCCAAAAGCAATGGCAAAACCCCATGTCAAGTGTCACTCCAAGGAACAAATTGAATTTACTTTCAGTACATCCTGTTGTTTCTTCCTGTAACCTTCTCTGGACTAATTGGGAATAATGATCAAAATAGTGTTTTTACAACATAAATAAAATCAAGGTTTTCAGAAAAAAATATTAGTAAAAATGGACAAATCCTCTTACCTGTATTGAACAGGTGCAAATACAGTGTTTATTTCTAATTGAACTTTTATCAAATATACACAAGGCAACAAACAGACTCAGTGAGGCAAAACAGTTGGGTTTTGTCCTTTTTTTTTTGAGGATTATGCCTTTTTTTAAAATTTAATTTCTCTTCCAATTGCTTCCCTTTTCACATCAGTCTCTTCGTGTATGTGGTTGATGTTCAGTTTGTTCCAGTTCAACTTCTTTCTGTTCTTAGACTCCTTTGTGTAAAACACTGACTACAATGGACACAGGTTTCAGGTGACTGCTTTGTAATATCCACACTGCAGCTCCTGGATAGCTGCTAGTTTCCATGTGTGCTGCCCTTTCACCAACCTCAGGCTTTTGATATCACAACTCAGAGCCTTCAACCTCCAGAGATAAAAATAAATCAATATTCTGGCCATTTAAAACTTGCCTTTTTGTTTCCCTTACAGTATGTGAGCTTACAGTGTACAGTTGGGAATTTACTTTCAAGTTCTTGTGCATAAGGTGTGTTGTTGAAGTTCACTAGTGGATGAAATTGTCCTATAGTCTTTGTCTCTGTTTTCTCTGCATCCTTCTTGAAGTGGGGTGCAAAAAAAAAAAAAAGGTGTTCAAAATGACCTTTTGATTAGCAATAGATTAGGTTTATTTCCCCAAGTGGAGTTGTTTTGCCTGTGACAGTAATTGCTGAGTGATCTCTCTGTCCTTATCTTGACCCATGAGCTTTTCATCATATTCTCTCTCCCCTGTCCAGCTAAGGAGGGGAGTGGTAGAGCAGCTTTGGTGAGCACCTGATGTCTAGGCAAGGTCAACCATGACTTTGTCTCCTGTTTGCCAGATCAAATGGTTTGCGGCCCTTCAGATTCTTCTCACCTGTCATACAATGTGCCCCCAGTCTGTACCAGGCTGGACTACCTCGAGTTCTCTCTTTATCCCTACAGACTCACCTCTCTGAGCCCAGTCATGACTAGCTTTTTAGTGGCAAATCACAACAGAGTAGTTCATATTCCATATGAATATTGCATAATGCAGAAAACGAGACGGTATCCAACATGAAATTCTGCATTTCTGAATATACCTCTTCAGGTGTCTTCTAATAAGCCATTCCATTAAAAAATATTGAAGCAGATGCTAATGTGTTGCAGAGACAACTGTTCATGATTTTTACAGCCTAGAAGTAACAAAGATTTTCCACTAAAGTAGGAGCAAGAGAGACATTTAACTTACCTTTTCTCCCTTCCATCCTGGTGGGCCAACCACTCCATCACGGCCAGGAGGACCTTGAGGACCCTGCAGATGACAGAAAGTCTAAAGCAGGTGCCACTTGAGAGCCCAGTTTCTAGCACGTGTATAAGTATTATGGACCAACTGATGACACAGCATTATGAAAGACTAATGCATTGAACCAGGTAGCACCTCATACCATTATGTTTCAACACTTTCATTTCTTGACTTCTGAGAGTTTGGCTTTGCATCAAACCAGCATTTAAATGTATTTTCATAGAAAACTATGCCAAATAATCAGAAAATACTAAACAAAAGTAAAACCCAGGATAATGTAAATATGGTGTTTGCATGCAAAATAATGCTGCTATTCAAGCAGGTTTTGACAACATGTAAAAGATGTAATGGGGTTGAAAACCCCAGGCATCTCAGTTATCCACACTTTTGACAATGTCCGTGCTAGAGGAGAGCCATTTGAAGAAAACTTGGTATTGGCAAAATCAGAACATGGCCAGGTTTACTGTGTGGTAGAATCATAGAATCATTAAAAGTAGTCGTGATATGGAGGGAATGGTGTCAAACAGAAGGTTTCTGTGTGGTCACTGCAAGCAGAAAAGCCAGTAGGTTAAGGGAAGTCTTGATTCACACAACTCCAGTGATACCATCACATGGGAAAAATCAGTCTGGGTCTAACCCATGTAGGGGAACACCTGGTTTTTTCAAACTCACTTTGCCAGTCCCTGAGCCTGGAAGTGCATTTCTACACTTTTAGGAGAAGTACTTCCAAAAAATCCTTCTGCAGTAAAAAGGGCACTGCCACCTTGCTTTTTTTTGATGGTGCTCAGGTTGTCCTTGCTATCTCTCTTTAATTTTGCCTTGAAAAATATATATTAAGTTCTCCACCTGATTTCCTGTGTTGTATCCATGATGTGTTTAAGTGAGTGGGCAGGCTGGGAAAAATTCGCTTTGTAGGGCCAACCAATCGATCAGTACAGGTACTGAAGTCCAGCCCAATGTAACTAGACATTCAAGGAAGGTATTTCATTATCTTGCATGGCCTACATCTTAAAATTGGGCTCTGAAAGCTTTGATTACATTTACAGGTGTTTATTCTGGCCTCCAGTGATCTTTAACCCATTTAATTATTCATCTGTTTTGGGGAAGGATAGAAATGGTGGCAGAAGGAGATATAAAATACTGTTTTCCTCTGATATTTTCAGAATCATCATACAGGCTCATATTTCCTGCTCTATTTACTTTTCCCCCCTGCTTTTGTTCTTTGATTGCACTATATGTCATAGAGTAACTAATGGTTTATTTTTAATATTAAAAACAGTTCAGAAATATATTCAGTATATTCCAAGTATTTTCATACTGTACTTTGGCATGTTTACATAGACAGAAAAGGATTGGAAAAGAGGCTGGGCTAAGAACAATAACCATTGTTTAGTGACTATTTCCATTGTACTGCTTCGCAATTTTAAGCTTCAATGTGCTAAGATTGCTTATTTCCTTAAGAGCTTTGGAATAGTCTCTCTCATGTAGCTAGCAGAGAATGCTGGGAGATTTGTTATTCTCATCAGGGTATATTAATGCATTTGTGAGCTACCCCAAGCAAAAAAAATACAGTAGAAAATATCCCTATACAATGCCAGGAGTCAATTTAATTTCATGTAGCATTTAGAAAATGTGTATTTGGTCAGATCAATACAGCAGATGCTTCTGAAAATGTACTTTAGTAGTTTGTTTAACATTTAACTTCTACTTTTTAAATTGATGTGTTTCCCAGGAATTATCCTGAAAGTTGACAACGATTTCTGTTGCATCAGAAAACTGACTGGCTACAAGTAGTGAATGTTATAGCCTGTGAAATCCTAGATTGCACAAGAGGGAATACATTCATCTTTAAAATAAAAGATGAATCAATATATATATATATATATACAGTAATGGTGACTCACTTTGAAGGTAGTGTCAATGTAAAGGTCAAATCTAGTACTGGCAAATCTAGCTACTGGCAGATAGTTGCTAGGGAATAAGGAAGCCATATTAATAAATCTATGGAATGACAGGATGTTCTGAGTTGGAAAGGATCCACAAGATCCATGGAGTCCAACTCCTAAGTGAAAGGCCTATACAGGGGTCAGACCCACCTCGGCGTTATTAGCACCATGTTCTGACCAACTGAGCCAATCTCATAGTTCCAGAGAGGATTCTCAGAGCTGATCAATGCTAAATCAATGGTTTTCTTCAGTGAAAAAAACACTTTACTGATGATGAATTTACAAATAAATAACAGTCAAATTTTAGCATCCTTTTTTACAGTAAAACTATATTTCACATGTCCACAGGGATAAGTGTTTCTACCTAGCTGAAGAAAAGGAAGAGGAAAGAGGAAAATTAAGTTTATTCTACAAATTCCCTGCAGCTTATGTAAGTGATTTAGCAAACCTCATTCTCCTGAAAGCACCACAGGAAAAGTAATACTTCGCCTTATTCAGTGTTGGTAGAAGCATTCTTAGTTTTTATTTATTCTGGTCCAGATTCACCAGTATCTGTCTGCCAAATGCACATCCTGCTGTGCAGTAATGTGCTTTGGTTAACGAGACTTTTCTATTTTTCTGTACAAAATTTGCATAAGATCCAAGCTCTTAAATTAAAATTATTCTGCAATTTTAGTAAGAATTATACAGGCTATAAGCCTTAGAACTTAGTGTTACAGGAGACAGAAACAATATCAATTTTTGTGCACAAAAGGGTACTCACCTCAGGGCCTGGTTCCCCAGAAGCTCCATCTTCTCCTGGTGACCCAGGAGGTCCCACACCTGAATCAGGTGCTGGCTTTCCTGGAAGACCTGGCAGTCCTGGAGGGCCTGGTGGCCCAGGAAGACCCTGAATAAATCAGCAGCACTGTTAGAAATTACACTAGCCAGGTGCATTTGTACATACATGGAACAGGAAAAGGCTCATAAAACTCAATTTCGGTTTTCACTCCACTTCTGCTTCCTTAAGAAGTCACACTGAGCTCCCTCATCTTTGCTCTCTGAAATGTGCCACCTCATAGCTTGCATCAGAAGCAGGAAATTGAAAACCAAAAAATTTTGTGTCAAGTCTCAGTAGCCCAGAAAAGATCTCAGACATATCCCAAGGATCGACCTAGTGCTAAGAGACCTGACCATAATAAAACCAAGGGATCATGGCACAGAGGGAAGTGGTTGGTTTTCCTCTACTACCATTTCACATGGTTTCTCCATGCTATTGCTGAAGCACTCAGAATCTCTACTTATGGTCAAGACCTGATTATACTTAGTGCTGTAAAACTGGCCTCTGCTCTAAAGATCTATCCTGCATGCAGATGTAGTTCAACAGAATGAAATGAATAAAATGTTTCTTTAGGAGAAACAGTACATTTGCAAATATTCCCTCTCATGTGCAAGTATTACTGATTGCATCATCAGACAAACATGGAGAGTTTGAAATTTTGGGCCATGGCACTGTAGGTCAACAAATCTTTAATTTTGACATAGGGCTATGTACAGGATTCTTTTAGGAAGGGGTCATCTTGGATTTTCAGTACAGTAAACATAGCCTTCTGCAGGGAGCCATTCCAAGCACTCACCTCTCTTTTTACCTACATAGGGCATCTAAAGAGGCTCCTAAATTAGGCAAGATAGCTAACTTTCAGCATGTGGCAGTTCTCTCCTGAACGGCTTTGAGAATAAGGTACTAAGCACTTCTGAGGGAAAAAAAAGTAACAAAAACCTGAGAGAATGGAAAATATCACTAGTTGTGTTGCAAAGCAGAGACCTCAGTAAGCTATAGCATTCTGGAGTTCATAGGAAACACAATGAACTCAGAAAGCTGCAGTATTGCTGATGTTCAGTTCACCAGACAGCTGCCCTGTAAAGTGTTTCATACAGACACAGCTATTTTTTTAAAACAGATACTCCAAATTATTCAAAAAAGCAAAGAATAGTATCATATTGCAGCTTCCAGTGACTGAAGGTGGTTTACAAGAGAGCAGGGGAGGGTATGTAGTGACAGGCCAAGGGGGAATGGCTTCAAACTGCCAAAGAGTAGGTTTAGATTAGGAAGAAATTGTTTTCTATGAGGCAGTATGGAAGAGGTTGCCCAAAGAAGCTGTGGATGTCCCATCCCTGGATGGGTTCAATGCCAAGCTGGATGGGGCTCTGAGCAACCTGGTCTAGTGGCAGGTGTCACTGTCCATGACAGCAGGGCTAGAACAAGATGATATTCAAGGTCTTTCTATGATTTAATGAATCTATGATTCCTATCTCTCTCCTCTTTATTGTCTTCTCAAAATCAGATAAAAAGCATTTTCTCATTTTAAAAAGTCCTCTTGCCATTATCTCTTTGTTGTTCTTCTTCTTCTTTCTCATACTTCTTCCTCACTCACATACACTTACACCTTTTCAGATTTTGACATGAAACCCTACAAATCCTGTCTGGATACTGTGAATTAAGCCTGTACAAAATTTTCATTATGAAATCAACCTTCTACAATCTGCATCAGTAAAATAAAGCTCTTTATTATGAGAAATATCAATACACACTTACCCTTAAAATCTCAGTCTCTCTCTCAGTATCTCCGGAACCTGATTCTTCAGGTTCCAGTCTATTCTGAAATTAGGAGAATTCCATTTTAAAATATTGCTTCTAAAGATTGCAAATGCAAATAGCACTTGACATTTACTGGAAAAACAGCTACCAGCAAGATCCTTGCAGCAGTCTGTCACTGGTAAAATAAATTATATTAAAACAAAAACATTTCAGTCATGTTTCTGGTGTTTCATAGCATCTTATTTTGTAGACACTGAGCACTGTATTTACCTGCAGATGCTCTATAAGCATAGCGATGACTATCCTGCAGGACACACCTGCTGTGTGACTGTTTAAGTGACCTGATTTATATCTCAGACAAATATTAACTTCAGTGATACCTGTCAAAATCAAGAATATCCTAAAATGCAGATCTAACAAATAATCACTGTTTTCTACATGTACCCCTCAGCCAAAAAGCCATATTCTGAGATTCCCACAACTGGAATCAAAAGATGCCTTTTATATAGAGAAAGTGATATACTGAAGCTTTTTCTGAAATATTTTGTTTAAAAAATCACCTTAGTGTTTAATCCTTGATGAGTTTCATAGCTGTGTATGTTTTGCAAGCTATAAAGCAAAACACAGAGAGAACTACTACCTGAACAAGCTATCATAGTACCAAAACTAATGTTTCAAAAGTCTCAGAGTTCAGGATGCATTCCTTGGCTGCACTGAGACTTCTTCCACTTCACTACAGAATAAAAGGCCTTGAAATTTGCTGTCACAAAGAATGAGAAAGTAAAGGCAGTGTAGGACCTGGTGTTCACTGCTACATTTATAGAAGTGGCTTTTGACTGGATAAAGCTATTGGACTGGAGCACCTTGTCCTAGGGACCTGGAGCTGCCTTGCTCTTGAAGTCAGCAGCAGTGCAGGCTCAATAGTGCAGCAGAACACTGTTACGCTATTCCTATGCTACAGAAACATACGGGTATAATTTAGCACACACAAGATCAGGGGAACATACAATCCATTTTGGCCAGTGGAATAGGTTTCAAACTATCTTGTTAAACACTCACAATACGCAGTGTGACAGATGTTTTTGTTTAAAAGTCCACCACAGGATTTCCACTGGTGTCAGTGGTGAGCTATGTCTACGTGTAAAATCAGCTCTCACACCATGAACTGCAAATTCAGGCCAGATTCCTTCCCTAGCTGCCTGCACATGTATCCTCATGGATATAGCAGGAAAGATCCAAGTACAGACGAAAGATGGATCTGAAACCTGTTTTTTAACATTGTCTGAGTACTGAACATTCAAAATACGAACACTGTCATCACGCTGGTATGTGTTCTAGTATTTAATGACAGCAAACATAACTGACTGTCAAACCATTTCTCTGTTCAGTGGCAGGAAGAAATTAATAATTCAGGTTGGTAATGCCTTTTTGTGGAAATTTTTGTTTCATGTGCTCTCATATATTATTGCTTTTGCACAGTAGAGAACATTGACCGATGTTTTAAAACGTAACTACAGGGAGTTTATGTAGCTTACAGTGTTCACACACATCAGCCAGACATTTATTTGCATTTCTGCATGAATGTTTTAGAAAACTTGATTATCTCTGTGGCAGTCAGGCTCCTATTTAGTAGTGGATGACTCTGTGGCAAGCTGAGCTCATTGACAGAGAACCCCAAATACTCACTAATCCTCTGGAAGGAGCAGAAGGTCCTGCAGGTCCTGGTAGTCCAGGGGATCCTGGCAATCCCTCACCAGGATCACCCTGAAATGGGAATTAAGATAAATCAGCAAAGATGTGACCATATGAACACTATAAGGACTAGCTGCAATCTGTGTGGATTTCCAGTCACAAGAGTGACTGCTTAGATGTGGGGTTGGACCTTGTTCATTTCTAAGACAAGTTCCCAAGAAACATGATCTTTGCATTGGCAATGGAAGAAGGATCTCTTTCTTTTCTAACTTCTGCAAGTAATTTGCAAATGTACAAGCAGCATTAACAGCATTACACAGTGTATTTGTCTTGCCAGAATAAGGTTTAACTGTGGATCTTGCATTTTTAGGGTACATTATTTATGCCACCCATCAAAAAAAAAAAAAAAAGTAGTCACACCATGGTACTCAATCAGTAAATTTCTTAATTTTAATGCTACCTTCTGTAATGTGTTTCCCAATATCACCATGTCATGATTTTTCTTTTATGTATTGACCTTTATCTACTGCCAACACAATGAAAGACTCTGCTCAGATATGTGTCATTTTCTCTCATAAGTGCTACCATTTCTTCTACTTTGGCTTTCTTACATCACCTCTGACATTTTGCTGAAGTTAGTTTGAACTGCTTCAGCTGAAGATATTTGTGACTTCTAATAATTTTTCTGCTGAAGTCCACTGTTCTTCACTTCAGTCGAGTTGAGGCTTTGCCTCTACTGATCTAAGCTTTACCCTCCAACCTGCCAGTTTGCTGTGTGGGCTTATGAGCATTTTAATTGCATTTTTTAAAACCACATATTCGGTTACATAGCAGGAAATACTGACTTTTAGCTGCCTCTTGGTCACTTGCTCTTTATGCTTGAGAGTTCATTAGATAAATGTATTCATTCAGTTCTTTGTTCCCTGTGGCTTTATCAAATGGTTCCTATAGTGATACTTCAGTCATATCCACAGAGAATGTGTTTAATTCATTTGGGGCTATTTTCACTGTCTGCCAGTGTGTTCATTTACAGATGCTCTTCATTCATTTTAACATATCCTTTGCTTTTTTCCAATGACTATAACATTAGTTCCTGTCATTGTTTAGTGCTTGCTTTTAAGCAATATATTCCAGTTCATGTGTACCGCAAGGAAGACAAAAAACCCAGCTCTCACATTTGGCTCACAGTCATGGTTAGGAAGCCTAACTGCATCCATTTCCAAGGCTGTATCTCTGCACTGAACATGGACCACAGTGAAAAAGTGACAGCCAGATTCCTAGTCCCCATTGATATGTAGTGCCCCATTCATTCCCAACTTTCCATTTGCAATAAAGAGAACCAGAAACAGGAAGGTGGATCCCACTACTGTTCCTGAAATTTAGATATTATTAAGTGCTGCCTGTCTTTACAGAGCATAACTGGTTTAAACTTTTGTGTGTTTCCACAGATCAATTCCTTAAGCTTTGCTCACCCTACCAACACAGCTGGGCCTAGGAAATCACACTGATTTAGATAATGAAACAATTTTCTGAACAACTAATAACTTAAAAATTATTCACATGTGTAAAAGAGGATCAGAGCAATGTCTTCTTGTTTGTCCTGCTTTTTACTGCAGGAATTTGGTCTGTTTAAAGTATTGCCAAGAAAAAGTTCTGCATATGAATCTGTCAGCTTTCCTTAGTGCTTTTGAACCTATTGTTAGGATTTTTAGCACTTGTTTGCTAACTTCACAAAGTCTCTTTGAAGTGTCCCTTGAAAATATTAGTCCAATTTTTAAATGAAAAACTAAGCCTACGATATCTTCACTAAAATAGCCATAAAAGTAATCAGGATTAGACTACTGGAGTATTTTCCTTTCCAATAGAACTTTAACTCTCTACAGCTGAGCTGCTTCTCCTGATGCTGAAAAGTTCTCCTTCTGATGCCTAGTCCAATGAATAAACTAAGGCTGAGGGTGATTTTTTGGTGCTGAGGTCAGCCAGAACAGACTGGCTGGGCTCAGAGTCCTTAGTTTCTTGGCTCTGGGGCTTTTTTTAGCCCTGCATATTCAAAGGTAGTATTTTGAGTGTGATTTTTGGTGTATTTTTCATTAGATAACATTAGAAATATACTAAAATCCATCAGCATGAGTATTTGAAAGTAAAAAGCCTACTAGGATGGCACCGGAGGAGCACAGAGCCAACCTATGCACAGTCTCATCTTGCAGCGTTCTGGGAGCAGTTAACAATTGATGCTGCCCCTGAGGCATTGTCTGAGAGAGGTCTATTTCATAGAGGCCAAAACATTGTCAGAGACAAAGTCTGAACCAGCAGCAAATCAGTCAGTTCCTGGGCCTGTTCCATCTGGCAGTGTAAGTGTAGCACTTGTTGCTGAAGATCATCATGGTCACCTAACAGGAGCTGCAGCTGTAGCAGCTGCAAAATAAAATGCATTTGCTAATTTCCACTTGGCTTATGAATAGAAGAAATGTAAACAACTATCTTTTCCACTTGCTTTGTTTTCATTAAAAGCAGCCTGACTGATTGTATGGTTTCCTACACATGCACTATTTATGTCAGTACCAAGCATGCTAGAAATAACTCTGGTCACAAGAAGGACCACAGCAGATTTGCAGGAAACCTAGGAAGCTAATTGTCAAATGACATTTAGGTGCCTGTAATGTCTGTGGACAACTGATATAACATCTTACTGAAAATCTGCCTTCCCAGCCTATTTTCCTGAGGAGCCTGCATCCATACACTCCAGTGTGAGCTATCCCACCATGTGTCTGTAACCTCAGAGAGGTGGTAGCCCTGTGACTGTGCATGGATTTGTAAGTCCTCCTGTTTGTCTCCTATGCTGCCTGGTTTTGTGAACATGGACCTGAGAGGGGCCCCAGGTACCTGAGATGCTCCCCAGCATGTCTTCACTTCTCTTCAGCTTATGAGAACCCTCTGCCCAACATATCTTTCCATTACAACAGACAAACTGTTCAGCTGAATGTAGAGATGGGGGTTGCCATGCAATCTCATGACCTGATTCATGTACTGGAGACTCATTTTACCTTTGAAATGATTCTGTATCCTTTCAGGCTGAATCTGATGAATTTTATATGGGTCGTGATTGTGAATTTATGATGCCTGTACTGTTTTGTTAAACAGATGAAAGGGATTATTAATTTGACACTTGGAGTTACTGTCTATATGTCAATTTTGTGTACATGTACTTTAATAATAGATGAATCCATTATATATCACTTCATCTCAGAAGAGATACAAGTTGTTACTTCAGATGGTTTAACTCTTATTTCAATTATGTTCATTTCCTAAGGGTAATATGATCATACTGCCTCTGTTAAATCACTTAGCCAGTGGAGTAAGTTGCCCACAGCAGTTATATATAACAATTGACTTTTCTTTATTAGGTGTTCAATATATCTTCCTTAGCTGTCCTGTGAAAGCCCAGCTTTTTCTACTGCTGAAGTTTATTCATATCCTTGAAAAATACTGATGATTCTGTTATGGTGACCTCCATGCACTCATGGATGAATAGTAAGATGTTTAAATACTTCCCCTGATTCCATGTTTTTATTTCTGTCACAGAGTGTACCAAATTAACACACATCCAAGCACAGATGGTACCTGATTAATTGTTGAGTACTAACAGGACACGTACCTTTTCACCTTTTGGGCCTGGGTTCCCTTTCTGTCCTGGCAACCCCTGAAGTCCATTTTTACCCTAAAAGAAAACATTTTTTTTTTATTTAATTAGACATTATCAGTTATGCAGCTTAAATAGGCTGCACACTTAGCAGCAGAGACTGGATCTAAAGGTGCTAGATTTAACTCTTGGTTTGTGCAGTGGGAGGAGATATGGGATTTGGACCTCTATGCAGCTGGCAGTGCCCAAAATGTGCCTCTTACCACATCTACTCTGCCCGCAGCAAAGTGGCACAGAAGCCTGTTTGGGGGACACAGATGGAAACACTTGGCAGGCTGCATTTGTATCTGACAGTGTGCCAACTGGACCACCACAGCACTGATGACAAGTATATTGAAAACTGTAGTATTTGTAACACACCACTGCCAACTGCTACTCTGAGTGCCCCAAACCATACCATTAACTTCAGCTTACTCCCGCCACCTACTAAAACACTTTTTTGTCTTAACCAACCTGAATATTTTTTTTTCACAAGGGCAGAACAATTGTTTTTGAAGCACTTGCATTACATTAAAAGATTTTTCTCTAAGATACATTGGTTTCATAGAATTTTCTTTGAAAATATTCTTCATGGAAGTAGTGAGACTTCTGTCAATGCAGAAAATACAAACTTCTTGTGCAAAAACACCCTAATGACATATAGCCTGAGCTTTGGCTAAATATTTGCAAATCCAGCTACGTTTCTTTGAACATACCAATGTCTGAAGGGAGCATTCAGGCAGGAGCTGAATAATGCATTATTGACTACTGAATTATTTTTTTCATACCTTAAAACGCACCAGTTTCATTTGAGTTTCAGCTGCAGGGGACAGGAAGGGACAGGAAGGGCCCAGCAGTGGCACGTGTTAGTATAAAAAAAGAGAAGCAGGCATGGGAATGGTGACAGCCTCTGGGTGCGAAGCTCTTAGGGAGGGGAAAGATGAACAAAGTGGCAGCAACAAACAAATGAGAAAGGAAACAAAGAAGCCAGGCAGTACAGCATCAGTAGATGACAGATACACAACAGGAGCTGAGATGTGCATGGAATATGACAGCTATGGATTGGTTACTGTGTGCATTGCTGGGCAACCCTTCATCACAGAGGATGCACATGCAGTCTATCAGCAGCTCATGGTGAACTGACTCAGGGATGGGAGTTAGGTGGGAAGGAACATCCCAGGAAGAGGACAGCAAATGTGACAGCAAAGGGTAAAGTAGAGGAATGCAGAGAAAGGAAGCAGGAATGAAGCAGAAGGTGTAGTCGATTAACTGCACAGAGTTAAGGGGTCAGAGGCATATCTCAATTAACTCAAAAGGACTCTCAATTAACTACAAAGTTAATTGCAGCTGAGGTTAGGAGCGGGCAACGTGTGTCTATGAAGGGTCAATGAAGCACTTCATTTTGCCCTAGAAGGGATCTGAGTATGTCCTCTTTTCGAAATTCCTCTCTGCAATCAAAGCCAACCTCACAGAGCTGAACTCTTGGTGCAGCTGCTTGTGCCCCTTACTATTTTGCAACTGGGAAATCATACATTTCTCTTAGAAACCTGGATTTTGCTCTCTTGGCAACGTGAGGATGTCAACTACAGCACCAGAACTGTCTTCTAAAGACAGGAGATGAAGAAAGCACTTTGCTGCTTAAGCCTCAATGTAGGAGAGACTCATTAAAAAATGTTGTTGTGTTTTTTTTTAAATTCAGTTAACAAAATATGTATAAAAGGGTACTTACAGGTGAGCCACTTTTACCAGGAATGTCCTAGAATAAAACATCTTTGTTAGAAAGGTAAATAAAACACTCTAAAATAGAAGCAATAAATGAGAAAAGCAATAAGGTGTATTTTGACGTGTTGTGCAGTGACAAAATAATGAGTCAGAACTGTATCAAACACTATGTCACAGTGTGATGTTTCACACTTCTGTTTAATTGTATGCATCTTGTGCTGATGGTTCACAAGGATCTGAACTATGTGACATCCTGGATATATGGAAGCCACTGAAGAAGGCATGTGAAGAAAATACTCACAGGCTGCCCAAGTTGTCCAAGTTTCCCTGGAGGTCCAGAAGGTCCTTGATCTTTTTTTTCCACATCTTCTAGTCCTGACCCTCCTAGAGATCCTGTGGACCCATCCTCTACATCCTCACCTTTCTGGCCCTGAGTAATTAAAACGTGAAATATGAAAAATATGTTGCATTACTTTTCCCATTTTTGTCCTTTCTTCTCCCCCCTCTTCCCTCTCTCCTAGAATCCTTGTTTTGTTCAATGCAGTCACAACCTGATAAGCACCATACAAAGAGCATATTCCATTCAGCAAAGGCAATCCATATTAGAGATCATTCATACACATAAAAAATTAGTGGCTCTCTGTGCTGGTTACCTAGATGCAAATGATCATGATCTAATTTCATATCCACATAAATCTGCACAGTCTAAATCAATAGTGTAGGTTTGAAAAATACCATTTTCACAAACTCAGTCTGTCTGGGAGAAAACTGTGAGAGTTGAAATAGACTTGTTTAGGAATGCTTTAGCCAACTTCCCCAAGATCTATAACTCTAATAACGGAGGGTTGCATATTGGTTAAAAAGTGACAGAGGGTGAAACAAGGAAACTGATAGCAAAGACTAAAAATGGAGAACAAGCAAGACCAAAATATTGCTAAACATTAGTATAACGTCAAGAGAAAGTAAGAATAATAAAATGAATAATTTAAATATTCCAGGAACAAAATAAAACCTTCCAGGAATGAAGCTTGACCACTAACACACATTTAAATTAAAATCTAGTATACAGGACAGAACACTTAAGCCAGTATTGTATTTTGAAATAAGCACTAGGATTTACTCACATTTTATAGCACCAGTTAAATATTTTGAGTTCCATTAGCAGCTAATGAAACTAGGAGGGATGTAATATAGTAACTTTTGAAGCATTTTAAAGTTAGCAGCATGTCAGCTTTCAGCAAAGGATCTTTTAGCTGATTTTGTAAAGACCTTTCTGGGTTTTGTCACAAGGAAAGGTCCCAAAGACCAGAAATTATTTTTAATCTAGCCTCATTAAAGAATTTTTGTCATCTGGAAAAATGTTACAAGAGAGTCTATTCAGTCAAACTGTGGGTAGAGATCATACCCTGAATGAGATAACAGTGATACAGTGTTTATACAGAGTACTGAAGGAGGTAGCAGATGTTAGGGCAGGACCCCTCTCAATCATCTACCAAAGGTCTTGGGAGTCTGGGGAGGCTCCTGTTGGCTGGAAGACAGTCAGTGTTATTCCAGTACACAAAAAAGGTGTAGGGGAAGATGCAGAACTACAGATCTGTTAGTCTAACCTCAGTTCCTGGAAAACTGGGGAGAAGATTATACCGAGTACCACAGAAAGGCATTTGAAGAACACTGCACTCATCAAGCACACTCATCATGGGTTCACGAAGGAAAAGTCCTGTTTAACTAATTTGGTATTTTCCTGTGGTGAAGTCATCTACATGTAGGATGAAGAGACAGAAGTGGATGTGATTTTCCTGGGTTTTCATACGGGTTTTGATACCATCCATCACAGCATCCTTGGGGACAAGTTTTCCAACTGTGGGATGCATGGGTCCATGATGCCCTGGGTGAAGAACCGGCTGAAGGGCAGAGCTCAAAGGTTGCAGTGAACAGGGCTACATCTGGCTGCTGACCAGTCCTCAGTGATGTTCCTAGGGCCAGGTCTGTTCAAATATATTTATTAATTGTATGGATGCAGGAGTTGAATGCACCATTAGCAAGTTTGCTGATGATACCAAACTGGGAGGTGCTGCTGGCTCTCCTGAGAGACAGGAGGCCTTGCAGAGGGATTTGGGTAGCTTGCATTGGGTAATGATTAATAGCTTGAAACCAAACAAGAACAAATGCCAGATTCTGTGTCTAGGAAGGAGCAACACTGGGCACAAGTGAAAACTGGGAGACGAGTAGCAGTAACATTTTTTTTTAATTATTATTTTCCAAAAGATTGTTTATTATCTTATTATATAATCATCCTGTGTATCTATGTAGTGAAAAATATGTTGAAATTGGAATAAGGTCTAGAAAAGCTTGTAAAGATAAGTAAGTAGCAAAACTACATGTCACAATAGATTTAAGCTTTATGTGTCTCACTTCTTAAATCAAGACTGGATTTTTCTTTAAGAAAAATGGGCCAAAACTGGGGGGAAAAAAAAGGATGTTAATAGTAATAGTTTATCTGATATTAGAAATGCTGCCTTAAAAAAACGTGAGTGCAGGCAGGAAAATGTTAGAGGAATTATATTTTGAAGTTCTCCAACAAATACTAAAACTTTTTGTATGTCAGCTCCAGTGGATGATCCTTAACCTAATGTTTCACCCTTTGTTATATTTTACCACAGTAAACACAGAAACACAAGAAGATCCTACAAGGAGCAACCTTAAACACTTGAAGTAAACATGCACAATGTGGAAATTTTATTCTAGATTTCTGTCACACATGATGCTGTGTGTTTTCTGGCAAAAATAAGCTGTCATAGCTGACTGTAGTTTCAAGCAATATAAAGAATGGAATTTTGATGCAGGGGTCTCAAATGCAAGAGGAAGAAAAGGTCATCATTTATTTTCTGCTTAAAAAAATCTGTGGTGGCTGTTGGATTTGGAATGTTAATTAAAGAAAAATGTACTGCCAGCTGATTATTTTGAAATATACCAACAAGTAGGACAAGTATTTGAATAGCTCGCAGTATTACAAAGGTGTGACATACGTAATTCTAATTTGTAGAATCACATACAATTCAGGTTACACACTGCCTTACAAATGCAGTAGGCACAGTATCTTTCAAAGTCCAGGGTCTCACCAGTGAGGGTGGCTTTGCTGCACAGGGCAGACACTCCATTTGGGGAGGCTGGTGCACGCTCTGTGTAGGAGTTAAAAGGGCTGCCATGGTCCTTGGCATTGTGTGAACATCAAACCAGAGACAGGCTATAGCCTTGTGTTTTGTCTTACTTTCCTTGTCTAGGAGCCAGACCCACAGGAGTTCACACAAAAGGAGAATCTAATTTTATAAGGGTTTTGGCAAAGAATTCTTTTGAAAATGCGACAAGCCTTGGTGCTTTGAATGTAATTTACAGATATTCCTGGTCCTGGCAAAATGAGGATTTAGTTGTCTATTTTCTTTGTTTCTCACTTTCTTAAATTAAAACTGAAAAAAATGCAGAACTGAAAGAACAAATTAATTTTTTAGTCAAAAATCTCAAGCCCATTTCAATGGTTATAGATCCAAACTTCTGCATAGTTCAAGTGCTTTTCAAACTGAAGTCAGGAGAAAACATTCAAGAATTTGAAAAGTAACTTTTATTTTGCCATGCTGTTAAGATGGAATAGATCAAGGTACCAATTCAGAGAAACACTTGTAATTCATGGATTTTTCTGTTTGGGGGAAAAAAAGATTAGGCATATGATAAACCCATTATACAGACCTCCTCTCTGTTTACTCCTGGCAAAACACCAGCACCAGAGCCATCTTCCTCCCTTAAGATTTTCTGTGTGACGGTGGTAGACTCACTGTTGCCTTGTCCAGTTTCCATGACAGATGATCCTAAGTAAAATAATCACTTATTAATGAGAGAGCACAATAAAACCTGCCCAGAGGTATTTATCAGATACAGATGCTGCAAGTTGTACAAAAAGAGAAATCATTCAGATTATGACTAAAATACATTCCAAAGATTAATATTAGTCCTCCTACAACTCTGAAAATTTTAAAAGGAAGAAAAAAGAGAAAAGTGAGAGTAAAATTACAAAACAAATGTATATTTTAAGGTAAAGGACTGTATTGCATCATCATTTTAACCTTTAGCTCTAGTCTAATGGTTGCTTATTTGTCATTTATATACCACAAAAAATAAGAGGTAATTACAACAGGTACATATGAAGTATGTATGGAATTTAAATAGCAACCTTGCCTTTGGCCTTATTAATATAACTAGCTTTTCTTTTTGTTTTCTAGGAGTGACCTGAAGTTGTCCTAGCAGCAGAGGACTGGATTCCTCAGTGCATTATGCTTTGCTTTCCTTGCTCCGCTGCCTACATTTGTACCCAAAACACCCCACTGGTGCATAGGCAGATGCACATCCTTGGCAGGGAACAGAAGTAGGATATAGTTGTTTATTCAGAGGTGGTATTCAGTTTTGAAATACATGAAAGGCTGTACTTTACTATAGGAGGTCATCAAATAAATACCCATCTTAAAACCATTTGAAAGGTGCCACATGGCTTTAGAGGATTATTTGCAGAAGGTATGTCTGTGTGAGCAGAATGAAGAGGATTTTTCTCCTTTCATTCCCTTTGCTTACCACTTGCACTTTACTTGATCATTGTAAAGTGTCACAGCAGCATCTCCTCAATTCAGTTTTTTAGTTTTATCCAATTTTTTTTTACATTTTTAAATTTTAAAGTATGAACCATAAATCTGTGACTGAAATGTCCACACTATAGAAGGGTAAATCTATTCTCTGCATGTTTAACAACAACAAGACTGAGATAAGCCCCTATATGGAGGGAAAAGTGAGAGATGTGTTGAACAGTGGCTGTGTTCTTTTGTAGCACACAGGATGTCCAAAACCATAGGATTTTCCTTTCCTGGCAGCACCCAAAATATGCTAGTGGCTTTTCATACACAGGGAAATGACAAACTCAGAACCAGAAAACATAAATTACTCCACCCCCCCCCAAAAAAAACCAGAACCCAAAACCCGAGGCAGTGCCTTGTTCTTTAAATTTAGCTGCTTCTGAGGTTTCTTCTGATCTGTGATTTCCAGAGAAATAATTTTCTTCCAAATAAGACAGTATAGTTGGGGGGGCTTCCACTGGTTCAGCCAATGTATCTTCAGGCTAAAAAAAAAAAAAAATCCCAAAGGACTGTTTAGAGTAAAGGCTTACCACATATTTTAAGGGGAGAATTGCTAATTACCTTCCTCAAAGTAATCAGAACTACCACATCTATGAAGCAAAATAGAATCTTGAGAAAACTAGTGTAATACCTTTGAACTCCATTCCTCCAAAGCAAGAGATGTACACTTGACAAACCCATAGAGAGGGAGGAAAACACAAGCAATGTACACTTGCCAGAGACTGCATTTTCAAGTACAACCTTTGGCTTGTTTCATTCCAGCTCAGCATTGCTTTACCTATTAAAGTGTCTTTTTCTCAAACCACAAGTTTTCTGACCTTTCCTCTTCCAATTCTCTCCCCATCCCACTGGTGGGGCAGTGAGTGAGTAGCCATGTGGTGTTTAGTGGCCAGCTGGGATTAAAGCACATCTTTCAGAAGGAGCAATGAAACCCAAAATTTCTACTATCGTTGTGTGTAATTTTGAACAGTGCACTAATTATGAAGATTATTAAACAGAAGCTAAAAACAATAGCCAAAGGAACAGATATTTTTCTGGATAGAGAAGCTAGACATCTTTCCTGAATTAGCTACAGTTTTATCCAAATGAGAAGAAGTCAGGGCACACTAAGATTTCATGGATTAAATTTCTTGGCGTGTTGTAAAACGGAGAAATCACCAAGTGCTAGGTGATTTTGCTGCCATTCAAAAGAGCCCTACCTGGCTGCAGAAATTCAGCAAAAGTAAAGTGCAAGTCCTGCATCCCCTGAGGAATTACTCTGTGCAGTACCAAGGCCAACTGTCTGGTTTTTGATCTCTTAGAGAAAGAGAGCAAGAACTGCCTCAAGAAAGCTCAGAATAATCTTATCAATGTGTAGAAGATCCTGATAAGAGGGAGTAAAGAAGATAGAGCCAGATCCTTCTCACTGGTGGTAGCCAGTAAAGGGAAAAGAGACAATGGACACAAATTAAAATACATGAAATTCTGGTTCTATGTCAGAAAAAAAACCCTACGTTGAAACAGAGAGGCAGTGGAGTCTCCATTCTTGGGGAAATCCAAAACCCACTGGCACTGAACAACCTGCTCACTGAGTGACCTGCTGTACTTGGCTCTGCTTTGAGAAGGGAGTTGGACAGGACAACTTTCAGAGGTCTCTTTCAAACTCAGCTAGTCTGTGATTCTGTGCAAAGCACAAGGCAGGCCAAAATGAGTTAAATGAGTGATATGTAAAAGGCAAAAAAAATTAATAAAAATGGATTCAAACACATCAGAAGCACTCAATAAAGCTGTAAAAGGAGTGATCAGAGAATTTTCAGACCATAATAGAAAAAAAAATAAGGTTTTCTTCCATTCACATTGACCTTGGAAGAGTCAAAATTCCTGCCAGAGAATATTCTTGGGAAATTCAGCAGAGGACATGTCTAAAACTGAAATATTTGTATGAAAAAGGTAGGAAACACACTAAATGAATGACAATTCATCACAACAGAAAAGTGTTTGCCCACAGGTTCTGGAGGATTCAACAATGAAATAGCTGAAGTATGTGCTATATCAGGCAAATGTGAGCGTGGTTTCTGTGAAGTAATTTCTCAGAAACCTACTGATTTTCTCTAAAGGAACCAATGAGAACTTGGATTAAAAAAAGGAATGTTTGACACAAGCAGCATGGAAAGCTTCATTGTGAAGAATGGACAGAAACATTTAAGCCTGGCACAAAAAGGGAAGGGGAACGCAATGTGACAGGAATATCTAAATATAATAATAAACGACTGTTTATTCTGTTATCCAGTTGCTTAACCACCAAATGAGAGCTGCAGTTAGCATGTTCAGCAGGGCAGGCAAAAGGTGTACATCCTTCACAAAATGTGTAATTAAATTAACTAAGGAATTCTGAAGCAGGAATCTGAGGATGGTAAAATTCTCATATGTTAAAAACCCCCAAACAACAAAGGGAGAAATTCAAGGATGAATGACTCAGCTGAGGTCCACTAAACACATATACTCCTGATCAGGCCTTTTCTGACATAAAAAATGATGCAGAGTAAAAGATTATTCCTGCTACACGTCATGTATACGTCCCTAATCTTTTATTATACTCTTCCCAGAGTGCTGGTTGCTGATTGTTATCAAATATACCAGATTTTTGATCTGGACCAGCATCACATTCTTATGGATGGGTGCATGTTATTCTCACAGGAGCCTTTGGAAGTTGCCACATACGAAAAACTAGTGACCAAATCCAGAGTCCACCCTTTAATAGAGTAATACTGAAACAGAAATTTAAAGTAAATAAATCAAATACATTTACCCTTATGGGAACATGGGAAGGTGCAAGGGCTTCTTGTGCCTCAGAAACTTCATGTTCTTCAATGCTGCCATTGCCACTGCTGTCCCCTGAAGCCTGTGCAAAACCCAGTTATGAAAGCAAGTTCATAAAAAGTCAGGGAAAAAAGCATGATCTCCAAGGAACTGGTATTTAAATGCAGAAGAAAACCCTTTTTCAGTTGCTGAAGCCTCAGTGCCATTATGATGTTAACTTAGTTCAGTACTTACAGCATTCCATGAAAATGGCCCTTCAGAAAAATAAAAACCATAGTTCATTTCCTGAAAGGTGTTTTAGACAAAATAAAATGATGCTCTTTGAAAAACTAGGTTTGGGGGTTGTATAGAAGAAAAAATCCTCCACGCAAATAGTTTTAAGTATGATACAACGTTTCCAAGAAAAAATGCTACATTTAGCATTATGAAAGATGTCAAGTGGAAAATGACATTGAAATCTCTGAGGAAATGTTTACAAGAATACTTACATAAGGGTCATCATCTTCACAATGATCTTCAGTAGCCCTTGGGTCAGATTTGATTGTCAGATGTTGAATCGAGCCCTACATGGAACATCAAAAACATTTCAAGGAAGTAATATTTTAAGTGGGATGTGTGAAGGGAAGTGGGGGTGGGGATTAAACAAAGCAACAAAATGCCCTAAACTGTGTTCTGATTTATTTGGAAAATGATCTGAAGTATAAAATTTTGTGCTAATAATCCCAGTTTAAGGATGTAAATATGTTCGTACATTTTCCTTTTGCAAATCATAGAACAAATTGAAGCTGCCAGAATATGACAACTGTCATGTCCCAATGACATTGCAGTCTCCACACTGCACTGTCAGTGCCCCAGCTGAGAGATCTAGTCCTGGATTATGTCCTACAGTCTGTACAGCACTGTCTGCTTTTTTTAGTTAGGAAGTGCATTGCAGCTCCAGAAGTGGCATGAGAAAACCCCTACTAATGGAGACAAAGGATGGGACGGGAATACCAATAAGTGATGAAGTGGGTCAGGAAGAAACCTCTCTGGAATGAGAGGAAATAAAGGAGATGGATTTTCTGACAACAAATGTTTCTTTTTTCAGAATTACAAACTCTGCTTCTCAGCCTGACATTCTGAAGGAGCAGCAACAATTTAATTTTAAACATTTAAGTATTGCTTCTGCAAAGACTCAGAGTGTTTTAAGAAACGTGTGAGGACATTTCCTTCTTATGAGATCTCACGGAGTAAGACATAATGCACACACAGGGCACAAAGATGGATATTCAAATCAAGAACAATCTTACCTAACACATACAATCTAGAGTATTTTAGGAAGGACTAAAATTTTTGATTCTGTCTGTAGCTTTAAAGAGCATGAAACTCATGCAGTTGGTTCCTCCTGAGTTTGCTGGCATTCTGAGGCAATAGCTCAGTAATTTCAACCATCCTATTTCTCTCGAAACCTAATGGGCAACTCAGATATTGAACGATGTCAGACTGAGTGAGCAGCTCACTGAAAAATCACATATGAAAGGAGGCACAATCAAATGACTAAGCAGTCTTCTGGAAGTGATCATTTTTTTCATAGTACAAGTAAATCACATTTGGAGAACACATTTTTTCCCCTCTTGTTCTACTCTGTGGCTCTGGATAGTGAAGGAAGCAAAATGGAGAGCTCTAATATTTCCCAAGTGTTGCTGCTAGCCAATTGCTCCAGCTAGGAAAGACATGGACCAGTCTGCATGGTAGGGGTGGTAGGTATGAGATATTTATTCCCTCTCTGGGTCTTGTGCCTGCTGCTGTCTTCCCTATAAAGGCTAGTTTGCAGCATTTGGCATCACCACTGATTCAGCTGTACTTGGTCGTTGTCTGGTTTCTGCTTTTCTTTACAAGCATCAGGGCTAGATTTTCCTTTGGTTTTAATAAGTCTGATGATAGTTCTGTCTTTTTGTGTCTGACAACCAGAGTCTCAGACACATGAATTCCCATCAGCCAGAGCAAACAAGCAACTGACATCTATTCATTTGCACAATCTGCTGTGATTGGTTTCTGTTTTGGGCAATTGAAGTAAACAGCTCTTGGCATAGAAACAGAGTTTGAGAGAGGATCAACCCTTTCGTTTTCCCACCCAAAAACAACTGTGACATTTGATGCATGAAGAAATAAAGGCACAGGACCTAGAGTACAAGTCACAATTAGTAGTAATGAAGCAATCAGAATATTGGCTGAAATTTATGTCCTCAATATAGCACACAGAACAGCCTGTTCCAGTGGAAACGCATTACAGTGTAATCCACCATGCATTTCTGTCATCATATATACAGACTTATTGGTGGTAATCTCAGCAAATCATCATCACATGCATTTTCCAGGTGGGATATCAAAGTGATCTCATTTTCTTGAATGTTTCTCAATCTTACCACAATACTCCAATCATCCTATTTGCCTAAGGAATGTAGCACCCGCAGGCAGTTTTCCCACCTATCACTTTCCACCACTTATTTGCTGCTAATCAATATATTTCTGTAATTCTAAGGTGCTTAGATTAGTCAGATAAACGATAAAAGTGCATTATTTTGCTGCTTACCAGAGAGAGCTCACAACCTGCCAGTACCCCTGAACTTTGGAAAGAACATCTTTATTCTCTAAAGCAAAGCATCCATTCCGTTTTGTGCTGCTGCTTTACTACTTTAGGGGAAGAGACGTTGATCTCACAAAACACAGTACAATTTCTGAAGTACAGGGGAAGTACAAAACCAAGACAGATAAGGTGTAACATTTCCCATTCTCTTTGACAATGAGTCAATCTCACACACAGTGACTGCTTTCATATTCCCATTTGCAAACTCAGTGGCTGAGAATTTCAGTCAGGATGCAGCAGGAAGGATGCTTGCACTCAAGCTAAGGAGGTTTGTGAGCCTTATAGTAGGGGTTTCAGTGCATTCTATTTTTCTAAAGCACCTTATCAGCTTCAAATAATAGATAAATTGTAGAAATACAGCTTTTTCTTCCACTTATCTTTTTCTTTAATGACTCAATTCTCTTTCTGATGTTGAATACGAAAACCTGAACAATAAGAATTTAAAACATCAATTTTACAGTAAGGTATTCTCAGAAATTAAAAAAAAAAAAAAAAGGATACTCTGAAATCTGCTCTTAGAAAGGCCATAAAAAATTATGTGACATATTTACTTTGAAATTTCGAATATTCAAACTGAAGTTTGAGCTTACTATCTGGACTATTACTAAACTTCTGAGGTTCTCAGAACATTTGCATTTTAAACCAGAGGTTGTAAAACTACACTGCCCAAACTCTATTCCGGTACGGAAAACACATGATTTGACCGTCATTTGGGGTATAACCATTGTAAGCAGACTTTCTTGAGTGGAGAGTACATGCATTAAACAGTGAGGCATATAAATTTATCAGACAGCACTTACTGTGAACTTTTCCAGTCCTGTGGCTCCCGCATTACCAACAAATATCCCAGAGCCAGATTCAAATACCAAGGTTCGAGCTGACCTTTGAAACTGAAGCCTCTGATATTCTTCACAGTCCATGAACAAAGCAACATCATTTCCCTGAACAGTCACTGTAAACTTATTCCACCTGTTAGTCATCACTGGCACTTTGAAGGAGGCAGCCTCCCGGGAGATATGGGACCCAGGCTCTGTGTAGTACATGATTATTCTCTGGGTGCTGTCATCAACTGGTGAAATTCTCAGTCCCAGGTAGATTGTTTTCTGGAAGGCATCTGTTATGGCAAAGAGCACTCCTCCGCGATCGCTGTTCGGCTTCACGGTGACCACGACAGCGAAATCTCTGTAGAAAGGCGAGGGGATGATGGCGCTTGCCAGCCGACCGATGTTGGAATCTGGACCAAAGCTGTAAGCTGGGAACCCTCCATAGCCAGTGACAAAGTAGACAGAAGGAGGAAGAGGAACTCCTATTAACTCCGTGAGGTCAAGGTGTCCTTTTGAGCCTCGTTCTGCGCACAAAAAAACCCATGTTACTTATTTATTCTTGAGGTGCACACAGCTCATTTAATGTACATGATTTAAGAAAGGCCTGAAAAACTGAAAAGCAGTGTTAATAATACCAGTAACATACTTCGAATACTTCAGGCCACAGTTCAGGTAGGGCTTAAACACATCTAGCTATGCACACGAGTCATTCTTTGTCCTTTGACATAGGGAGGTCACTCACATGCTGAAGAAAGGCACAAGTAAACATTCAGTGAAATTGAATGGCAAGAAGTATTTCCTGTAACATATATTTACTTCAACTGTCCATAAACTGCAGAAAATGCTGAATGTACTTGCATAGTGGATTCAGTGGAAATGGAGACACCTTCTGTTTTCTTAAATAAATTGAGATGCCTTATCCTCGCAAAGACAGCAAGAGTTTTCTACAAACAGCATGATGTAGTTTCACAAAACAGGATAAAATTTACAGTGGATTTGCTTTAGACCTTGCAGTTACCTGCATCTACAACAGATAATAGATTTTATTTATGCCTTATCCTCATATTTATTTCCTTATTTGCACTGTGTACATAACAAATATTATTCAGCAATCAAAATTCAATTTTGAAATAAGAGTATTTATGCTTTGGCAAACAGACAGAATTACGTATCTCTGCCAAACTCTTGGAGAAACAACTCCTACCTGGCAATGAATGGGCAATGAAGGAGCAATGACAAGAGCTAAGTGTCTGCACCCAGTTTTAACCAGAACCTGGGGAAGGCACACTTTAGCAGCATACCAGGAGCAGAATTTCCACCAACTTTCTTCTTCTAAGAAGTAAAAGCAAGCAAAAAAAATCTAAATTTTTAATCATAATGAGTGATTCAGGTCTGAATCTAGACAGAACTCCTGTTTCAATTTTGGAACTTATTCAGTTGTCTGTAACTGTAATGGCTATACAGGCTAAACAAATCCAAATGGAATACTAATGGAAAAGGTATGACAGTCCATCTGAATACTGCAAGCAAAATGAACTGAAAAGTTTGCTTAACACACCCTATTAAAATCAGGCAAAATAAGAGAGTCTTACTCTTTGCTCTGAAAACTGGCAAGCTGATTCTGATGAAGAGCTAGAGAGAGTTTCTTCAGCTGCAATATACTCTGTTATTCATTGCTTATATGCAGTACCAGTCTGGACTATGCACTGCAAAGCGTTTTCCATTGTACTAGTGGCTTTGCAAAGAAATCGTAAAATGTTCTTCCCGTGCCAAGGATGTTGTAGTACAGTTGAAATAAATCCTAATCTATCATCTTCTCTGTACTTTCTAATAATAGAAACATACAGGTCGGAAAGGGCCGCCAAGGTCTGAGAGTCCAAATATTAACCAAGCACTACTATGTTCACCACTAAACCATGTCCCCAGATGCCACATCCATACACCTTTTGAACACTTCCAGGGAGAACTCATTAACTGAAAAAAAGGCTGATGTGCTTCATATAGAAACAATTGCCCTGAAATACATTTGAAAGTATAGAAGCTATGTTTAGAAACAGAAAAACTCCAGAAACCAAACTCCTTTAGCACTTTTAAATGCTTTGCCAGATAGTTTATTTTTCCTCTTCCCAATAGCTTGGAAAGTGGACACACTTTTTTCTGGCCAAACACAGCTAACAACATTTTGACTGTCAATCCAATACTGGGTCATGTTTTTTTTTTATTCACATGTACATACACATAAAGGAACCTCCACTTCAAATAAAATACAAAAGCCATTACACAAGAGTAAAAAGGTAAGGAAAATAGTCATCTTGAAGGAGAATATAGGAACTGTATACAGATAACAAACCTGCATCCAAAGAGCCATGGTGGTGACCAAGAAAGCAGACGGACAATATCTAAGGTGTCCAGCAATCAGACTTGGACAGCAGGATGCATCCCATGAGTGAAACTAATAAATAGAACTGTAGTTTGCCATTTCTCATTCTCAGAGGAAGACTTGGTGATTGCAAAATAGCCTGTTAATTCTCCCCACACAACACATGGAGCTGCAGCCTAGTTGCAGTTTCCCGGTCACTCACCAAACAGTAACACACAGAGCCCCAAACATGTGCTGTTTTAGCATGGCCTCCGAGACAAATGAAATGTATTTGCAAAAGGTGGCAGCAAAAGACAGCAAAGAATCAGGATTTTCACTTAGTACACTAAGTCAGAAAGCCCAGTAAATACCTGGACTTCGGTGAGGCTGGGGTAGAAGCTTGCACCTATCCACTGCAGAAAGGCAAAACAAAGCAAGAAGCTTCTAGCCAAATTCTGTACTCACAGTCATACCCAGAGCTTAATGGATTTATGAGGACCTACAGGCACAGTTAAAAGCAAAATACAGACCTACAGCTATAGGCTTTCAATTATATCTGACAAAATTAATGTCTTCCTGATGCAGTTATGTTAGAATAAAAATACTCTCTTATTCCCTTACATCAATAGGTAAATGGTATGCTATTTTAAGTACCTTTAAGCCAGCAAAGCACTGTGTTGCACCAGGATAGTTCTGTTCCAAACGTGTTACTACTAAGGCACTGGGTATTGGAAGCATCCCAAATTCATCCTATTTATGTCCATGTTTCCTAGACCTGGGGCACTGGTGTAGTAGCTTTAACATTAGCTGTATTTTATCTCAAAAAGTGTCTAGCAACTTTAATATTAGCTGTATTTTATATCAAAAAGTGTAATCCCATAAACCAGGAATTTAAAAAAAATTTATTTAGAGCGATGAGCTGTGCTGTACTTCGCATTTGTTACTGTTTGTTACTGGATGCTACAGTTGGAATGGTACAGAATCTGCAGATAGCTGATGATTCCCACGGAGAAGCTTCAGGGACCATCTGAGAAGCACCACTGAGTTGTAAAATCATCCTGTAAGCCAGTATATGGAGTGTTTCAAGACTGCAGATGACAAGAAGAGAGGTTGAGTTGTCTCTGGGTTTTTCTTTTATTGCAATTTTTTGATGTAATTACTTAGGCAGGGCGGAATTTCAAAGCTGTGGGATCCAAAATACTTTTTCACCACTCACAAGGGATGAAGTACAGAGGAAAGAAAAAAACCTACCTGTTTGGAGGCCTACTAAATTTGCTTTAGATATTGAGGCACAAACACAGTATTTATATCTTACAAGTGGGAATGGAGGTGGAGGCAGAGAAAGGTCCAGATTCATATAATTCAGCTTATTACACCCATCTGTGACTTTTGTTTAGGAGCCTTCCTTCAGATGCAGTTTCTGGCACCCACAGCTCTGCTTTCCGGACTGCATACATGAATGACCTCATCCTAGTTGCCTCCTCATGTTTTCCCTCATGGGGCAGGGTAATCCCAGTGCTGGACCTGATCCAAAACCATTGGTTGATCAAGGTGCATCATAAAATCATAGGATGCTTTGTGTTGGAAGAGACCTTGAAAGCCATGTAGTTCCAACCCCCCTGCCATGGGCAGGGACACCTTTTATTGGACCAGGTTGCTCAGAGGCCCATCCAGCCCGGGCTTAAACACTTCCAGGGACGGGAACTTCCACAGCTTCTCTGGGCAACTTGTGCCAGTGTCTCACCATTCTTAAGTAAGGAATGTCTTCCTAATATCTAATCTAAACCTACTCTTCAGCTTAAGAGTCTGACCACTACATGCCCTTTGGACAAGTCCCTCTCCAGCTTTCTTGTAGGCCCTTTAGGTAGTGCATTGTGCTATAAGGTCCCCCCAAAGCCTTCTCTTCTCCAGAGAAGATGGTATCAGGAACTGCAGTGTTTATATTCAAATCTGCTGTAGGAATATTAATAGAATCTGGACTTTTCTTACAACCAGTAATTATAAACCTGAGATTTTTCACTTGGAGCAGGGTATTTGTATTTCCTGTTGTCTAGAAGAGCTCATGTAAAACTTTGAATACCCAGAGTCCCAGTGTCTAGCTAATACACTGCATTTCAACACGGCCTAACTTCGAAGGTGGTATAAAGCATACTATCAAGCAGGCTTTAGGAAACTGCTACAACAGAGTCAAAAGCTATGGGGTTGCAGATAAAGGCACTGTTTGTCAGCGTACTTTCACCCATGGTTTCACCACTAGAAAATATATCAGAAGCAGAGTTCAAAGGCAAGGCCCTCACCTCTGACATGACAGAATTACCCATCTTAGCCTCATTTTAAAACATAGAGTTCCAGTGGCCAAAGGGTGAAAAAAGGGAAAAGAAATATTGACAAGTTCTTTGAAACAAAAGAACATGATTGACACTGTATGGTGAGACCAACCCATCTTGCACTACTGCAAAATAAACACATTGCTCTTCTCTTCCATGACATGAGAAGATGCTTGAGCTAGTCTATCTCAACTACATGAATGCAAAGACTGAAGTTACAAATATCTGCCATACTTGGCCCCAACCACTTAATTTTTAGCAGTAATATTTGTTCAGTCGATATTTTAAGGATTGTCCCATTTATTTCTTCCATTGTGTTTTTGGCTAGAAATGCCCTTTAACACAATTATTCAGTTAAATCAGCTGCCACATTTAGCCCAATTCTGCTCCAGGTTAGTGAACCATGATGGGTACATGAGAGTCAGATTAACACATTTAAATGGATGCTTTTTGCTAAATATAAGAAGTCAACCACCCTGTTGCTAAAGCTATGGCAGCTGTTTTTAACTCAGTCGAGGATGGCTCCACAGAGATGGGAGTGGGATGGGTGCTGGCTTTTGAATGAAATTATTACTTTTCCTTTATTTTTAATTTAAGTCCACCTAGTGTTTCCCCCTGTTCCTCTTCAGACACTTCTATCAGAGTTGCTGTCCATAATCCTGGCCCATGCCTGTAAAAGCCCATTCACTCCATGGTGGTTGACTTTCCATCCTGTGAAAGGACACTTCATGTCACTGCTGTCCACTGCTGCATGAGCCTTGCTGGCAGCTCCTTTCCGTGTCGTTTTAAGGAAATGGGATAAAAGCAAAATTCCACGAAGGCTTTCAAAACCAAACCAGGCTCAGAACAGCCAAGATCAGGCACTTCAGTGCCTGTAAACTTGAGCCAAGCTGACTTTACTTCCCTGTCCTCTTCCAGTCCAAATAATTGTAGCTCCAGGTTGTAAGCTCCCTTTCCAGCAGCATAAACAAACCTTCTCTGTCTCGATGCAGTGCACAGTCTCTGCTGTCTCCACTCTGCATTCAAAGAAATGCTGCAACTGCAGTGGAACTTTATTTTATACTGAACGCAGTTACGAGGTGCGGTAAGAAAATTCCTTCTTCCCTGCTGCCAAAGTGCATTTATTTCGCAGTTAACAAGAAATATTTATAGCAATAGCATTAAGCAGAGAAGGATTTCCACATCTACCAAATAAAATTTAATCAAGTACTGCAAGGAGAAAAAGAAGGGGAGTATTTTAACACAGTCCCACGTGCGCTGCATGAAATAGAAGAGGCCAGCGTCATTGCTGCTACCAGAAAAACCAGCACTGGCTCTGCTTACCCAGATTGAACACATTTTTAGCTGCCATGAATACACTGCTGGAAAACACGGATAGAATACATTGGTATTAAAGGCTGCAGCATTTCCTTGCAGATGCCTCAGGAAACCTCAGAAGCGCTTTCTAGTGGTGTTGCACACCCAGAAGTCTGGCTGCGGCCAGCAGGAGCTGCGGTACGCCCTGGCACGCCAGGGCAGGCCAGAGTTCCTTTGTGAAAACCGCTTTCCAAAGCTTTCTGCCAGCTCCTGATTCTACGTCATTGCCATTCTGCCCTCTACTGGGCAAAGGTGCCTAAATACAGTTAATTAAAGAGGCATCTATGTTGCACAAAATGCACAAAATGCTCTTTAGGATTTCCTCCCCCATTTTATCGTTTTGGAGAAATTTTAGTTCATTACAACTCTTTCAAACTAATCACCACCACCACCATCACTAAAAAAATGCTGTCTTCTTTTTTTTTTTTTTTCCTGATCTAATACTGGACTGTTTTCTTATTGTTTTGTCAGTTGTTTGTCTAGAAGATCTTCCACATATTTTTGTGCACACGTTTTAGGTTTTTTTTGTACATAAGTCCAAGGCTTTTTAATGTGCATTCAAGGAACTCTTCTCTTACAATGACAGAAGTCTGTGTTTCAAACACATAGGTTTCTTTGAGCCACAGCATAGACAATACAAGATACAGCATAAACACGAAATTTTCATTGTCCTTACTTCCTCAGAAACAGATGAGAGAAAAAAGTGTGAAATATTTAGCAATTCAACTCCAGTAGTGAGGCAAAGCTACTGGAGCTCTTAACCAGAAGGTCAAGAGGCTGAAACCACTGTCTGGAAACTGAGAGTCCTGCTTCTCTTTCTGAATTTGCAGCCCCCTGACATTTCTCTGTTTTTGCTCTACTCCTTCCATACCTGATTCACATTCTGCTTATGAGGCCTTTTGAACCACTTAGTTACCTGTCAAAGGCATCCTTTGAAAGATCATTCCCTTTTCTCATTCTAATTCTTTGGGAATATATGAGGTCCATTAAGTTAAACCTTTTTTTTTTTTTTGCTTTACAATCGCATATATTCCACATATTCCGTATGCATTAGTGCAAAAAGCACACATGCCTTTCATGGAAAAAGAACTTCCAGACCTGCTAGGACATCCTCCTACAGATAACTGGACAAAGTTAATTTGTGTAAGGACTACAGAGGCTGCATCAAATATTGTGGCTGTCCAATAGTAGACACCTGTGATAAGGTTGGGCACTGACTTTAGCAAATAATATCTGTGTGTGGTGCACATACGTAACTGTGATACGGGCAGTCTGATTGCCACCTAGAAGGACAAGTAGCCTTTTATGCCTGCAGGAGAGCAGGAGCTTTTGCATTTCACCACTAGGAAGCAACACAACACTTCATAAATGAGATGGGAGCTTTGGCTGAGGAAAATACATGGCTTATGAATCACCAGTGCCAGTGTCTGCTGTGCACACTCTTTTACAACATCCAAGCTGGCATATTTTAGTTTCCATTACGTCCATAACAAAACAGATGTGAATGATCACAGCTGTGAATTATCATGGTACCCTTTTTCTTTCACAATGACCTTGAAAATCACACAAAGTACATGGTCTGCTGTGTATTTTCTTGGGGGAAAAACATCTATTGCTGCTCTTGTTTTCTCTTCCCCTCTCTCTTTTTTTTAGCTTGAATTCTAAGGGAGAAAATTCTTGCAAGATCATGACCAACACCCTCGTTGTGAAAAGAATTTATTTCTAAGATGATGAAGTTCACTTTTAAAACACTGGCAGAGGCAGCTGACACTCTCCTAGATTTAACAGTTGCACATGCCAGCAGAGAGTCTCTGCCCAAATGTGGAAAAACGGACACTGACACAGTCTGGCACACTGACCTGAATATAAATTCTCATCCCATATAAAGAGATTGAACGGGAAGCAAGGGTAGAGAACACTTAATCAGCAGCTCCTGCAGTTGCCCCTGCTGTCTTTGCTAAATTCTGTCTCCACTACAAGGTTCTGTCATAGAACAGGGGCATAGGAAGGATATGGGCAGGTGGGATTTGTGGGTTACAATTTGCTCTATGAAAATGAGAAACTTTCAGCCAGAAATGCTCCTTCACTCCTCTCAGCTGGTGTGGTACACCATCTCTCTCTCTTACCTCAATCAAATGACCTGAACACTATTTTCTCCCTGTATTTCCCATGAGTGTCATGCCTTTTGGCTTTTCCTCTGACACTGTGAATGACCCAGAAGGTTCTCTTCTGTCAGGAAATCTTGTTCATGTGCATAGTCAGCGCTGCTGTAAGAAGACAGATGTCATGCTCCCTGTTCATCCCATTTTCAGGACATTTGTTTCATCACAGCAGTGAAAGTCTGTGTGTTCCATGAACCTTCACACCACCTTTGTATGCTGTGAGCAGTTTGATCTTGCAAGCAGACCCTATCCAAGAGCACCCAAGGACAAGCATTATCTCCAGGATGGTTGGAAAGGTTGCCTGCAAGGAGTTTTTGGGTGGGACACAAGAGAAACAAAGCTGATAGGTAATTTTGTAGCTTCTACAGTCTGTCATGGTCTCTGTGTGATGGAGGCTGATACATCTATGAAACATCATCAGAGCATTAGGCAGAGCATTATGAGACCTTCCTCATACAGCCGAGAGTGGAAAATCACTTAATTCCACTTCAGGCTAGATCAGAACAGAAAAATAAAAATATTATAATGACCGAGGTTATGTTTTGTTTGTTTGTTTCTTTCCTTCTTTCTTTTTGTTAGTTTTTGTTTTTGTTTTTGTTTTGGTCTTTCTTGTTTTGGGGGTTTGTTGTTGTTGTTTTTCATTTTTTAAAAATTATGGGCCATGGACCCAGTAAGGTAGCGAAAACTAGAGGATGTTCCTTGCATCCTTGACTCTTCCACAGCACTTTGAGACCTGGTGGACAGTGTCCCTCTCTCAGATGGCTAAGCTATCCATTCTTTTATGTTAAACAACAGAAGCTGATATTTTGCTACTAAAGTTTTATTTTCCAGTCCTCTAGAGGACTTCTACTGTCCTCCAGGAGCATCCCTTTCATAAGTGTTCTTAAATTAATGCACCTGGCATTTATCATTGCTTTTTATCCTTTTAAGTATATTCTCATGTATTATTTACACTATTGGATTTAGTAGCTAATAGCTTTGATGTTATAAATGGCTAGGATTCAGAGAAATTGAAAAAAGATTGTGAGGTAGATGTGATGGGAACAGTAAATACTAGAAGTGTGTCTTGTGTTGGACGTTAACATTTCTGACAACTAAATGCTTTTACAGCATGAATGCACCAGTAAAAATGTAGAAATAAAACCCAGCCAACATAATCCTTCTTTTTCCATCTTCCTTTTTCCCAAGAATTTAATTTCCCAAGAGCTGTGTCACAGAACTTTTATATCTAAGTATAAATCACATATGCTTTTATTATGCTCCTGTTTTTTTGCATTTCCCCAGTGAATGCACTGAATTAAAAAAAAAAAGTTGATTGACTTTAAACAAAATATCATAAAAATGTCATTATTAGTCAAAAAGTTCTAGGTTGAAATCCTGGCTAAAGTCCTAAGTGAAAGACCTTCTGGTTTTAAAATGGCTTCTTGATAGAAATTCCCAGAATTTTGTGTTATGATTGGATTCTGTTGCCAGAAAAGGGAAAGTGCTCAATAAGGCTTTTCCAGCACTTAAGACATTTTATGCAAAAATGCCGGTTCTCCAAACAGTCCTTCTCCAAGTGGAGACACAAGCAGCGTTTCCCACCCTTCCTCTGTCCCTGATCCATGAGGTTTGTAAGGACCTGATGGGCACCAGGCCTCTGTGTCTCTGTCAAATTTGGTGCATACAGGTTCAGACTCTGAGCAGACTCAGAAATCATTGCACACACACGTGCTGCACCCTTTCCTGGTGAAACCAGGTAAAACTCAAAGCTTCACTCTAATACCTGCCTACACATCTCCTCTTGAGCACAGATATAACAGGCTCTTTTTGTCCAGCTCAGTGGAGTAACTGCTTTTACTACTTACAAACCACAGATTTCCCGCTGGGGACCTCACACATGATCCTGTGCAACAGTAAACTGAGCAAATCTGATTTTAGCTACACGACTTCACAAACAAATATTTTGCAAAGCATCTGTTAGAGGAATTTCTATCTTCATTAAGAAGAATATAGAAGTTTTCTTTAGAAGACAAATAAAATAACAGTGAGATGCTGGATATAGCTATTTCACCCCATTCATATTGACAGAGCATTGCAGTGCAGTGACTTCAGTTTCACCTGGCTTCAAAAGTGCACAGCCTCGGACACTACATTATCCAAGTACTGGGACTTTCTTCACAACCAGAAAAGCTAGAAGTTCAGAAAAAATATTCCGATATAGACCTACACTGGCCTCGCTGCTAACTCTGTCAGATAGCTGCAAAAAGTTCAATAAATTCATGACAGGTTCTGCGAACAAGATTTATTGTATTTTTTTTTTATTTTAACCCCACAATTTTAACTGACATACTACCACAGAACAGCAATAAGCTGCTGATTTTTTTCCAAAAATGCACCATGCAGAATGTGACCATGCTCTGAAATGTGTTACTCTATGTAGATGAAGCCCAGAAGTCTTTCTTCATAGTGCAGCTGCATTACCAGGCATGCATTGCCCCTTTTAACTCCGTCCTTATGTACCCCTCACCACACGACACAAAATGCAGTCTCAAGCAGGGTTTAAGAGATTTGAAAGAGATGAAGCAAACTTTTTCTCTGATTCAAAGCTGCATTTGACTTGTTCTAGTTCCAAGGAAATATGGCAGGAAAAACGTGGCAACATTGGAACAGCCCCATGGATCAGACCTTTCTTCAAAGCAGTTCACTGTTTTAATCAGATTCTAGGATGTGAATAAAATTATCTGTGTACATATAGGTGTACCAAAGCTTGAGTTATCATTGATCACAGCCTGACAACTAAATCAGATAGACCAGATTGCCAGGTAGACCATCATTAAAGGTAAGATCACCGAGTCAAAGTGAAGTAGAAGATAATGTATTTTTCAGCTCCGTAACATTCATTTTAACAGCTCTAATGTCATGCAGAGTTATTGAACTAATTCTGATGTCTCTGAAACTTATTGCCCTTCTGAGCAGTTCTCCACTGCTTGTATACAATGTGAATTAATCAATAACTTCTGTCTAGAATAACTGAAACATCTGCTATATTTTATTCAGGATTTAAAGTTGTATGACCAAAGGGGAAAAAACCAACTTTTTTTAAATCACACAAAGAATATATTATGTTTTAAATGTGCACAGCCAAAAATAATTTCATTGCCTCCAGAGCATGTAGAGAATAGACAAAATCTTGTTTTTGGTAAATATTATATTTTTAGTTCACTCAAATGTTATTTGATACAAGAGCTGAAAATAGACAAAAAGACAAAAGTCGCATACAGCAGATCTTGATACTTGATATATAGTTGAAAGTCTTTCCCAGAGAAGTCTGTACTGCATGCTGTCCCACACTTGGAGAATATGCTGATTTACATCTGTATCCAATATTTATAAATCCATTTAAAGTGTGTTGGCATATTGGCCTTCTACTTTTAAAAAGTAGGTTGACACAAAATGTTGTTCTTTTGGCTTAAATTTCAAAGGTTACTTTCTCAAGGCCATCAGTATTGTGACAAGAATAGGAAAGAGTGATGCCCTTAGAATTTATTGTGTTTTTCTTAATGTTCACTTGAACTGAAAGTTCAGAAAGTCAAAAAAAGAAACTCATAAAATAAGCAACAAACCACAAGGTTGTTGGCATTTTTTGGTTTTGATTATACACTTTGCTCTTTATTTTCACTGTCTGACCCCTCATTTGTATTTTAAGACACTGGTTTCACCAATTTCACTCATGATAAGAACAGCTGTGTGTTAGTAATAGCACAACTATGTTGCATAAAATTTTAATTAGGTCTGAATTAAAGCTTGCCCTTTGATGTGTCAGAGTCCAACAGAAGCCTCCAGGTAGTGGAAATTACAGCACCATGCAGCCTAAAGGCTATGTTTTCATGTTCTGAGCAGTGGGTTCTTCAGATCCTTCTGTTGTCTGCTCTCACCTCTTTTTTCTTCCACCATCAGCTGGAATCACTTTCCTCCTCCACCATGCCATATACAGTCAAATACCTCGTCTTTGTTCTGACTTTGCTTAGCAGCTTCTTGCCAAAAACACTGGACAAAGACGTGCCATCCAGTGTGCTGAGCTCCAGCTTCAGGAGGCATTTTTCAAGCCCTAGACTTCATGACAAATGTTATAGGCAGTGCTGTAGCCCTGTTCCCTGAGAACATACCACAGCTTAATCTTGTTCTGTGGCATATGCTGCACAATACTGCCAGTCCTGTGAACAGCAATGAGCTTGTATAAGGCCAACAGGCACCAAAGTCGTCAGTCTTTTCTGAATCTGTCAACATTTTTGTCAAAAAGAGTCACAATACTCTTCCAGGCCTCCTCTCTCTGTCTCCCATTCCCTACCTACATTTGCAGACCTATCAAGAAAAGGTGAGGTGAACAGGATTTAATTACTCACCCCTCTCTTATCAGTCTTTGAAAAGAATATTAATTTTTATGTTTTTGCTTTCTTTTAGAAACTGTTCTAGTAATCGAATAGTAATAGCAATGTACACTTCTCTGAGAATTCAGCAATTAATGGGACTGCTCTGGAATCACAGAGATAACATATTCTTCTGGCATCCAGAGGAAAATCCTACCAACAAAAGCCTCAACATATTCAGGTTCATCCCTGGAAGATGAACCTTAGGACTTCAGGTTACGCTCAGTGAGCTTTGACCTTCTTTTTACGTGCTACTCCATAAACAGAATGCAGCATTAATAAAAAGCATTGAGGTAACAGCAGAATCATATTGTAATAGGTTAAACCTGAAACAGTTAAGAAAATCGAGAAGAGATTACTTCTAATTTTTTTTTTTTCATTCTTGAGAGCTCTGTACTTCTTAAAAAAACCAAAGTAGTGTAATTAATTTTCACATGGGGTGAATCATGGTAGTTCTGTTGCTTTTAGTACAGCTATGACAATTGTATATAATACAGCAGCTACTTTCAATACCCAAACTGAGACTCTGCAAGTGTGGAAACATATGGTTGATGGTAAACCCAAACTGGTATTCATCAGTTATTTAATCACTTTCTTATTTAATCATCACCCTCTTGTTTAAATGCTAAATATGTTTCATAGAAACATAAATTACAATTTGACATGATCATTACAGCTGAGTGTAGAATGTGTAAGCAGAACATTGAAATTTACAGTACAGATACTGAAAGTATCCATTTCCCCACACCCTCCCCAAGCACTTTTCCATGAGGATTAGCTTCTTTTGAGCCAGGTCAGTTCCCAATGGTCTGTCTGGCAGCTGCATTGCTTGCTTTGGAGTAAAACCAAAGAACTAGCTGATACAGCCTGTGAGGTTGCACCTAGGGGCTTTTCTGTTATTTCAAAGTAAGGAAAAGAATCACAAAATTATTTCAGCTTATAGAATGCAACTACAGAGCTTCAGACTCAACAGGGCAAGAGGTTTATCTTGGATCTGACAGGATGTCTCTTTCTGCAGCTGAAATTTTGTGGTTCTGTTCCATGACCGCACAGCCAAAGTGACACAGATATTAATGTATTTGGCTACACTCTCCTATCTGGAATCTGAACATCTGCAGTGGCCTGAAGTGACCTGCTGAATTCTGATAGGCCAGAAAATTAAGAGAGGTTTTTAAAAACCACTGAGCAGATATCTGGAGCTCTGTCCCAGCAGAGTGGTCTGTGCCAGACTGAAAGGGAACAGTGGGAAGATACACATTCTGACCAGCAGAAAAAACAGTGTTCCAAAGAAAATACCAGCAGTACTGCCAGTATCTTTATACACCCATCTTATTTGGCAATTTTTGGTGGTTAATAGTGACTGCTGTTAGTTACTAAAAGTAATATCTACTTAGAAATGCACTTAATGGCAGCAGTCTGCTAGTAACAATCTACTTATGAAGCAGTGCTGTATTTGAATGGCAGCATAATATATATAGATAAAAAAGAGTGGATATTTTTACCACTGTCTTCCTTTCAAGACTCTTCCTTGCCTTCACAAACATTTCTCCAAAAGTGGTACCTTCATTCATTGGTTTGATCACAGTGTCAAAGACTTCATATTGTTGCAAAAAATTCTTTGTAAACAAAGGAAAAATTAGCTATAAGGAACCTGACAGAGCTTCTTTATATATATGCATATTTTTATAGACACTCACTCGTGTTTTCCACAGGAAATGTGGGTAGAGAAAAGAGAGCTTGGATCCTTTGAAGTCTCTTATTTTTGTAGCTATTAGAGGCAACTTTCTCAAAGAAGTGCCAAGGATCTGACATACAGAACCTTATTATTATATCCTTCTAATGTATGTAAAAACATGACAGAAGGGTGGAAAGAGGATGGAGCCAAGCTCTTTTCAGTGCTGCCCACAGACCAGAAAAAAGGTGATGGGCACAAGCTGAAACACAGGAAATCCTCTGAGCTTGAGGGAACACTTTCTCTCCGTAAAGATGACTAAGCAGTCACACAGGTTATGCAGGGAGTTTGTGGAATCTCCTTCCTTGAAGATACTAAAAAATGGTCGGGACATGATGCTGGTCAACAGATGAGCAGGGGGGGCTGGGCCAGATGACCTTCAGAGGTCCCCTTCAACCTATAAATTAATAGATTCTAAAGTATTTATTTCCCCCCTTTAAAAAAAAATCCTTTAATTTCAATGCTTTTCACAGTGAAGAGAGACACTGATTGACTTCCCAGCTGGAAGTCCCATTTTATTTTCAACATAATGTGCCAGTAAGCAGAAATTGTCTGAAAACCAAAGACTGAATAACTCTTGCTGTGCAAACTGCTCAACTGCTCAGGTAGTTACCCATGATAAAAGGTGGTGTACCAAAAGCCTACAAGCCTATACTCTGCTCTTGATCAATGCTGCTGAGATACATGTGTGTATAGATATGTTTCCACAGATAAATATACTTAAAAGAATAAAAATTAACTTATTCAGTTGTCACTGTATAATGATAAAAGTTTACTTTCTGAGACTACATGATCCAAAACATGCAAGTGTGACAAATTAATTCAAATTATGCAACCACTCTGGAATTCCCATAAACATTAAAACAGCATGTGGTAACTGATTTTTTTTTTTTTGAACAAGAGCTGCTCAGTCTAGTTTTGAAGCAGTTGGTGAAGTGTTGGCTAACAGCAGGGCCTTATGCTGCTAGATCCAGTTTTGCCTATGTGGCAGCTATAGATATTCCATAGTAGGGACTGGATATTTGTTGCCCATTCATTCCCACTAAGACAAGTCTGAAATGAGACCTTGTCTTTGTACTATGTCAGTAGTGGGACAGAATAAAAACAGAAGCCTAATTCTCTGGCATGCTTCCTGCACACAAATGCAACAAGCATGAAGGAGACGTGGAGCACTTCAAGTAGGAATGGTTCTGGTTTACTCTCTTGAAAATAAAAACCCAACAACAAATAGTGGACTCAAGGCAGAGGAACAATATGCTGAAAAGTGAAAAGCACGTGCCCTCCACAGACAAATGGAAAAATAACATACTTCTCTTCGGAAATGAAAATTGATTTTACTGTTGGGTCATTAACAGGACTGCAGCATTTGCTTACCATAGCCACTAATGAAATTAATTGACTGTGCCATTTTTGAGTGAAAAGGAGACTTTGTACAGGCCAGACAAAATCCCACAAGAGGGATTGGAAATGCCTTGTGAACACCGATTATTTCCAAACACATTTTTGTGTTTGTTTTACAATATTTCTTTAAATTAGACTTTTTAATTGATGAAAGCAGCACAACCAAGTTTTTATGATATACAAGTAATTATTTTAAGAGATGCATTGTTGCACATTATCTCATTGTAAAATAAAACATGAAGCCGTGCCAAATGGATTATAATTCTGGCATAATTTAACAGTACAATAAATTTAGTTTCCAAGGTTTCTGGAATTGTATAAAAACACCATCATCACTTAATGTTAAGGCAGCAATTTCTGGTTTAGCTTTGTAGGGTCCGCCTTTACAGTTTGCCAGAAATTGTCTTCTTGCTGGTACTACAAAGTCAAAATGTTAGGGTTGAGCCTCGGGCTCAGTTAATGAGCTTAATGTTCAAGTGTGTTTCAATTTAATGTTGAAATTTCTATATTCCTGGATTGCCCAGTTTTGTAGCCTACTTCTATGTGGAATTATAAATCCTTCAGCCCTTTCAGAGTATTGGGTACTGACTGCTGAAATTATTCTGCTTGGCTAACAGACTTTCGGTCTTTTCTTTCAATTTCTTTTCTGTTGGAACTTTGAAACGTAACCAAATCCACAGGAGATTTTTACATTTCATGTATTCCTCCATAATTTATACGTTCCAGGGTTCACTCTCTTCAGTGAACTAAACAATCTCCACTACAGAAAAGAAACAATGCTTTACAGAATGCATGTAGTTTCAACCTTTAACAATTTAGTGCCAGGGAAAGGCAAATTGAAATTACTATTGAATACTTGTTACATTTTCTCTACTTAATTTGCAAGAGGCTACCAAACCGAAAGAGGAAGCAGATTCATTGGATACCTAAACATAATCCTTCTTCACTTTTTTCTTCATGTCTTTGTAATTTCACCACACATATTTATGACAGTCATGCTCCTGACAGCCAGTTATAAAACGAATTTCTAAGTTTTGATTTTGGTGGTAAAAATTAATGGAAATGTATTGCTTAGCTTCTGAATGAGATTCACTTATGACAAAATCTGTTTTAGCTCAAAAAATGAAGCCAGCAAAGCATCATCTGCTAAATGTATCATCATTGAGGCATGTTAAATGCCTCAATCAACATCAGATCTAAAACATGATTTCAAAATAATAGGATTTTTTTCAAAGCACACACTGCTTGACTGTTTTCTTTATACAAACTGCTCCAGTGGCTACCTTTCTCTGTCTAGAGTTTCCTACATTCCGTAGGAATTTCTTTCATTCCATACATTGATCAATGGAGTTACTGTTTGATTTACAGAAGTCTGGATTTTCAGTTTGTGAATGATGTTTTTCTAGGTGCAGATCTGTTAAAAAAAATGAGCCACTGCTATGTTTTAAAAATTTTTTTGTGAAGCTCCACTTAATTTGTCCCCAGCATGCTAGGGGTTTTAAGAGGCCATAAGGAGCAAAACTATTTATTTTAGAATCACATTTAATAACTCTCACATTTTTAAACATAGATTTTGCAAACCATATTTAGAACTGAGAACAGTCAGAATTCTATGCTTATTTAATATACTCTCCTTGCATGCATTTCACAACAAATTGTTTTCTAATGCCAGTGAAATGAGTACATAATGTAGAAATATTTGATTAAAGAATAAAAGTAACCTCTTAAAATAGTGACTTCATTTATGTAGCTAAAATGTAAGTTTATTTTTCCTTCCCATCTCTTCAATGCTCATGCCAGAGCTGCTGAAGATAATAAGACTGGATACTTATTCCTTGGCCATGCAGTACAAACCCTTCTAACACAGACTGCAGTGACTGGAATCCAGTGCTATGGATGGAATGGAGTAACAGTGTACGCATAAGAGGATGACATTGCCACTTCTGCTTTGCAGGATCATCTTCCCAAGAAACATTATGTTTTGCTTTCAATTGCCAGTCTATAGGCAATGCCATGTATATCAACCTGTTAGAAGTGTTAAAACATTTATCTCCAAGGCTAACTAGGCTAAGCCAAAGCTGGCTTGATTTAATAATGATCATGACCCATTTGAGAAAGTTGGAATAGATGATCTTCAGAGTTCCTTTCCTTTCAACCTGTATTTCCATTTTTTTGTTTTATGGGTGGAAAACAATATTTTATAGCTGTCATTACTCACTGATAGGTCACTGTGAATATTGTTGCCATTTTAAAGAGAACTAGGAGGCAACAAGTCCAATCTGAGAATTTTGAGACCACATTGCACAAACTTTCATGCATGCACTTTAAGTCAAGAATCTGTTCCACTGATCTGCTAAGGAGGAAAAATAACAATAACAATATCCAAACTTCCTGCCCAGTCTGCCTTTTTGAATCAAGCTCTTTGGCCAGTATAGTGTTAAAGGAAAAAAGCTATGGAATTTGTAGTGCATGGCATATTTATCTCATTTAATGCAATTAAAATTGTTTGTACAACTTCTTACAAAATGTAAAAAGACAAATCAGCTCTCAATCCTTACAGTGATTTCACACTTCTCATATAAATCTGCTAAGGGAGACAGATAATGACATTTTACAGATTTCTGGTTACCTTTATGCTTATTGTTACTAAAACACAAGGAATCAGGTATTTGGCAAGTTAAATGAGATAGGTTTTCATTGCAGATAATAGAAATAGAAAAACTCAAGACCAGTCAAATCAAAGTCCTCTTTGATATTTATAAAGTTTGTGATTTAAGATGATTTCCCCCCCTTTCTTCTCAAGGTTCAAATTTCTGTCAGAACTTCTAATAAAAAAAAATTGCAATTTCTCCTAATAGGTTGATGAAAATACTTTTCTGTGATTCAAATCTTCTATGTAAGTCCTTTTGATCTAAACAGTTTTTCTAAGCTTCCTAGTCACTTATAAGATGCTCCATTTGTTCAAAAATTTCTGTGTGTTCAATACATCAGGAAATCCATGTTCATCTATGGAATGAATAATCACTTTTCATAACAAAGCACTCACAATTATGTTGGACAACCTTTAATTTCTGTGCAGGGAAGACATCTTTCCAAGAGTCTTGACAGAAATGTGTCAACACCACTCCAGTGTCAACACCACTCCAATGTCAACACCACTCCAGTGTCTACTGAACATTTCCAGCTCAAGCACAGAATGACTGAACCACTCACTAATAATATATTGCAACAGTTTGGTCATATCCCAGTCACTGATATTGAGCAGAATATTGGCAGTATTTCATCTGTTCTTACTCTTTTCTCTGTGCAATTTCTGTTTTCAAGGCAGTGCTGGGTCTTCATGATGCTACTCTGGCCTTATCACACTGTGTGCTGGTTTAGGATCCAAGCTTGCAGAAAACAGCAAAGATTTCAATCCCTCTGGTTCCAGTTTTCCATTGCTTTTTATTAATTTCAGCATCCAGCTTGCCTGAATTTTCATTTCTAGCATTTCCACAGACAGTACTCCTTACATTTCTAGCATTTCCATTCACAGTACTCCTGTTATTCAGGTACATAGATCTGGTTTTTTTCCTAATTGATTTGAGGAGGATTTTTATAATGAAGTGACCTTTTTTAAAAACCTACAGATTAAGGATTTTTAGAAAGCATGTCAGTGCCAATGAACTTCTGCCAAAATACAATCACACTTGTTTTGATAGGTCTGGCATACAACGTAAAATCAGATGCTACACAGAAAATTGTAATTGTTTTTTTCAATTCACTTGGACATCTCAAGTTCAGGGCTTCAGGACAGTCCCATAATACAGAAATCCTGAGAGACAGGGACTTCACAGCTTCCAAAGTTCTGCTCTCAGCTCCACTACAAGAAGTACAGAAGCCTGAGACTAAGCTAGGAGCTGGGAAGACTTAGACCACTAGACTAATCCAGACTTCAAAGCAGGAAACATGAAAATTTCAAGAGGTCTTTCTATCTTTCCCACCTTTGAGCCAGCATGCCTAGAAGACTTGAATGAAATGCTGTGAGCTTTTCACATCACAGGGAGAACTTCTATGGCTGGTAGCCTCTTTGAGCTCCCTCTACCTTGTGACTGACACAGCTTTAGGAGTTGGACTCTCAGGAACCGCAGCTGAACTGGGAGATGTTGAAATGGGTTTCCAAGGTTCAGTAGCATTTCAGAGTTTACTGAATGAAGTGGGGGAAAATTGTTGAGAAAATGTCGAAGTTCCACTTTACATTAAAAAGAAACCCAAATTATTATTGCTACTGTTATTTTTAAGAGTGGCAGAAATGTATAAGAAAAGCAAATGTTGACTTTTGTCTAGAGCTAAATCTACAGAAAGCAGCTTCTGCAGCTCACTCTCACTTCTGCAGACTTTCCATAATGAAACTTGTAAGTGAGGAAGGCATAAGCCTTTTTAAGGAAGGCAAAGGTACAAGCTGAAAAAACTTATGGTTAATCATAGCAGGTTTGCCTTGGCCTTGGCATAGTTTCAAATGCAAGGATAAGTCCAGCAGCAATTAGACCAAATTTGGTCTGCAATAGAAATAAAAGAGGTAAATAAAATCCTTAACACGGCCTCAGGAGGTGCCAACTGTTTTTCTGCACACTGTGAGCTGTCAGCAACAAAGAAGGCACCCACTTGCTACCTCACAAGACATCTGTTTGCTGCAGTCTTCAGTGGTGGCTGGTGCCCAAGTCGCAGTACAAGCAAGTGAGTAATTATGGAATAGACTGCCCATAGGGAAAATGAATCCTTCAAATCTTGCAAAATCCTTACATCTTTTCACTGGTCAGTTTGTGCGTGGAGGAACAAGGTCTGTATTCCTTCTACATTTATTAAAAAAGCCCTTCCTAGCTCTTACATTAATTTTAGCATTTAGTTCATCCAAATGACTCCTCATTTCCTTTAGCAGTAACTGGAGACCATCTGCTGCAACCAAAAACTATTAGAAGTTGATAGGTATCCAAAGGCAGTTCTCCTTCATTAATGTTTGTAGATCAGCTGCTGCTCTTTGTGTCACACTTGTGTGTCTTCACTCTGGGTACATAGAGCACCTCCTCTCACAAATGTGCTGGTTCATGGCCAGGGGTCAGAGGTGTTACAGAAACGCCTAAGAAAATAAAATTGCTTTCTCTACAAAGCAATCAGCGTTTCTTGGGAAGAGCTACATTCAAGTACTGCAAAACTGCATTCACTTCGTTGAAATTCAAAACAATCAGGGGGAAAAGAAGCCAGTACCAATACTGAGTTCAGAAAGCAAAGGACAATTTCTTTTGAAATGATCCAGACTTCAAAGCGTCAATGTTTTACATACACAGAACTATATGTTTGAACAGTTGGCTGTAGCATAAAATGCTTTAATGTAGAGAAAGAGTATGTTGGAAGCAGTTAGAAACAGCAGTTTCTCTCTGAACAATGTGGACATTCCTGTATGCAATTCCTAATGTAGTTTAATAAATGACAGCTACAAGGGAGTTGGTCAGTACCCTTGGCACAAAAAAGAGACACCGTGAACACAGACAAAACTGATCTCTGACATACTTCAGGTTTTGCAGTTACAAGGCTGCTGGGGTTTGTCAGACAGAGTGAAGAAAACTTCAACCCATCTTTTAAAATTTTTTTGTCTGCCAAGGAAGGAGGTTCTCAAGGAGCACATGCCATTCCATCTCTCAGATTTCTTCTGTTGGCCATATTCAAAGAACACACAAGGCAGCAAAGCTAAAAGCAAATTACTGCTAATAAGAAGGCAACATGATTTTATCTGGATAAAATATCATGTATTTAAGTGCAAACTATGCTGCCCCAAAATCATTATGAGCTGTACACAGGTCCCACTAGGTTTTCTTGTTGATAGTCATTATATTAGTTACCACATTAACTATTAATTGTCATGTTAATAGTTAAAAATGGCATTACAAATCTCGAGAGTATCTGGTTCTCTGTTTTGGCAAATAGGCATATTTTTTCTCAGTATGTAAGTGTAAATAGACAAGTAAAAATATGATGGAGCAGGGATTCCTGGGACCCAGAAAGATTTCTTCATCATTATCATCATCAGTGACAGAGTAACTTCTGTCATATCTGCAACATAAACTGAGAAAATAAGGGAGTTTTGCATAGTGACATCTCCAAGCTTTTCAATCTCCAAACCACACAATGCCCGCGCTACCGTGGGGCTCTGCTGTGCACCACAAAACCTCTCAAACATTCCTCCATACCCCAGCTGGGACAAAATTCAAACAGCACAATTGCACCAGCGGTATCACATCTGTTAGGACTTTCCATCATTCTGCCATTTGTATCTGACAAGAATTGCTGCTGGTACACCAGTGGCTGCACCACTGCTTCTGTGCAACAAAGGCACATAATACGCATAGTTTAACAACAAGGCAACATCCTGAAGGGACAGTCTGGATTAGAATATCACACAATGTAATTATGGTTCTCTGTGAGTCCATTTTACACATCCGCCAGGATGTAATCTCTTCAGCTGTAGTAAAGCCAGGAGGACTTTTTTATTCTGTGTCCTGACTGATAACTAAGACAGTGCTCTCCACTGTATATTAGAATCTGAAGACACCTCAGTAACACAGAGGTTCATTTCCAGAGCAGGGACAGAGATTATATTGCTCTATGACAGCTGTAGGTCTCATGCATTTAACATCCCCTGCAAAAACAAGTCTAAGAAACCACAGCAAGACCTTCCCTCCTTTTGGCAGTTGCCTTTAAACTGAAGATCTTGCCTGTGGTCCCTGCCTGTGTTATGTTGCAGCTGGCTAGTCCATGGCCAGCCATGAGTCCTGCTGACTCACACACAGAGCTTTACCCAATAATTTGTGTTCCTGGCTTCCTCATCACTGTGGGCTTGTGCAATGATATGGACTCTTGGCTGAATTTGGCTCCCATCAACAAACATACTCTGCTCGTTTTGCTTTCTTACTGTGGAGCTGTGCCCTTGCTGGTGAGGTCACTTGTTCACATGGTTGGCTTACAGCTCCCTGACCACAACACAGCAGCCTGCCTTTGGTGCTCCCTGACAATGTACACCTGCTATCAAGGAAATAAAATGTACATTAAGGGGAAATTCTCCTCCATACTATTCTGCATTGCAAAAATGAAAATGTATGTAAAGAGGATATCAAGTAAATGCAATGAGTCCTATACACTATATTGATCATTCCAGATGCATCACTAGTATGATAGCTTTTCATTATCTGTCTTTAGACATGTTTCCATGCTCAGGGTCTGTTTTGTTTTGGGAAGTACTTCTTGAAATCAGAGACTTTCATTTTTACATCAAGAGTTTAACTTGTGCAGTAGTAGAAGGACAATAATTCAGGAGCAAATGTCATCATAATCACTGCAATAACAGGTTTGCTTGTATTAAGACAGAGGTTCTTTCTGCCTCTGTCTCAAGCAGCTGAAGTTTTTGACTACAGCCACTGTGATAGGGTCTTTCTGAGACAGGGTGCAGCAGCTGCAGAGAAGTATGGACCACAGTGGTCAGTGTAGCCTGCCATGAGCCCCTGCAAGGTCAGAGAGCAAGAAAGCAATTTCAAAAGCCCTTCACCTCTACTCTCTTAGAAAGGAGGACAAGAGCATTGTTTAAACAGCCTCATGATCAGCAGGACCACAGGGAAAGATGAGAAATCATAGGTTACAGAAACATATTCCTGTATTCTGCTCCAAGACTTTTTTTCCCCAAAAGCATTCTACAAAACTTCAAAACAAAATGAGAAACAGAAGTGGAAATGGAAACGGAGGAGAAAGAGGGAAATGGACAAGTAAGAATAGAGAAAGGGAAAGAGGAAAGGGAAGAGGGAAAAGAAAAAATAGAAAAAGCAGAAAATGGAAAAGGAAAAGGGTATATCCTTTGACCTATCTTTAGACAAATATGTACAGTGGGAAAGGGTCGTTTGATCCCATACAAATAATGGGAATTAGAGTTAGCAGCCTATCAGCTCTCTGATTTTTTTAATAAGCCTCAGAAACAGCACGAGATTAAGGCAGTCAAGCACAATCCAGGTCTTTCAGTATTAACTATACTCAGTCTCCTGGTCTTTGACTGCCCTTTTCTGTGACCATGGGCAAATCAACGAGAACCAGACTCAGAAACAAATTAAGTATGCAAAATTCAATTTTAAGTTCCCTATTTAAAAATCACAGAAAAAAAAATCGTTTACAAGAGACCTGTAAAGGTCATCTAGTCCAATTTGCTGCTCAGTACAGGGTTAGCCTGAAGAATCATGTTGCCAAGAGCCCCATCTAGTCAAGTTTAGGATACTTGTGAGAGTGGACATCCCACAAACTCTCTCAGCAACCTCTTCCAAAACTTAACTGCTGCCATGGTGAAGAATTTTTCCCACTTGTTCAATCAAAATTTCCTTTGTTGCACATTTTGACTTTTATTGTTTTGCTCTGTTTTGTCCTCTGAGAAGAGTCTGACTGTTGCCTCTACCACCCTCCATGTAGAGATGATGAGGACCACGTCATCATCTTACCCAGTAGATGTCTTGAGGTACAGGGTGGCTGAAGTTGTTGTCAGAGACACATAGGATCTACAAGTCAACAGTAATAGAATATTGAACAGGAACAGCTAACAAAATGGTGATGTACCAGTAAAGACAGAGAGGACACCAAAAACAAATGCTGTATACTCCAGGCTATTCTAGCTGCTTAACACGTTTTGTCTTCAGATGATGAATGTCTTTAGTTTCTAAGCTGGACTAAGAGACGTTCATTTTGGGAAATCCACAGATAACATGAACGTGACCCTCAATCTTTAGGCTTTCCCTAAAACTTACAAGATGCATTTAAAGTGAACTTGGAGTTGAGTGATGTTTGTGTCATGAGCATTACAGAGCATGTTGAGAACCACCTGAAGCCTCCAAACTGATCCACTTGCACTTCAGTATAGGTGCAGTCATTATGACCAAGTTCCTCCCTGATCCTTGTGCAGATGCATGAGGATGTGGAGACAAGTCCTGAGTGTCTCCCAGCCTCTTCTGTTTTCAAAATGCAAAGTTTGCTCCATCTACATACTGTGAACCAGAAATGGCAAGGCCAAAAGGAGTTGGAGGCACACAGTTGTCCCAGATTCCTCAGTAAGGAAATAAACACTACCTGATGATGGTGTCATTCTATCAGAGTGCTCCACGTGGCTTTTCCTTCATGGATTTCGGTCTGCATTGTTTATGTTGCACTAATCTACATTTAGAGGTTTCTATGAGAAAACACAGCAGAGCTAAGTATTCAGACAGGGGAAAACCAACTTCTCTTCACATCAGATAAACATACCACACAGAGATAGTTAATATTTCCAAAAGACTTCAATGTATGGCTACCGTATTGTAATTATATACAGAATAGATGACAAGACAAGATATTTATGTAGATAGTCTAGCTTTCCCTATAGTTGTTTTAGGGATTTGTACCAAGTCATGTATTTACTAGTGAAGTTTTGTTCTGCTGACTGTAGAGCAGATAAATGAGACAGTAAATTCTTTTGAATGCTCTCTATGGAAATTCTGCAATGTGTATGGAATCAATCTTTCTTGAAATAGGACACTTAAGATACCAGTAGCTTCAGTATGCCAGAGGGCTGGTAAGCAAGTATTAATTTAACCCTCATACTGTAAATACTCAGGGGTGTCTGCATTAGCTCCTAGCTGGAGCAGCAATTTTTCCCACTTTTTTTTTTGTTTTGTTTTGTTTTGTTTTGTTTGTTTAATTTTTTTTTTTTTTTAATGAAAACCTGTTTGTTGAACAAGTCAAAGCTAGTGTGGGCACAGTATTAACAGGGTTACCAGAATTCCATTCCATCTTTTGAAGTTTTGTAGGAGAAATGTGAAAAAGGAGCTATAATCCTTCAGGTCACCAGTGATTTGTTTATTTTTCCACTGAGAATGCATCTTTTACATTTCATGCATGCTGACACTTATACTGAACACCACATCTACTCCCCAACTCATCATATCTCTGGACCAGGGAGTTGCCATGTGGTATTTCTTTGTCAGATTTGAATCTCTCGATAGATACATATTGCACTATAAGTGCATCAGAAAAGAAACCAAACAACACCCAGCAAAAACAAAACAAAACAAAACAAAACAAAACAAAACAAAAACCCACCCAAAAACCATCAAACAAAAAAACCCATCAAGAAAGATACATGTAGAATCAAAGTCTTCATTATACTATAAGGACACCTTAAGCAGTACTTTGAGTTTAGTCAAGTATTATTTGATAAAAACAAATGGAGCTATGTATGACTTTAATATACTTTATAGAACACTAATTCAAAACTAAAAGCTCTTTCAGATAAGTGTTTTTACATTGAGACCATTTCACTACAATAACTGATAGCTTATCTTGATCAAGAGCCAGATTTTTTCAACTGAGAAAACTTGCAAAACTTGTACGTGTTTTATACCTTTTCTGTAATCGCATGTGAAAGAAACTATAGACAGAAAAAAAAGAAAATCAAACCGTGTGTACTAAACCACATTCACAGCTCGTCTGAACAGGATGAAATGTTTGCTTGTTTTTTACAGTGAAAAGCATGAAAGGGTTCGAGTCATATATATCCACACCCACAAGCACCGCAAAGTGGCAGCACTACTGTGGAGCATTCATTATAGATGAGTGGTTCCTCCTACCAAGTCAAGAGCTGCACTGGTTTGGCAGAGTGTTGAAGCAGATGGAACTGGAACAGCTTCTGGAAAGCTGAAGACTAAGAAAAGCTGAGACTTTGGCTCTCTGAGAATAAAAAAGCATCATATTCAAAGAAGCGATGCAGTGTATTAAGTAAGTCCGTAGCTAACCAAAGAGGGATGGGCAAAATAAAGATCCTTACTGTGGGGAGACACTGCCCCTCACAACTCACTCTGTGATGCACTGGCAAGGATTATTGAGCCTGGTCAATGGACATTTTTGTGTTAGGGGTTCCAAATATGAGAGGATTCCTAGAAAAGCCTTGTATTTTGCATAGTTTTCCCCTCAGTTTGTTTTGTAGACGACCACAGACGCACTGATGACTAAAAATTAAGCAAGCTACCAGTGCATTTGTTTTGATTGTCCACAACAACCCTTTTACAGCTGAAGATATACCTTCTGATGTAACATAATAGTGCTGAGACAGAAGCTTTCTGTGGGCCAGAAAGAAACACAGGGACAAGAAACACAGGGATGAGAAACAACAACTCTAAATTACTATATTTCAGGAAATGTTGTGCCTGCAGCATATAATGACAGCTGTTAATTATCAAATTAGGAAGTCAAACATCTTATGATACAGTATGAATGTCTAATGGTAGGGAAAAAAGGACTTGATACATACTGTCACCCGGTTCAGTTTCTTTGGTACCACCAAGGAAGAGAAAATAATATATCTAGAAAAGCCACATAGTTCCTTTCCCACCCCAAACAGATCTAGGTGTCTGTTTTTCCCATAAGCATGGCTCACAGCTCGACTACTTGTAAAATTTTTGCAGGAATCACTTTTAATTACGGGACCAGATTCTACCTGAGAGGTTCAGGGCTCAGTCTATCCCATCATCCATGTTGTTAACGAAGATGTTAAAGGGTGTTTATCTCAGTATGCACCACAGGCCAGTACACTAATGTAGTAGTAACTGGCACCCAATAACCACACTTCTTACCACTGATTACACCCCTTCAAGCACACGTAGGTCAGACTGTTTCCAGTGCACCTCACTGCCCACTTATCTGGTCCATACTTCATGAGTTTATCAATGTTGGTGTTAAGGAAGACAGTGATGAAAGTCTTGCACAAGACCACAAATATCAGCTGCCTTTTCCTCACACACTGAGCTGGTTGTTTCATTGCGTAAAGGACAAGATTTTCCCCTTCACACATATGTGCTCACTACTCCTAATCAGTTTATTCTTACTAGAATGGTTTTCAGAATTACATGCTCCCACACCTTCCCAGGAATTGAGGTCAGCCTGGTCAGCCTGCAGATCCCCATGTCCTGCTCCTTACCCTTCTTGAAAATAGTGACACTGAAAATAGGAGTGACACTGGCTTTCTTCCCATCCATAGGATCTTCTTCTGATCACCAGGATCTTCCCAAGATAATAGGAAGTTCTATCTCAACGACATCAGACAGTTTGCTGAGCCCTCATGGATGTGTCCCATCAGGTCCTGTGGATTTGTATGTATCCAATTGATTTCAATGTTCCCTCACTCAGTCTGCCTCAATGGAGGACTATTCATGGCTTCAGACTTTCCCAGTGGGTTCAGGTGCTCAGTTTCCTGAAGGAAAATCTTATCAGTAAAAAAAGCAAGGCAAAGAAGGCATTGGCTATTTTCATGCCCCTGTCACCAGGTTCTGCTCCTTGCTCCATTCCATTTAGCAGCAGATCCTCATTTTCTCTAGTCTTCCTTTTGCTGCTAGTATACCTGTAAAAGCCTATCTTGTTGGTCTGCACATCACTTGCTAAATTTAATTCCAAATGGGCTTTGACTTTCCTGAGCTCATTACCATACTCTCAGACAGTGTCTCTACATTTTTGCCATGCCACCTGACTCTATTTCTAACTCTCATATGCTTCCTTTTACTGTTTGAGTTTACTTATATGAAATATTACCAGAAATGAATCAGAGCTTGGATGCCACACTGATTTATGTTCTGAAACTGTTTTGCAGCAAATCCCAGTTACAGGCTCTTCAAAATATCCACAGCTTGTAGGAAATTTTGAAGCGTGTCTTGGAGCACTATTCTTTTCTCTCAAGAGTCATCAAGTTACTCTTTGGAAGGCAGCACAAAATTTAAAATTGTTTCTAGGTGGGTTCTATTCTCCTTGAGTTAGGCAATGTGTATCTCTTGTAAGAAGGGAAGTGAATATAAAATGCAATGAGCAATGACAGGTGCCATAACACCTTCCTAGTCACCAACCACCAAAAAAGGACAGAGAAAGTCAAAAGCTATATTCAGCTTTCCAAAGAAGCAGAGCCAGACATCCTGACTATGCATGGAACTCTGATTTCACAGTTCAGGGGAAGGTACGCCACAAAGAGGACTGGAAGTTATTCCTACCTGAGAAGTTATAAATTACTATGGTAGGAACTGATCACAGCAAGAAGTAGATTCAGTGGCAGAAGGAAAGGTAGACCCAGAGTCATAAGACCCAGGAGGTTCCCAAATATAGAATGAACTGGCTGAAGCCCTTTCTTGTTGATATTTTGTCTTCTGTACCAAAGATGAAGCAAAAGACCATGAGTGATGGTGCAGTTCAAATTAAAATCTCATCACCAAATCACTATGACCAGATTCAGGCTTTTGTCAATTGAATGTTTGGAATAAAACATTCTTGAGGGCCTTCAGAAAACCCTGTTTCTTCTCAGAAGCCTTGAGAAAACCTTGGTACAGACCCTGGTTCTTCTCAGTCTGGGCTGTAAGGCAGCCAAAAATCATTTAAAGTACTGCAATACTTTGTCAGAACACATTCAGCTCTGCCAGTTGTTTCTCCCAAGGCTTTCTGACCAGAAAGTAGACTGAATAATACATCTGTCATTTCACACTCATATGCAAATACATTAAATCTGAGGTTTGCTCATTTAACTCCTTCTTTGGGAGAATTCTACCTGTATTCTACTCTCTGCAATGTCTGTGAATTTCTAGGTTTGGGAGCAGGATCTGCTAGAGATGGGAAGATTTCATGAATAGAATTAACCACAGTCTAAATTGCTGGCAAATTTTGTTGTTTTTTAAACCTACTCTAATTGTGTGGGTTGGCCAAAAGGGAAAAGATTGTTTGAGGACTTGAAATTAATGATGATAAATAGCATCCTTTCTTAAATAGTTAATATTAATGACATTCTAAATAAAGCAATCAGATTTCACTAAAATGTAAAATTTACTGTCTTTCTAGCCAAGGCACTTGCATAAATTGGCAAGGCGACTGCATGAATTTGGTCAAATGTGAGATACTACTAAAAAAACTCCAAACTGATCCTCAGGTAAAACAGCAAAGGCAAAGGGAAGAAATCACAGCAGAAAGGGACAGGCAGCCTCTGAAACAAGTGTTTGATTTCATAATCAACATGTAAGAATAAGTTCTTTAGAACCCTTTGAATATCCCAAACATAAACAGTGCAATCAAAACTTTCCTCCTGATGTTCATTTACTGAAATGGTCCTTCAAACACCAAATGCAAGTGGCAAATGCAAGCACAATTGTGATTTTGAGTCCTATTCAGACCATGGAAACAACTGCTTACTGCAGACTTCCAGTGTGACCAGGACACCTTCAGAGAGGAAATGAAGACAGTTATTATAACACTATATCCACCCCAGCTGGCTTCCCCTTCTGAGCCTCAAAACAAGCTAAAAAAACACATCTTCTGTTGTCTGGTAGAGTCACTTAGGAAACATGTAGTTTATTGTCCAAGAGAATTAACATGTAGAGGGTGTTACACAGAAAATGAATCCATTTAGAAAAGTGACAGAATGGAACAAATTTTCTAAATCAGGTTTGTTCTACTGGTGTTATCAATTTCTTCAGCTACTGAAAGAGATGACCCCAACAGAAACCAACTCATTTTCTATTGTAAATAACCGTGTTGCATGGAAATGCCTTTTATCAACTATGAAATCAAGCTCAGCTTCACATTAAAAACATGCACAACAGCTGGTAACAGCTTGAAGACATGCCTGAAAGATCACAGTGGCTCATTCAATTTAGACTCAAGTGCAGATTGGCGATGTCTAAATGCTCAGTCTGGTACAAGAGGGCGTTGTGCCATCAGAGTTCTCTTCAAGCACTGTGCTCTATTACTGTAATTGTGTCCTGCCCTTGGAAAGAACGGACTGAGCCATCCCGCTGACGTGTGACTGCACACATTTGACACTCAGAGCACATACAGTAATTACTTGGTAGAAACTAGATTTTAATGTATTTACAAGTTTGTTTACACTCATTATGTCAGTTCCTTGTGAAGGGAAGTTCTGCCTCGCTGTTTGTACAAATCACACCAGTTGATCGCCAGCCAACCCAAGTCAATAATTTAGGATTCCTACATTAAACGCAGCAGGTCACGAGTGCACAGTTTATGTCAACAGCCTAATGACAGCCTTTCTGTGTACAGAGGGCCTATGAGAGAGACAAATATTTACTTTATGTAAACTACTGCTAAGCATGTTACTTAGGCCAAGAAAGCGCTGTTCAGCTTGGCTAATAATAAAACCCAGATGTCAATGAGAAATTTGTAAAGCGTCTTTTAGAGCGCATAAACGTAACATAAACTGCAGAACCACATACATTTATACAATTTTTTTCTATATATTTTTTAATGCATGCACTGATTTGACTGCAGAGAACTGAGAAACACTGATAACTGCCAGGATAGTGTAGAGGAATACATGTCACTTCTGCAAGAAGCTAGAGCAGAACATAGGGAGGAGCCTATCACTCCAACTTCAGCAGGGCTAGCATTGAGATTTTCTAACTTTAACTCTGCCCACAGTCTGGGTGCCAGCATGTTCAGGGCTGTGTTCTGTGCACCTTCACTTCACTAACTTAATTTGTTGTTGAAGATGTATGGAAAAAGCAGCCAGGGTTATCTGTGTAAGTCAAGATACATTACCAGGCATAATTAAGGACCAAGTAAGGCACAGCAAGGCAGTGCCAGATACGACAGACCACACTTTTATGAACAGATAGATACATGCTTAATTGTCAATTGAACAAAAGAGAAGTGATGGACTAATTTATGAAGACACCAACATGGCTTCAATCCTTCCACACAAACCAAAGTAGAATAAGGTACTGTACTTCTACAATTTTTGTGGACACAGGAGAAAGACTGCAAAAGCTCTCCATACATCAAATGACATTTTGTTTGGGTGGAGAGGAAGCAGACATTTTATTCCTTACCTTTTTGTACATATGCAATGCTAGCTGCAGTGAAATGGATTAAAATCTTTCAACACAGTAAAAATTTAGAATTCTGACTCACAGAAACTGCTGAGATATCAGAACTGTTCAGTTTCACTCTAAAGCAAGATCATATTATTTCTTAAAAGTTTTAGTGAAATAATGACAAAATCCCATCAATTTGCAGACTGTGTAAATTAATTTTAAAGTTCAGAATTAAATATTTCAAAATTTTGATTTTTTTTTCAATACTTGAAATATACAGTTTTAAATACTTTGTTTAATTGTCTGTTCCATTCTACAATGAAAACAGTAGACAGACATTCTAGGACTTGGAAATGAAAGGAACACTTTACTAAAAGAAAAGGCCCAACATTACCCAAGCTTAACAAAAAGTTAAATTAGAACCCAGAAATTCTCAAACAATTTCAAAGACTGTAATCTGAATTTTCTCTCTACAATTTTCCACCATTCTTTCTTTTCCCCTACCTCCTTCTACATAGGAAATACCCATAACTGGAAAATTTCCTCAAGAAGAACAAGACTTGGTCAAAACACCGTTCCTGATAGGAAACTGATTAAAATTTTCAAACCAGTCTTTCTAATATCACTCACAAAGACATGACAGAGCTCAAGCCCTCTGCTGGAGGGCTGCTGAGGCTTTTGTTTTATTCAGCACCCTCAACCCTGCTCCACAATTCTGTGCTCCCCTGGGGAAAAAAAGAAGACAAAGATGATGAAGGCAAAGATGACAACCTTTTCTCCTCTAAGGTCTGAGGGCCACTGCTTTGTTTACAGGTTTTTAAAAAATGAGTTACCCCTTCCCCATCCCTCAGTGCATAATTCAATTCCTGAGCAAATTTTTTGACATTATTTGACCAACTCAACAACATCTCAAGGTGTTTTTTACCTTTTGCATATAGCCTGCATGATGGTACAACAGAAGGCACCTGCACCATTCCTATCTAAAACCACAGTTACTCATTCACAGTTTCTCTTTTATTCAAAGGAATTTAGAGATACAAATCTGTGCTATGGGTAAATAGGGTAGAGGTCAGGCTCAAGAAGCAGTGCAGCACTATTCATTGGGCTGGAGAATCCTAGAAAGCAGTAATCTTAAAGGAGACAGTGACAAAAAGGACACTGGGTAAAGCATATATTTAGCAGCAAAAGGCCTGAATACCAGAGGGCCAATTCATCACTCTGTATCTCCAAACATTTTGAGATTAAATACACAGTTTATTTCTGTGCACTCTACTGCTAAAAGGAACTGTGAGGAAGGAAAATGAGGTTATTTCTCCAATAGTCAGACTAAAAGATTTGAAGTATGAAACTTTTCTCTCTTCAGTAGTTACAGGGAGAATTTATATTAGGTGTGTATTTGCAGCACCAGAAAGAAAGGAAGATGTCTATCACTCAACATGTGATTTCAGGTGACGAAATAATTTAAACCAAGCATCAGGAAAATATGTTGTGGAATGGAGAGCATGAGATCTCCATTATGTCAGGCACTTAAAAATCAGACGTAAAACAATTTAGTAGACATTTAGGAACAGAAGCTTTTTTTCTATTAACAGATGAATGAATATTAGGCTAGAGATGTGAAGCAGCATAATCCCAGAGCAGGCTCCAAGTCTCCAGTGATCTCAGGAGATTTGCGTAACTCCACTTTCATTCATTGTAAGGTTAGGAGTCCTCCCAGCAGCAATAAGATTCTGCCCTAGAAGAAACGGTCCAGAAACAATAGGGATTGTCTTCCCTACTTCTGACTTCTGATCTGACTTCTACCTTCTTTCACAGGGTAGGATATTTAAAGAACCAGATCCTCAGGTAATAGAAAGAGGCATAGATTCACCAAAAAAGAAGCTGTGTGTCAAATAAATATTTGACAGTTTTTGTCACTGTACTTGTAGTTCTAATAAGCTTCTGCTTATTTACTTTTATGTACCGAAATTTGGTTCTCTCCTGTCCAGATCTCTCTACTGAACTGTCATTCATCGGCTCAAGAAAAACACTTTCACCTGATGCAATAGATCTGCCTCCAATGGATATGCAATATATTATATTTCAGTCACCATTCAGATATACATTTCTTAATTCCTCTTTTCAGTTTTTCTTTTATTAATTACCTGTTATACAGCATTACATATTTCTCATCTACACTTGTAGCATTTGTTAGTGATAACTAATCTGTGGCTTTTTCTCCTACTGAAATAACTGGAGCTTTGGCTTTTAGATAAACTATCCATGACAGTGTCATCAAAAAGGAAAAAATCAGTCTGAGCAACATGAATGTCTTCACATGTGATATCTACTTCCCATCAATACTTTCTAATGTTCTTATCACATAGTTACCTAGGGGTCATTCACATAGCAAATTGCAACTATTTTTGAAAATAGTTAAAAAAGGTTTTCGATATAAGTATGATTATTCCTAATGGAAAAGTAATATATGAAGTTTTTACACTTTTCTCAAAATTACATGTAAACTTTTAAATCAGTGTTCTCTCTCACTGGTTAAATGTGAGGCTATGCCTTCCAGAGATGCTGAGGAATTTGGCTCTGTTACAAGAACGTATGATCTGAAATTACAAAAAGACTTTTCACTGGAAGACTGTAAAGACCGGACTGGTAAAGCTAAACATTTAACTGAAGAGATCTGAAAACCACAAGTTGTTCAGATATTTACCAGAAGAAATCTCTATGCACTGAAACAAACATCACATCTATGTCTTTGCACTCACACCATGCCTGGAAGTTTCCTGATATGTCCACAGTTGACAAATGCATCTATCCTAATTGCAAAAACATTCAGTGTTCCAAATTTCTTTGAAGTACTTTCTGTTAATTACTACACTCTGAAGAAATACTGAGAGAGTAGGCATGATAGGCTGCCTAAGAGCTGGGGAACCAATGCATTTATTTCCCTTTTTCCAGAATGAATGGGAATTTAAGCTCCCAACTCACAGCAGCTTTCCTATATGAAATGATGAACAGTGAAGCAGCAGAGAAAATGAAGATCTGAAATGTAGAGTCTCTTTCTGTATTAGGAAAGCAAATCCCAAAATTCACACTTACTCTCAATTTATAAACATGATCTGGAGAAGTCTTACCTTCTATGATCTGAGCTGCTGCACCAGCGTGGATTGACAAGCCAAAGAGCAGTAGAGATAAGTCCCAGGTCCACCAAGCATGCCTGGAGCAGGTGTGCCAAAAAAAAAAGGGGGTTGGGGTAAGAACAAGACCAAAAAGTATAATTCAGAAACACAAGGGAAAAAAAAAGAAAAAATAAAACTCAGAAGCAAGAGTTCTTACCATGAGAGCATTTTTTGAAAGTCAGTTGAAAGAACTTATGTGAGGAAAAAGTGCAGTGCACATGAGTTTTATGCTTATGAAAATAAGAAGTTAATAAAAACTGGAGCCTGCTGTTTCTCCTCCAACGTTCAGACACAAGTGGAACAAAGGCAGCACTCAGGCTCTCTGTGTGACTCACTGCAATTCACTGCTCCAGTTCTGAAATCTGACTCCGTGTACACTTTCCTGTCAGACCACTGCCGAAAACTTCCTACTGTATTTAGGGATGGACACCCCTTTCTGTACTCCATCCCAGAGATGTCATTATCCAGCCTTGTCTTTAACTACCGTGCACCCTCGACAGGCAGTAGCTCAGCTTCTCCAGATTCCCCTCCTGCCCTCCCTCCTGCTTACAGCCTCCACTTACTTATCCCGTAAAATATGACCTCCAACACCCTTACAACCAGCAGCACGTAGGCAATGAAACAAATTCTTATATGGAATGGGACATTTCTCTGGTCGTTTTAGCCAGACTTTATCAGAAGCAAGGTTTAAGACAGGGGCAGGACGGGGCAGCAGTTAAATGGCAACATGTACCTGGGAGTCACACCCTTGGTCTTACAGACTTCCTGTCACCTACAGTGACATTTTGAAGCACACCCTTTTCTCTGGCAAACTCTCTAAGTTTAATAGTCATATTTACAGAGATTTACACCCTGTATGTAGTTTAAGAGTGTGTCTCTACCTCAGCAGTTGCACATATATGTGTTTGCTATAGAGATCCCGCAGCTGAGCATTTCTAAGAGTTTCCATTAAAAGTGTTATTTCACCCCTCCCTCCCAGCTTCATGAAAAGCATTTTTTTCCACATGTAGTTCTTCAAAGTTTATACTTGTTCAAGGAAGAAATGCTGCAAAGGATATGCTTGAGATTAATCAGACAATTTTAAAGTCATGAGATGTTTAACAAAGGCTGCAGTTGTCACTTTTTGACTGGGATAGGAGGGAAAGCCCTGCATATGAAAAGAGACCAGTGGGTTCTTGCTAGATCTAGGCTGAAAGGTGCTGAAGGTCACCTTAGGAGAGTTAAAACTAAAAATGGCTTTACCTAGGATGGGGACAAGGAGACAGATAGGAATAAAGTTTTTTGCAGTAATGAAAGAACAATCCAAATCAATAAAGAGAATTAGGAAGAATTTCATTTTACTGTAAATAAAATGCTTGAGTTTGGAGGGTTTTTTTAAGTTGGCAGTTTTCGGGGAGGTTTGTGACTTGGGTTACTTTAGTGGGTTTTTTATTGTTGCTGTTGTTGGGTTTTGGTTATTGCTTCTTTGTTTATTTATATTTTAGTAAATGAGGACATGAATTTAGTAAATTTAGTAAATCAGGGCTTTAAAACCTAGAATATTGATTCTAACCCAGAGTCCCCTCTTTGCTAAGAAATCACAACAGGTCAGCTCTCTCCAGGTGTGTTTTTAGCTAAGCCACAGACCAGTATTATTTACTACCCACCCTTTGCATAATTATAAGGAAGAACAAGATCAAACTAGCTTTTACTCGTGTCTTATTAGAAACACATACACCGTGCTTTTTTCTCCAGAGGACCAAGGATCCCTCCTTCTTCAGTCCCATAGAACTATACCAGGGCTGAAAAAAAGGTTTAATCATTCTCCTTTTTTTATTTGAGGCTGTCATCTCTTTCCTTTCTCTCTCCCTGACATTTCTCCATTGTTATCACCACCAGTTGCACTGCTGACAAGAACAGTGGCTGTAACATTTGGGCAAGCCATATACAAAAAGCATTTATTTTACGCCTTTTTCTCAGACCCTAGATATATATTATCCTAGGAAAAAATCCTGACCTTTTAAGCATTCATGGAAAATATATTTACATACAAACTGGCTCGCTTTTCCATCTTTTTCAGATAATGTTTAGCAGCAGCTACCAAGAGTCATTATTAGTCCTGGAAAACTATTTTTTAACTCAGTTTGTTCCTTCAATAGGAAAGAAGGAACTTTCTGTCTCTTTGTACACAAAATGTCAGAGGCTTACCTGTATAATGCCTACTGTTGTAATATAGCTTTTGTTCAGTGTATATGACCAAAACATACATCTGCTGTGGTATCTCACAGTAGACTAACATATTTAAGAGACAAATACATAAGGAGCCTTCAGATTTATAAAATTTATAATTATATATAATATACAATATAAGCAGCAAAGACTTAATTAGATGGATTATTCCCCTGATTTTAGAAAATCCATAGATACGAAGGAATTAATATTCTATTCACACAGGAGATCTACATGAAATACTTCTAGGAGTGCCTTGAGTTTCTGCTGAACATTTTAACATGGATGTCAGGCTAATGCTCAACGTTTTCAGTAATACTGGATAAAGGAAAGCAAGGCAAAGTATATTCTTGACCTTTGCAGTCCATTAGTTTTGAATGGATGGCAGTGGAAGAATCTCTAAATACAAACAGTTTATTACCCCCACTCCTGTAGGGCATTGGGATTTCTTGAGTTTCTAGTGCTTATTTGTAATCCCAAGAATTACTGAGTCCCTCAATGTTTGATATATCCATCTATCCATGTGTATATCTTGCTCCTCACCAGGGCAGTGACATTTGTACACATTCACTCAGTTTTAACCTTGCTGTTTGTCTCTTCTTTTTCAAACACAGCGGGACTCCTTTGAATTTGGACATATGTGCTTTCCTTCAGTACTGTCTCCAGCTGTCTTCAACTAATCTGGAGTTTTCCTGCTTGTTAAAAATCTCCATTTTCCAGGCAGAAGTTTTGTTTACTTTCCTCAGCTCTGTCAACTGATTGCACTCCTTAATACTCCAAATGGCAGGCTGCAATCCTGCTGTTGCAGTTCTTATCTGTTCACTGAGTTAGTCTGTCTGGCTGTTCTTATATTTCTCATCAGAGGGTTTTTTTTCTTTCCTGCTGACTGCAACACAAATTTATTAGCTGCTCATTTCTATCCTCTATAAGCATAGGATGTAAGACCCATAAGAATATTCTTGTGCAAAGTTAGTGTTAGAGAAACGGTCTGGACCAAGGCCTGACTGAGTTAAGAACCACACTAGAAAAGAATAAAAGATTCATTTTTTGCTTAGACTTCTCCTGAACATGTAGAAATATTTGGCATTCACAACATCCTCTGGCAAGGAGGTCCATGGCTCAGTTATGCATTTCATAAAGAAGTCTCTGCTGCTTTGTTTTCAGCTTAGGTCCTGCTGATGATTTTCGATGTCTCTCAGTTCTTGTACTGAATAGGGTTCACCTTTGCAGTGTCCATTCTCTTTTCTCCATGCCCTTTGTGATTTCTGAGGCCTCTTTCATATACCCTTTCCACCTGTCTTCTTCCTGTACTAGTCATTTCTTGACTGTGACCATTCCACACCTTTAGGTATCTTTTTAGCCTTTCGCAGAGTTCCTGAGTTCTAGGACATAATTTTTGATCTTTGGTGGAGTTGGGAATCATAGCTGCACATGATGCAAATAATCCCAAGATTTCTTGAGTGACATAGCAATATTCCCTGTGTTTTTGTGGATGATAAACACAATTGATGTGCTTTCTTGACTGCAGCCAAGATGACATTTTCATTGAACTCTGGTAAGCTCAATAATTCGCACCTAAGATGTGCAATTAGTATTTCACCTCCCTCTCTGAATAAATTTATATCAAATGGTAGAAATTAGTTTACTCTACCATTTAATCCTCCCGTTATTCCCTTTTGGATAAGATCCTTTTGGAATTCTTTACAGTCTGCTCCATCATTTTTTAAAAACCCCTCATCAGCAAACTTCACTGCACAGCCCTTACTGAAGCCTACAAGAAAGATGGAGAGAGAATACAAGAGCATGTAGTGACAGGACAAGGGGGAATGACTTAAAACTGAAAGAGAGTAGATTTAGATCAGGTATTAGAAAGCAATTCTTTACTGTGAGGGTAATGAGGCACTGGAGCACAGAAGCTGTGGATGCCCCATCCCTGGCAGTGTTCAAGGCCAGGTGAGATGAAGCTCTGAGCAACCTGGTCTAGTGAAAGGTGTCCCTGCCCATGGCAGGGGATTGGAACTAGCTGGTCTTTAAGGTCATTTCCAACCTAAACCATTCTGTGATAAGGCAGGCAGTGCAATATCTGTAGAATTACAGTGGTGACCAATCTCTACAGGCTGCCTGTATATTCCTCATATTTTTGCCTCTCTTTCAACCATTTGTTCATACACAGACTCATTTCTTGTGCCTTGGCTTCCTGAAGAGCTACTGCAAATCATTCTGAGTACATCATTTAAGTGATGGATTGCTGCAGGTGAATCAATTTATCCAGAAACTCTGAATGACATTTTGGCTTTGAATACAATCAGCTGCTAAACAGCTAATTTCACAGTGGTTTGATAATACACTTTCAGAAGCATAACAAATCTTCAGGATCAGTTTTTCTGCATTTTTCTCCTTTAAACAAAGCACCTTAGGAAAAAAAAGTCTATAAATGCAGCTTTTAATAGGTACTTATGAAGGAATAAGAATGTACTTTTATGTACCTGAAGACAGGGTATACTGTACCCTACAAATGGGTACAAACTAAGGTCACACAGCCAAAGGATTCTGGCATTTTCTGACTCTTTAGTACTTAATTTCAAGTAATTTGATTTTCTGCCTATTCTATCCCTCCCTCACAATATCATAAAAAGCACTGGAAAAAAATGTTAAACCTTTTGCACAGCAGGGGCTGGTTGGCAAAGGAGGAAAAGAGGAATCAGGGCCCTGAAGCTTGCAGCGGAAATCCTAGAAAGAAAGGAATGCCCCATCAATACTTATGCTGGGAGATGATTTTTGAAAGGGAAGAGACCAGGTCTGTTGGGCACATAGATGGACAAGATGGGGAGAATGGATGAATAATACAGAAAAAAAAAAAAGGAGAATAAGAATGAGTGAAAAGTCTGGGATAAAAAGTTGGGAAGAGGTGAGGACAAAGCTAAGATGACTGGAAGCCAGTTTGGAAGCAGAAGGAAAGGAAAGTTTTGGTGCGTTACCTGACACTAGGTGGCAAGGAAACCAAGAATAAATGTTTAGGCATAGATATTTCCCCTCTGCAGGCTCTGGCTCAGTCTTTTGCCAGGCAGCATGACAAGAAGAGAAAAAACTCTGTGATACCTCTGTTACAAGCAAGCATCCATGAAACCTCCTAGCAAAGCAGGGCTTGTACAATACTCCAATATTTCATGCAGTATATGCTGTGAATAAGGATATTTCAGTATTTCTGATGGCACTTGCCAGTGTTAGTATGCCACTATAAATTTCTGAGTTTGTGTTCTAAAATGAAAAAACATTAAATCTATTAACCAATTATTTGACGGGCTCACAAAAATTGTAATTTCCAGAAATGGCTGAACTGTTTCTGGTGAAGTTTATGGTATTGGCCTGAGACACAAAGTCAGTGTTCAGAAACTGTACAAGCAATTGAAATTACTCAATAGAGCGTGTGGAACAACCGTAAAACCAAGCATAAGTAAATGTTCTGCTTGTAATTTAAACTCACTTGCATGGCAACGCTGATCCTATTAGTATACAAAATTAATTTATCATTAGCAGAAGGGTACATAGTTTTAAAGCATATTTAAAAAAATAAGGCTTAACCATATTAAGTACATGCATTGCACTGAAAGGCTCCATTCAGACTAAATGTCACACATTCCTTTTATATGAATAAACCCAGAAAGAATTATATGCAGCACTTTCTCTGTCTGTCTCCATGTTCAGCTGAGCTGGAGAAACATTTTCGCTTCCACATGTGCACACATGGCCTATCACAGGGGCACAGAAAGGAAAACCTTCACCAGGATCCCTCTCCTGTTCTGTGCAAATTGACTCAAATATTTTTCTTGTAAAAAATATTTATAGAACTTGACCCAATGAGTGACCTTAGTGATTACTTTTCACACTGTCTTGAGATAAACCTGTAAAAAGCATGCTCTTCTACACTGGGACAAACCTCTTTTCCCACAGGTTTATATGAAGTAGAGTTCTCAGAAGAGTAAAATCCTACTTTTTAAGCCAACCACAAGGTGATGCAAATGTCAAATCTTTAATCACATTAGATTATTTTCTCAAATTTCTGCTTTACAAATCATCACAATAACGTGGACAGAATAAGGGAAGAGCAAATGATGTCATCTACTTCTACTTGTGCAAAGCATCTGGCACTGTCCTGCATGAAGTCCTTGTCTCTGAGCTGGAGAGACACGGATTTGATGGATCAGCGGATGAGGAATTGGAGGGATGGTCACACTGGAAGAGCTGCGGTCAGTGGTTCAATGCCCAAGTGGAGATCAATGACAAGCAGCATTCCTCAGGGGTCAGTACTGGGAGTGGAGCTGTCCAACACCTTTGTCAGTGACATGGACAGTGGGATCGAGTGCACACTCAGCAGGTTTGTCAACGACAACAAATTGTGTGGTGCAGTTGGTGCGCTGGGAGAAAGGGATGCCATCCAAAGAGACCTGGATAGGCTTGAGAGATGGGACTCTGTGAATCTCAAGAAGTTCAGCAAGGCCAAGTGCAAGGTCCTGCTCCTGGATCAAGAATATCTGAAGGGAGGGTGCAAAGAGGATGGAACCAGGCTCTTTTCAGTGGTGCCCAGTGACAGGAGCAGAGAAAGTGGGCACAAACTGAAACACAGGAGGTTCCCTCTGAACAGGAAATGCTTGTGACAGGATTAAGCACTGTCACAGGTTGGTCAGCAAAGTTGCTGAGTCTGTCCTTGAAGAAATTCAGAAATCATCCAGACAGACACAGTCCTGAGCAGCCTTCTCCAGACTACTTCTGCTGGAGCAGCAGGGCTAGACAAGATCCTTTCCCAGGTCCCTTCCCACCTCAACCATCTGTTCCTCTAGGATTGTTAATATAATGGAATCTTTAACAGTCTAATTCAAGGATCACCATTAGTCTTCATCTAATTATTGCAGAAAAAGAATGAAAAATACAGTAGCTAGAGCACTAGTATACAGGAAAAGATGCAGTAATTGCAATAATACCATTAAAAGTTGAACACATACAAATTTCTTAGCTTCTCACCCTTTTCTGATGTTATGCTCACCCTTTCACTGTTCCTCTGAGTCCTGATCTTGGTGGTTTCACTGTGGTGTTGGCCATGGGGACGAGGTCTTACAGCAAGTTCTCAACATCTGGAGACCTGTACTGGAAGGAATACTATATTCATGCTGATTGTTTCTTTTTCTTCTAACCTAGTATACATTTACTTTTAATTTGGGGATTTTTTTAAAAATTTGAACAAAATCCAGCACATAAAATATGAAAATAAGTAATTAAGTGCAAATAAATTATAAATTAAAACTAAGATCTGTTCAGAAAAAGAAAACCATCACATATGAAGATGAAATGTCCAAATAAGAGAAGTGGCAGAACAGAGGTTCCTGATCCCATTAAGTTTAACAGGTGCAGTTCTCATGAACTGTCAGTGGAAAAAGGTCAGTCAAGGCCTCTGTGTATGATGTTCTCAATATGATGGCTACATTTGCTGGCAGGATGATCTATTCACGTTTGTGTGTAGAAAATGTATTTCTGACGAACACCAAACTTCACTCTCAAAGTGGCAAGGCTCCATGTTACAGGGAGGCAGCTTTATTTGCCAACAGAGGACTGTAGTGTCACAAAGATCTTTGAAAGACATTTCTACTTCCTCTTCAATTCTCCTTTATTCAATAGCTCAGCCACCATTATAATACTTACAGAAAAATAAGGTGTCCAACTGTCTTAAAATTGGAAGAAATTTGTAATGATTAGGAGAACTAATTATATGCCAAAGCAGAAAATATCAAAACATTTTCAAATAATGCTTATAACATTCTGTTGGCAAATTATTATTAAAACAAGTTAGAGAGTCCATACCATTTATTCTTAAGAATAAAGGGACATTAAAAAAATGCATTCAAAACAAAGCATGCTTCAAATAAAAATGCCTATTTTTACATCCTAAGTTTCACTTCTCTGTTTACAGAATGTTTTTTTTTTCCTTCAAGAATAATTTTCTTTGAGATATTCATCTGTCAAAGAACTTTAAGGACAGCATATGACCACTTTATTCTGGCATCAAATTTGAGCAGACAATGCATTCTTCACTCTTATGCAAGTATGTCTGTTTCTGCTTCATCCATGTATTTTTGGAAAATGCTTTCCAAATAGCGGATTATTTTCATGCAGTTTTGTGAACTGTTCTCCCTCTCTTCTCAAAATACAGTAAATTCTGCTTTCCATATTGTCTATCCTCCCATTACCAATTGGGATTTTTCTTCTGATCACTTTCTGGGCGAGACCCCTGCAGCGCCTGTTCAGGAGAAGGCAGCAGAGGTTAAAACTGAAACTTGCCCACAGGTAGTGAGATTGCTCATTAAGGGAGCAGGGAAAGAAAAGCTGGGCGTTTAAGTACCACAAAAAGGAAACACAAAGTGCCAGCAGGACAGAAAGTGTGTTTATGCTGTGTGTGACTGTCACAGGATAGCTACCACCCACACTTATGAGACAGAAATAAACACATTACCCACACATGTGCTTGACTTTTTTTCCAAATTTTAAAATGCATTTATTTATAGATCTTAAAAACATGATGTGGGCAAAATAAGTTTAGAGCAACAATATGATTCACATTGTGTTGTACGTCTGACTTTTTTTTTAGTCATTGTTTTTGTTTTAGGAAGAGGTGTTTGGCACAAAAACACACCCAATAATGCTTTACACAAAACTACTTAAAAGGGAAAAAGGACCCTCTTCCACAAGTTAAATAAACACATGACTTGTGACACAGCAGCAAGGATTGTTCAACACTGCCAGAACTATTCACACAGACAAAGTTTATAACCAGAGGTAGTCCTTATTAAACACCTATCAGCAGTGCACTCATAACCACAGGGCTGGGAAGGGCAGCATGCAGAGGCCAGGGAGCAGAGAAGCCTGGCTATATCTATGTGTAGTGCTTCATATAATGATGTGTTCATCACTCCTAAAGGTCTTTGTCTAAACAGACTGTAAGCTGTCACCACCAAACTTAAAATTAAAATGTTATCTTCACCTACTGTGGAAGAAAGGGACAGGCAGTCGGAAGATCTCATGATGTGACGAAGAGGGGCAGCTAAACCCTCCCCCCTCATTCCCCTCTGGGTGATAAGCGATCACCCAAGGCATGCAGCCCCCCTTGCTCTCTCCCTAGTACTTTTCCACTCCTTATCAAAACCTAGGGTCCTACCGTCCCCTTTCTGATGTAGTGGGACCCTCGGCTACATANACAGGGCTGGGAAGGGCAGCATGCAGAGGCCAGGGAGCAGAGAAGCCTGGCTATATCCATGTGTAGTGCTTCATATAATGATGTGTTCATCACTCCTAAAGGTCTTTGTCTAAACAGACTGTAAGCTGTCACCACCAAACTTAAAATTAAAATGTTATCTTCACCTACTGTGGAAGAAAGGGACAGGCAGTCGGAAGATCTCATGATGTGACGAAGAGGGGCAGCTAAACCCTCCCCCCTCATTCCCCTCTGGGTGATAAGCGATCACCCAAGGCATGCAGCCCCCCTTGCTCTCTCCCTAGTACTTTTCCACTCCTTATCAAAACCTAGGGTCCTACCGTCCCCTTTCTGATGTAGTGGGACCCTCGGCTACATAACCTGCTAAGTAGAGATAATAAAAGTCTTTTGATTCATCCACCATATTGGTGTTCGTGTGTCGGGGACTGGGTGGCCCGGGATAGGCCGGACCGCCGTGCTGTATTCTTGGAACCAGATTGCCTCGCCTTCTGAATCGGAAGGCTACAACCTACTACCCCCTGAAACAAAATTTCATTGTCCAAAAGTTTAATCACAGATTAAGAAGAAGTAATTACCAGTGACAAAGTAGTTCTGTGCTTTACCCAGGTACATTGTGTAGTCCCCAATACATATTTGCATAAATAAGAGTACATCTATTTATTTATATGTCTCCAGAGAGATGTAGAGTATGTTTCCTGATTTCCTAGACATCTGCATCATATATCCTCTAACTGAACAGCCCACATCCTGCACATGCTGCTTCCCAGCACACCTTCTGCCTGTTCTGCTGTGCTGTAGCCACTCTCTGAGCAGTGCCAGTGCACTGATGGGCCCAGCTACGCTCAGAGGAGTCACAGAGTGCAGTTCTGCTGCCTTCATACCTGTAGGAGCAGTCTCCTAGCAAGACAGAGAATCTCATTCCTACACAAGCCAAGAGAACGACTATGGGGATAGGAAATTCCTACCTTTGACAGCTCTACCCTGTTCATTTTGGTTGGCATTAGCCAAGAATGTCTAAATTGTTTTGCCTGCCCATCAAGATTCCCACTACCTGCAGTCACTGTGGTAGTTGGTAGTAAATCAGCATGGGGGTTCATTTTCTTTTTTTGCCCTTTGCTGCTGAGCTGCACGACATTCACTTTGTTCATTGGTTAAAACCAAACAAGTGTAAAAGCTTAGTTTGCATTTTGATGATACAAATTCTTTTTGCCACATGCATTGTTTGCTTCCTTAAAAATAAACCCTAAAAAAATTGCTTAGAAATAGTAAATTGTTTAATGCCATGCCCATATTCTTTATATGGGTTTTTTTTTGGTCTATTGATGATGGCTTTTATCTACAAAATACTGTATCATTATCTTCTTCCTTGCTTAACACACAAATTAGGAAGTGCTAACTCACTCACCCTGTGTTTTATCCTGAGCTGACAGAGAGTCTTGTAATACCTGAACACCAATCACCTGAACACTGACTCTATTCTGAACAGCCTGTGTTCACACCTCATTGCTTCAGAAGCCAGCTGAATAGTGAGGAGAAGCATGTACTAATCTTCCACGGTCCTGAGTCTCACTCCCCTCACCCACTCCATCACTGTCTCACCTAATTATGTTTTTCTTTCAGTTCCCACTCCCTGCCTGTCTCTCCACGTTCTCATAAGCTGTAAACCCAGTGTCTACCCTATTTAGTTCCTTTCAACCTCTTTTATTTTATCAGACATGGCTGCATTATTTTAACTTTCCATACAACAGACCCTAAACAGTACAACCTGGGTAGGAAATTGTGGTAGCTAATTAGACAAAGCTGAACAAATACAAATAATTTAAGGAAATGAGCCAATACTGTGAATGCTGAGTGTGTCAACATGCACTTCTCAACAAACGCACAGCACCTCCCTCAAGTCTTCTAGAAATATAGTCAGCTCTTACATGGAAAAAAAATCCATTTTCATTCCCTTTCAGTGTTTTCTTTTATCAGTTTTAAATTAACATGCTTGAAGTTTCTGCTTGTGTTTATGTGATAGGAGTAAATTAACAGAACACCTCAAAGAGGCCTGAGATGCAGAGTTACACCTGGCAGCGTGGTGCCCTCTGTGATACCTGCTACTCTGGTATAAATTTGGTGTCAAAGTCTCACGGTGTCTGTCACTCCTCAAGACATCAAACTTTAATCCCTTACCTATAAGGATAAGTGTCCTGGGTTAAAGTGTATTCTATTACCATTTTTGTGAGCTATTGAAACCAGGTGTAGCAATGTTCCTTGCCCCTCGTGTTAACAGGCCCATCACCACCTGCCACAGGACTCCCAGATAACTTGCCCCTGCTCTTGCCTCATGTTAACGGGCCCATCAACGCCCAGATAACTTGCACCTGCTCTCAATGGGCCCACAAACACAGGTAACTTGCAGCTGGTCTGTCTCACCCCGACTGCCCATCGAGAGATGCTCCGCCCAGGGGGAGCAGCCAAGCATTCCCATGTGAATATAACCTGGGGTTTGGAACAACGGCGACAGTATTACCTACTGGGATCCCAGAGGACAAGAGTTACACAGCCACCGCTGGACTTTCTGAGAAGGACCAGACCTTTTCTACAGCATCACTGCTTCAACAGAACCCCTTCAAAGAGAACTGCAGCTGCCACCCAATCGGACTGATACCACAGCCCTGCCTGGCAGGGTGTCAGCTCATATCCCTGACTCTGTCAGGCTAAACCAGTGTATCATTGTATCATTTGTATCATTGCTTTGTTATATATATTAGTAAAAGAACTGTTATTCCTATTTCTCATATCTTTGCCTGAAAGCCCCTAAATTTCAAATTTATAATAATTTGGAGGGAAGGGGGTTGCATTTTCCATTCCAAGGGGGGCTCCTGCCTTCCTTAGTAGACACCTGTCTTTCAAACCAAGACAATAAGATAACCTGCCCAGCCAAACCAGCTGACAACACTTCCATTTTTACCATGCTTGAAGGGTATGTATAGACCTTCTGCTTGGGTTTCAGGGTTTTCTTCTGACCGCCTTGCCCATCTGGAGCAGCCCCAAACCCCTGGTCTTTCACAATGACTATGTAAAACCCACTTCTTTGATGTATTGCTTATGCAAAAATGCCAATAAAAGGAAAGGAAAAGGCTTCTGATTTTATGCTTTGCAAAGAGGAAGTCAGAGGGGAAGAAATATGTTTTTGCACACATTACTTTCACATCAGTCAGAATCATGCATGAGACTTTGCACTGTACAGCAACAGAGAGAGAAGAGGTGTTTCTCTTCCAAGACTGAAGGGAATCTCAACCTTTTTAAAAATTGAACAGCAATTTAAAGCCATACATGTAACAATCAATCAAATGAAACTAGGATGTATTTTCAAAAAAAAAGAGCTAAAGATAAATTTCTGAATAATATTTATGAGAGAAACAGGGAGAAGCAGCTCTTAGATTTTGGATTTTCCAAAAATGGAGTGTGGCAGTTATTTGTAATTCTGCTTCTTGGAAGAGAACAAAACAAGTGAAAAAACCAGAAGACTTGCCTAACAACCACATTTGCTAACTAGGACAGCAAAATGCTAGTTTTCCAGACTTTCGTTCTTCTCTGTCCTGTATGCCCAGCTTCCAGTTTTTTTGAGTACTGTCTAAAAAATGGTGCAATATATGTGAACCAGCTATGCCTGCTATGGCAATGACAACAGGGGGGGGACTTACAAGAGTAGTTAAGGATCTTCTCTGAGACAATTTTGACAGCTGTAATACACCAGTAAAGAAAAATCTTTGTTGGATTTTTGACACATAGGTAGCAGGAAAAGCTACATTTTTAATTTAAAACTGAGTGCATTTAGAGAGGTGTGACCAATAGAGAGCCTATGGAGGTTTATGAAGGCTTTCCACAGATGAAGGCTATGTGCTGATCACAGGCCTTCTGCTCTGTTGCTGAGGAATTTTCTTTCCTTTAGAAGTGCTGCAAACAGCAGGAGAGAGGGCACTGAATAAGTCAATTCCTGGCTAGGGCAGCAGCTGGTGCTGCAGAGCACAGGGATCTGTGCAGAAAGTTTGTGTTTACAGAGGTGACTTATCAAAAAACACCTCAAGTTTTGCACTGTTTTGTTGTTGTTACTAGCCCTGATGTTACATATATTAAAAAACAATTTTACAAGCACTTGTGTGCACTCCTAAAGAAACTTGTGTTTCCTTGGCTCCAAGAAAGCATAAACAAAGGAGAAATGGAAAAAACAAGATTAACAGAAGGTTCTTTTAACACAGACTCATTTTAGCTTTCCTGAAGCAGTATAATCCAATGCAGATGTTCATTTGCCTCATTCTTGGCAGCTGTGTTAGATGAACTTCCTCTCCTCAGTAACATTTTTCTCAGGGATTTATTGTCCCTTTGTTAGTCTGTCCTTAAATTGCTCATTCCTTTCAAGTGACAGTGAAAACCCAAAATGGTGACAAATCAAGCTAAATACATGAAAGAAGTACAAGACAATAGCAACATTATGTAAAAGTAAATGCAGTAGTTAGGTGATTAAAGTACAAAAATGATCTCTGCTTTTTTTATAATTTCTGGTAGTGGAGATTATAGTGGTAACGACTCATTTATTAAGTTTAAATAAACAAAACAATTAAATAAGAAAATTAGAGAGGTGGAATCATAGGAATAAACCAAATGACATAGACAAGGTTTACATTTAGTAACTAACGTATATAAATGTGCTTTCTCAAATTTTTTTAAAATAGTCTAAGGCATTAGGTTCTCAGATAAATGATTTTTAGTCGCAGCGTGAGTATGCAGCTTCTGATAATATGAATATGGAGGAGAAGGCAGTACTGCCAAGTTCTTTAGCATTCAAGTTGTTCTTTTAATTTATAACGTTGCCTTAACTTTGATACAAAAACGTAGCAGATTGTTAAGGCCTTGAGTGAACCAATAGGCATTATTTGTTCTAAGCAGCCTCATTAGGGACCTTCACTCTCGCTGTACCAGGGGCTCTGTTGAAGATCAGGGGGTTTCAGTCTGTAGGGTGTGTTGCAGATGTAGCTAAACTGTGCTCATATACCTGTTACTACCTTGACCCCAAAAAGCTTGTGCTGTTTGATCACAATCCTATCTCCATTAGTGCTAGCTGAAAATGTCTCAAAGTGTTAAAAAAACACATATGTTAGGATATTTAAGGAAAATGTCTATTTTGGTGAAATTCAGTTGGAGAAAAACACAGTTGGGAATTATTAATTCTTCTTACACTTAGAAACAGTTTAATCAAGCTGTGATTTTATTAAACTCGAAAAGGAAAATATTTTACATTAAGCAATCTTAATCTTACAATTTTTTTCTTGAAAATACTGACTTGAGTCCTGAAGCCCAGAATCCTTTCTATTTTGCTAAAGTGACTGAAAAATATTACTTCACACCGTGACTATTCTGGGGGTTTAATATAACAAATCTCTGTCAGGGGTTGCCAAATTCAGTAGCCTGAGCAAGGCAAGGATGCAGAAGAGCCATTTCCTCAGGTGCTGCCTGTGGTAAAGCTGTGTGTGTATCCCCAGAGCACACAAACATACATGATACACGAGTACCTCTGCTGCCCACACGGACCAACACAGACAGCAAGGGCAGCGCCCACAGACACAGAGCACCGTCCTGTTTCTGCCTGTGACTGCTGAGGATGGAAGCCCACCCTAACACGCAGGCTGGCCAGCTGCTGCCCTGTTCATCCTCTGCTCTTTCAGTTGCCTCACCCCTAGGGACATACACATGCAAACAATTCTCTCTGAGAGCTCGTCCAGGCCTGTGGCCCGGCCAACAACCAACCCAGCCCCACCTTCTGCTCGCTCCAGGAGCCAACTCACACACCCTCTGGCCTCTCCAGTATCCAGCTCAGACTTAACAATCCCCACTCCATTTCCTGCATCTTAAACGTTCAGACACACACATCCACACAGACTGACTCCTATGTACACACCACCAGTCCCTTTTTTCTCCCTTATCCAGCTGTTTTCCCATAATTGTTCCTCTTTAAACTGTTGTGGTTGCCCCACCTATCTCCACCTTTAGTTCTTCCCTTTGATGAATCCCAATAATAAGCCCCACATGGCTGTAGACAGTGACCTCCTCCACTCCAGCTTAACGCACATTTCATAAGGAATGGTTGACAGGAGTCACAGGCTAAAAGCATGAGATGGAGGCTGGTGGTGGCACCACATGGGTGTGCCAGACAGGCAGCTTCCTTTGTAGACAATGTCTGCTCCAGGATTCCTGCACTGACACATAGTTTGAACGTAGCATAAGCTGTGCCTGCAGTCACTCAAATGAAAACATTTGAGAAGTGTGGTTACTGCTGCCTCAGTTACAAGTTCACCACACTGCTGAACATAAAACAGACCTAGACAGGTTTAGAAGTGCCTACATAATGATGTTTAGCATTTTAGGAAAAACTGTTTTAACAAGCTTCTTGTGTGGAACTAATGTGAATGCTTTTCTAGAGTAAGACTAGTTTATCATTCCAATATTTATGTTTCTACATTCTTTGGCCCTCAACACTAACAGGACATCCTGAGAGGGATGAATGATGCTCTCCATGATATAGAAATCACTGTCAGTATTTAATTTCCTTTTTTGTTTGTTTCGCTTTCAAGAAGGATTCATATTTCTAAACAATTCCTTGCATCTCATGAAATTGTTGTGCTGCAACAACTAGCAACCTGCTCTTGTAGGTGAAATTTTAGATCTTGAAAATTGACCATTTCTGATCTGAAAAGCAAAGGGTGGCACAAAAACTTAGAAAATCTGCTCTACCCAAAATTCCATGGCACATGGAACATGCAAACAAATTATTCACTTTAATTGTAACAAAGAAAATGTACCAGTAAGTAATTGTTGGAGTAAAAAAATCTATATTCTTTCTTACCTGAAGGATTTCCAGAGTAACAAATTTGGATAAATTTTTTTCACTTGTATCTGATGCTTAAATTGTCAAGCAAAGTAGGAGTACTCTTCAGTCTAATTTCCTGTCAGCAGAAGAGTATTCACCAAAATATATTTAAAATACAGGATTTTGTGGCAGTTTTAACTGTACCAAAAGTAAACTTTGCATTGCTTATCCCACAATCCGATACCCTCTGACTGTGCCTCCCACCTCATCATTGCAAGTTTTGATTCTAATAACCAACACCATTTACATTGTCTAAAACTGGTGAGCAAATCTTTTCTAGATAAAAATTGAGATCTTCACATACAGTTGCCTTGTAAATTCACTGGGCAATGTGAGAGCACCATGAAAGCAAAAGGGTCAGGACTTCTAGGGTCAGGACTAGGGTCACTGTTGACTCTCACCAGGGAGATGTACAGGTAGCCCTAGTGACTTCTGTCTTGTGCACAGGGTGGCTCTGGAGAGAACATGGCTCCAGTGGTCCCTTGTTTTTTCATCTGTTACAAAGAAATAGTACACAGACATGTTTAAAACACCCTGTTTGTCTCTCAGAAGCTGGTATTCAGAACCCTGGTAAACTCCTAATTTCATTAAAATAAGAGAAGCTAAATTAACTTTACAAAGCCTTCTAAATAAATTCTGTGCTGGCAGAGGAATCACTTGCAGGGGTTTCATGTAATTTCTGCTGAAAAGAAGATGTCTGTGTGTTTTCAGTGCACCTTTTATTTTTGATTAAGGAAAGTAATAGCAAAAATTTTCGTAGAGTTTAATGAGCACACAAAAGGCCAGTATTCTGGGAAAAACCAAGCAGGCACACAATTTCTGCCTATTGCCTCCCAAAATTTCCTGTCCACTACCACCATATATATTAGCAGCCTCACTGAGATTTAGGAAAAGTTCAGCAGAAAGACTGTTCTAACAAAAAAACTGTAGCTTCTCAAAGACTTAGGCAACTAAACACTCAGAGCAAGACCAGAGTCAGGTGGAAGGTAAGGACAGGAGTTCACAGCCAGGGGCAGAAGATAGGCAAGACTGTGACAATCAGCACTAAGTTTGGTTTGAATTGCCGTGAAGCCAAAGCCTAGAAATAAAGTTTTCCATCAGTACAAATCTGTCCATGGTCTTTCATCAGTTCTCACACACATCACTCTTCCATGACCTCACTAAACTGGCAAAGAGTTATTCTGTCCATTTTTGCTGTGCAAGGAAGAACATTTGGCTTACAGCATGAAAGTTGAGAACCAGGGTCAAGAAGAAGAATTTGCATGGATGTACCGCCAGGAGCTGCAGGAGAAGGAGGGAAAAACCATTTGCTTTCTTTATTTTGATCGGTTTTGAACACTGCAAGCAGCCCATCATGCCACAAAAGTCTTCCCACACATGAGACAAAATGAAGAAAACAACACAAAACATATTCCAATTTAAGCAGATTCTTCCAAGCTAGTATTTCACCTTGCACTGCATATTTACAAATTGAATAAATATAGTAAAATGAGTAAAGAATTACTGGTCATTTATTTATGTCTAGTAAATCTGTAAATTTTTGAAAAAAAAATGCTTTTGGAAATGATTGACTGCTCCCACCTTTCCTGGTCTGTGTGGCAGTGTGTAGCCTATGACAGAAAAAGGAAAGATCTTTGAGAAATCAAACAGGTTACAGCAGATGGACACATTTCCATCACAAGCTGTTCTCCCCAAGCCCACTCTGAGGCACAGGAGCAAAGCAGTGCGTGAGAGTTGCTTGCCTGCAGATAAACAGAAGGTTTCTTTCACTACAGCTAATGCCTCACATTTTCTTGATATGAATATTAAGGATATAGGAATTTACTGGCTCCTCTGAATAAACACCACATGTGCAGCTGTACTAAATATGTCAACAGTGCACAGAGTAGATCAGTTTTATTATTTTTTATTTTATTATCAGGACCATATTTATTATTTATTTATTTATTATTATTATTTATTCATTTATTATTATTATTATTTATTTATCAGTTTTATTATTTATATTATTTATATATTTATTATTTATTATTTGTTTGCTCAATACAATGTCTTAGCCACAGTAACTGTACCTATGTATAACACAATGCATAATTTATTACAATAATCATATATTCTATTATGTAATTAAGAATTAAGAATTAAAATAGGCTGATCATAGTAAAAAAATATAAATAAGCATTCAAACCTGTGTATACTGCATATTACCTAAATATTTGTTCTTACAGGTGTTTGTGATCAGAAAAATCCTAGAGTCAGAGTCAATCACTCATGAAATGCAGTGATAAAATCACCAGTGCTTGAGGTAAAACAAAGGTGATTCCTATAGTTTTGCTCTTCCTGTGGATCTACAGAAGCAATATCCTATAGCTGTAGCTATGATAGAACATCCAGTTATTCTGTCACTCCTCGGTGGCTTGATATATTTTCAGGATCTGGACTTTCTGTACTTCTAGGACAAACATCAGCAGGAAAAAAAGATTGTGTCTTAATTCCAATCTTTATATTCTCTATACATGAACACAAATCTACCTGTAACTTTTTGCAAGAATTGAAAAAATCCTTACAAAGACATTGATACTGTTGAATATACTCATTATCATAAATAAATATGTCAATTAAACTGATAACAATATGCCTGTACTTTTCTGCTGTCATACTCCAGCCAGACAAAGATTTAATAAAAGGAAAAAAAACCCAATCAAACCCAAACTAAATGTTAGAGTCAGATTTCATTAGAGTCAGCTATGGATTCTCTTTGCACTGAGACAGAGAGGGCATTTTAAAGAGCACTAGAACACATTAGATCTTCCTCCTTTTTCTGTCCAGGCTTACCCTGGAGAAAAGCTGTACTATTGCCATGACTAAGAAAAAGAAGTTCCATAAACGCACAAGAGTGCGAATTCAAAATATATATGATTTCTTTGAGACAAGGATTTTTCATTAAGAAGAGCAGTCAGAAAAGGACACAGTAGTCAGAGTGTGCCCAGCAGTTTGCAGCTCAGGTAGTACAGAGACAACATGGTAAGGAAAAGGCCTTTTCTACATCTGGATTCCATAGAAGAGTGAGATAAATCTCTCTGTTTTTCCTTAGGGGAGGTGAGTACACAATATATCTCCTTATCTCATTCATGGCACAATCTGAAGGTGGTAAGGCCTTGAATCCCATGCCTGTGTGAGGACTGTGTGAAATCTCACCACTCTCAGCTTTGTCAGGACCTGTGTATTTCAGAGGCAACTGCATGAACCTGGTCCAGGATTGCTCTTCTGTGTGTGTGAGAGTGAGCAAGTGCAGCAGGTAGTGAGGCTATTTGCTTCAAAAATTCTTTCTTTGGAGATATTCCATAAACATTCCTAAGTTCATCCTGCGCTGAGCAAGGGTTTGGACCAGTTGACATCCAGAAATCTATTACAGTATAAATTCTTGGAAGGGTCTGTGATTCCACAGGGGCTTTTAAGGTCAAAACTGTATTCCTGGCATTGTCATACACACCAGGTTTGATAATGCAGAGCTCAGGGTTTAGACAGGTCCACATGGATTATACCAGACTCTGCCCTTTTGCAAAATGTTGATCTAGCAAAGTAAATCCTGGGGTGTGGAAGTACCAGCTTGAAACCTGGGGATACATGTAAAGGCAAGGACATGTCCACCTAAGGACAATGTTGGTTTTTTTTCAACTTGTGTGCCCATGCATTCATAACTGTGGTGCACTTGTTGAACAACCCTAAATGGTTGAGGCTCTGTCTTGTGCTGGTTGGCATGAGAGAGGGTGGCGGGGCACATCCAAACCTGTGTGTGTGAATCAAAACTCCCAACGAACACAATACCATCAGGCAGGTCTGTGAGTGGCCAAGGAACCATGCTGGGATTAATTAATGTCATCCTGGCCATGACCTCACTGGTTGCTGGGACATTTGAGTCTGCTGACCAGCCTTATTTCTTTATTTTGTATTGCCCTGTAGTGGCCAGGGCAAGCTTTCCTCTCCACTGTTGCACCTGTGTCCCCCAGAGCTGTTCTCATAACACCCCATATGAGTTTATGCCACAGCAGGGGCATTGCAAAATTAGGAAGGTTGGTCTCAAGGACACTCCAGGAATCACTCAGCACTCTTTAGATAAAGGTTAAATAAATTGTTCAAAACTATTTAACAGTCAGTAGCAAGGAGAGGCATAGGCTATTATAAAACTAGGAATGATCTGGCTCAAACATGTCAATCACATTTTTTGATTTTCTTTGTATGAAAAAACTTAGTATCATGTTGAATAAAGATGGAAAAACAATAATGTACTAAGCCCTGTGCAAATATCCACAGTAAGCATACAGTTCAATTTCAGTAACTCAAAAACCAAGTATTTCAAATATTATAAAATACAACTTAGTGAATCCCTTCAGTAAATGATTGCTGAGCACTCCAGCTTCCCAGTTAACAAATGTGGATGATTAAAAAGAGGAACAGTAACAGAGCATCTATAAATACCATATTATGCTGTTACAAGTATTGAATGCAAACTAAAGAACACTGACTGAAACGGTACAAGAAGAGCAAAGCCAACAAAGGGAAAAAAACAGTAATTATTTGACAGAGTGAATCCCACAGGCACCTTCAGACATGAAACCTGGCTCACTCCCATATATGAATCTGACTAATTGCCTTCAGAAGGTTCCAAATCCAGCCAAAGATGTGGAGAAGATTCTACACTAGACAGAAGTCCAAGTATTTAAACTATTGCAACAGCTGTAGAGCAGGTTTGCAGGCAATCCTATGCTCACTGGAGTTCAATTTTGTTTCAAAATGCAGACACAAGGCTGTGAAGCACATCTGAGGTGGCATGACAATGTTTAGCTGTGAGGGGAAGATGCCACCAGGCAAGAGTCAGGGCTCTGAGTGCTCTTGGGCAACCTTAATGGCACTGAGCCACCAAATTGGGGCCTCACCCACAGCCAGGACGGGGCTTAATCTTGCTAGTGGGGGACATGGAGCTGCAGGAGGTTTGCGTCTGACAGGTTGGGACAGCAAGAATTCCGCCAAAGGAAAACCAAAAGTTGTCTACCTTCTAGCATACTCTCCAGAAAAAGAAAGGAAATTGGTGTCTGTCTGTATGTTGGGTTTTTGTTTGGTTGGTTTTTTGTTTGTTTGACTTTTGTGCGTGGGGTTTTTTTGTTTTGTTTTGTTTTCTGCGTGGGTTTTTTTCCTTTCAAGCCAAAGATTCTTGCTCTGGTCTTCCCATTTCTTTGATCAAAGCATTAGCAAAAAGTTAGTGCTTCAAGACAAGTTTACAAATTCTGTTTCTGATTACTCACTTTTTTTTTTTTTGGTGAGAAACCTGTTCATAGTTAGTGTCTTGAGAAAGCAGTAAGAACTGATGTGGATAATGAAATCCAGATCTGGGGTATAAAAGCTTTAGAATAACTGCATCTGACTCTTGGTTTCCTTGTCAGAGGAATCATTAGTCAACATGAAACTTTTATTCCATTTAGAGATAGATTACACTACCCAAATGATCAGTGGCACAGCTATATGGAAACTTGACATAACCTACTATTCTATTTTAGAAGTGTTGCTCTACATTGTATTTAATATTCAATCTACAAATGATTGAATATGAGAATAATAATTGGCAGCAGGTTAATGCAGAAAAGAGAGCTTCCAGAAAAGCAAATGCTGTTCTAGTTCCCATGGCATCATTCCCAATATTTGTTTTATACTCCTGAGAGAAAAGAGGAAAGCAGAACAAATGTTAAACCTCCCACACAAAATTCTCAAAGTATATACTATTATTCCCCCTAAGACTCCAGCCTTGCTGTCAAATTGCTTTTTCTGTCAAGTTTCCAAATTCTTTTATTGAGAAAGGATAATAATTATAATTATCCAAAGTTTAAGTTGGTGAGTTTTTAGTAAAATAGTTAAGCTGAAAAACTTTGTAGAGTCATTCATTTAATTTGCACAGTACAATTACAATGAGAGAGGCTCTTTTACATATATATGTATTTTATATATATATATATATATATATATATATATGCTTGTGTAAATGCATTTTTTGCCTAATTATCTCCTTCACGGGAAGGTTACTGGTTTGTATCAGCCATCTCAGTAACTATTCATACAAATTATCTCAGTATTTATTGCTTCAAAGAAATAGTCATTTGTGCAGATTTTTTTCTTCTGCACCTTCCACTGATGTTGTGCAACTTCTGAAGTACTGCCATATCATTTTTCTTATCCATCCAGATGATTATGCTTTGCATAATTCCTTGGGCTTAACAAGAACCTTAATTATTTTAAGATTTCAGTCATGTTTATGCCTTTGGGGAGAGGAAATGCTATCAAAGCTCCCCTTATCATATTTTATTTGTAAATATGTTTTCAATACTGCAGACCTTGGTATTGCTAGAAATTAAATTCTTAATTTGGCACCACATGTGCTTAAACACTAAAATAAGGCCGTACAACCTATCTGAAATTGTCAGAAGGGAGATAAAATGAGGTAATTCAACAAACAGAAAGCAACAACTAGTAAGCCAACAGTTGGAAAGACACCTTAGCTTCTTTTTGCACACAGGACCATGTTACCATTTACTTAGATTCCATTAAAAACTCAAGTCGTGCCTGTCCTAAGTGGAAGAGAAGCATGCAGAGTAGCTCAGGTGAGATGCTTTACAGCAGATATGTTAAGTAGATGAAACAGCTGCTTAAAGAAAATCTGCTACAAGAAAACTATTTTAGACAGTCGCAGTCTTTGAACCAAAGTCCTTGGAAAACCCTAACTTTGGCACCAGTTGTTAAGCAGAGCAGTAGTCTCCTGCATCCCAGAGGGGCTTAGGCAAAGGACTATACTGAAGTACTCCAGATAGGTGCTTTTCTGAATTAGAACTTGTCAAAGGTTTTTGGAGTGTTCCCAAGTCATCAACCCTTTATTTCTTTACAGCTACTTGCCAAAACTCCCTTCATAGATAATATTTCACCAGATCTGGTTGCCTCTAACAGCACCCTATACAGTGTGCTTTGCAATCTGAGGAAGATAAGTCCACAGGCTCTATCTGAACAGAATATGTCAGCTGAAGGATAAACCAGTATACATTAGTATCTTCATTACTGTGGGTTAGTTATAGACTAGACAGAGTTTAAAGACAAGATTATTAAAAAAAAAAACCCAAACCAAAAATCCCCTTCCTCCCAAAAAATCCAGCCAAACCCCCAGCTTTATAACAATAAAATGTATTTGTGAAAAGAATTGTTAGAATTGGAAACAGTTATGGAAAGTTAAGCAATAGCATGTCTTACTAAACTGCTAAATATTTGAGTTAGTTTTGAAGTTTGTTCTACATTTCATTCAACTAGAAGAGCTGTCAGGATAATCTTAGAGTCATCACATCTGGGGCCTACTTTCTTAGACAAACTTGGTCCCCTAGACATCTCTTTTCTAGTGGAAAGGATCAGCTGGGATATTGTTCCCTGTTTGGTGTAATTCTACTTATGGCAGGTCCCAGCAATGGTATTTGTGCAGTAAGTGTGCTTTAGAATGAGTTTAATCAAAATGTTTAACAAAGTAATTTGATGACTTTCCAGTCCTCTAAAGAAAGGATGTCCTTCCAGGGTTAGTCTTTACTCTGGAAAAAAAACCCCAAACAAATAACAACACAAAAACCAGCAAAAAAACCCCCAAATGTTTTGGAAGCAAAATCTCGTACAGGACAGCACTAGAAACTCACAGCACAAGAGGCTGCAATTAAACCTACTCAGGTGCTCTTCCAGCAAAACTGAGTAAAGCCTAAGCACCTGCAGGAGGCCTCCACTTTTGGAAGCCCTGTTGAGAGAGGCCAAGGGCTGTGCAGAGTAAATGAGCTCTGAATGGATTTTCTTTCCTTTCTGGGTTTCTTCTTTCTTAGTTACTGTGATTGAGGAGCTGCAGTGGACAAGTGCAGGGAAGCTCCACACTACCTCTGGCTCTTAAATCCTTTCCATGGACCAAGTCCTACTGCAAAGCTTTCTGAAATGAAAAGAAGGAGCTAAGCCTTGCAGTGATATTCAGGGTGTTTCAATCAGACTGGAGAATCACAGAACAGCTTGGGTGGGAAGGGGCTCCAAAGGTCACCATGGATAGTGACAACATTGGTTGGCACTTCTCACCACCAATGCTCTGTTTTAAGAGAATATGCTAATCTTTGAAGTATGCAGGGAAATTTATTAATAGTTATTGTAGCCAGTAAGTCTCCTGCAGTTTGAAATACACATAAAGGTCAGAGCTACTGTGGTTGGCTCATTTGTATCTATCTGTAATTATAAGCTCTGTTTTACATTGAATTATAGCAAACTCCTGCCTATATGTAATGTTAAGATGTTTGAAAAAATGGGGTTCTGCAGTTTTGTTGATAGCAGATGGCTGAAACCACACAGTCCTGGAACTGAGTGGCCTCGACTGGTGGTTTGCTCTGCATTGCTCATGGTGCCTGGGCTGGGGTGCCCACTCCAGGTTTGACACCAGGATCACGTTTGCACGTGGGTTTAACATGAGCTGAGCTCTGTTAGAATGAGAAATTGCCAGCCCATGGTGCCTCAAGCATTTGCTGTGATGCTCCTAAGGCAGAGTGACATTGGGAGCACGATTCTCCAGCCCCTTTAGGAGGAAAGCACAGCAGTGTAATTTTGTGATGATGGCCTTCCCTGGGAGCAGAGTGGGTTTTCATTGCTTCACGTCTGGATTGCTTAATAAGCTGAGTACCAGCCTAGCATTATTCCTAGAAGATTATCAACTGGAATAAGGCAACTGCCCAATGTAATGTTTAATGAATACCTCAGTTGGATTTTGATGATCATTCTCTCTAGCTGCAAAAAACCTTACAGATATCTCCATGACAGCTCTTTGCTTCTTCCACGGAGTTGGAATTCCAGAGCAAACTACTGTACAAATATTTCTACAGTTCTAAGGATTACAGCTGATTTCTGTGCCATAACAAAAGAAATCTGAGAGAAATAAAAGTTTTTTTGAAAACAGCATCTCCCCAGTCTAGCTCATTGCATATTGCTGAGTACAATACCCGTCCTCTGTTGCTTTCCAAAAATTTGCTTTAAAATCATCATATTGTTCTAAGTGTCTGGCCTTGCCTCTCCTACCCTGGGCTCTCATCCTTTTCTGAACTGAGAATTAAAAAGTGCAACACTGCGCTGATAGTGAGCCATGAAAGTAGGTTTATTTGAAATTAATATTTCTGCAGCTCCAGAGTTCCAGACAGTTATTTAGCCTTAAAGAATAATTTTAGAAAAAACACTGTCTTTGCATCATTTCAAGTGAATAAATTAGGTAATAAAAGCCTTCCCTCTTCAACCTCTTCTACCTCAATTCTGAAAATCACGTCATAGGATCTGGATCAGAAATGTACAATTTTTGTTGCTTGGAAAAACATTAGTCACAGAAATATCTCATAAAATAAGCTGTGCTCAACTTGGCAAAGGGTCTGTATTTGCTTTTTCCAAGAAAAAAAAAAGGTTTTTTTTTGTTTCAGGATTACTTAGCTGTTCTAAAATTCCACACTTTAATATGTTTATGCTGAAAGCGTTTGCATTCAACAGATTCAACAGGCTCAATATTTCATCATCTATGCTTATAGTGACCTAGATCCAAGACATTTTTCTAAACCCACCACCCAGTGGATGAGATGGTAAAAAGTACACTACAAAATAACTTCTGCTGTAGCATAGAGAACTCACTGCTTTTCATCTTTGGATCAAATTCTGCAAGTTTCCTTTTATTTGACAAAACATTTTAAATCCCAGATTTTTTCTGTAAGGCTAAGCATAGAATTTCTGTGGTGTTATATTACATTACAGTTAACACTACATCTTGAAGAGGGATTTTCACTGCAGCAAAGTCTTATTCGTTAGGGCTTTTGAAACGTTCAGTCAGCATTCCCATTCTCTCACGACTTGCTAAATCTCAAGGCTTCATTCTTGCCATCTAGTGGCTTTGAGCAGAATGAAAAGAAATCTGCTAACAACAAATTAGAAAATTTCAGGTTTTAATTTATGGCTGTTTGAAAATTAAAAAAAATGAATTACACCTGGAAAAGAGGACTATTCCCTCCATATAACCATGAACGTGGGAAGAAAACAGGATTAATGCATGGCTACTGAGGCTCCTGTGGAAAGAGCTGTGGTTACTGCATTGAAGCATGGGATGGACTTGCACTGACTGAGGGAGATGGTTACTCAGAGGACTCCTTAAATCCAATGTATCTTCCCTTACAGCAGTCCTGGAAATCCACAAGACAATTCAAGCAGGATAGAAGCACTCTTTCTCTGCCTTCATTAAAATAACATGGTTAACAATTGGTTAAAAAAGGTTAAATCAAGATCCTATGAGGGCTGATATGACCATCTATTTCTGTTCTGCAGAAAATGTGCATCATTCAGAGTAGATGGTCATTAAAAACTAGAGAGAAACAGTTCAGTCTAGAACTTCCCAAGCACCCTCTTCCAGCAGAATGACTTAATCCCCAGGTTGCAGTTAGTCTGCCTTTTTTGTTCATCTAGCTTCATTTATTTTGTACTCTTGGATATAAAGGAATAGAACTTCAACAAAAGGAGCAGAAAACACTTCCCTACAAAACAAATGAAACCTGCTTCAAGGTGATTCTCTTCAAAGACACGAAGTCTTCAGAATTTAAAATTGTGCTGAATTAAAAAATGCAAAATGTCCATTCTATGCAGGGCATGTAGGGCAATACATTCCACACAATGGGAAAACAGGAAGAAACTAGCTTCCCTCATTGTGCAACTTTCCAGATAAAAATTTAATAGAACTTGACAAGTTCCATGCAATTTCTTAACACACAGTGTATAGTGTTTATCAATAAATATAACTCAAGATAAAAAAAAACTTTCATTTTATGAATGTATAATATAACATTGATTTTAAACATACAAAGAAAGAAGCAACAAAATGCACTATCACTAAAGTAGTTTCAACACCAAGAACTAGGAGGCATGCCTGAACTGGTTTATCAAGAACTTACTGGTTTATCAAGAACTCACCATTTTACCTTCTTTTATGAAAAAACACTCTGGAAGCCTGCTGAATGTTCATAGAATCATAGAAGGGTTTGGTTGGGACCAAAGATCATCTGGTTTCAACTTCCACCACCACCATGGGCAGGGATGCCACCCACTAGACCAGGTTCCTCTGAGCCCCAGGCAGCCTGACCCTGAACACTGCCAGGATGGGGCAGCCACAGCTTCTCTGGACAACCTGTGCCAGTGCCTCAGCACCCTCACAGTAAAGCATTTCTTCCCAATATCTAATCTAAAGCTACCCTCTTTCAGTTTAAAATTGTTCCCCTCTCTCCTATCACTACAAACCCTTGTAAAAAGTCCCTCTCTCTCTGTTTTGTAAAACAAACCCAAACCAAATGTCATGCATTTTGAAGAACCTTTCTTACACATTGTTAAGTTACACTTCATGGAGAAAACATGGTCCACTCTGGTTCACATCCTTTCAAAAACATAAACTCTCCCCCCTAGTATTACAAAATACAATTAAGTGATCTCTTGATTTTAAATTTTTGAATCTGATGTAATTAAAAAACAAATAATAATTGATATTAAATTTCAAGATAAAGAGATGTCAGTATGAAAGATTGGGTGTGACACTGAGCACTTTGAATTCCTCTTGTCAATCTCATGCCTGCTATTTCAGAAGCAATAACAAATACTGCATTTATGGCAGAAGTATCAGATCCAAACACTAAATTTCTATTGCTATTAAAAATAATAAAATATAAATGTAATATAATAATAAAATATAAAAACTGATGCACAGATATAAAGTTAGTGATTAAGAAACAAGGAACAGAAGTCTGCCCACTTTTAGTAACTGGAAAAGATGGAAACTGACTTAAAGCAAAAACTTTTTACAATCCTTTTATTGACATTTGAAATAAAGGTTTGAAAAAATATGCTGTAAATTTCCTTAACTGTTTATTAACGAATATTTTGAAAAACTAGATGAGGCATTCCAGGTTTTTTAAGGTGCTGACAATTTATTTTACAAATGCATGAAAGTAGCACAGTTTGTATGAAAAATATAACAACACAGTCAACTACAAAACAGTAAAGTATCACACACAGTCTGCAAGATTCTTTTTTTCTTCGAATTGTTTGTCTACTGCAAGTGAAAGAGCCTGAAGGAAAGTTGTCATTGTAACACTGGGGGACTGAAAATAAGAGAATATTTTGTTAGGCACACCACTGCAATAGGCAGACATAATATTTAACATGCAAATCACAGTATTTAGAAGATAAATATTTGGCTTTCATGTTACAAAAATTTCAAAATATTACAAAACAAACTGCAAGTTTATTTTTAAACCAGTTAGCATAGCAAAGTCAACCTATGCAAAGTCTTGAGTCAACCACAATTACTGAGTATTTGCTTAAAAAAAGGTTTTTAAAAAATTAATATAAAAGTGGCAGAGGGTATTTTTTCAGCAAGAAATGATGAGAACAAAAATATCAATGTTCATCAATATAATTAAAAGTAGAATGCTGTTGGACAGGTCAATCCCACCTGTATTTTTCAATCCCATTCTAAATTATGGGCAGCACATAATTGTTTCAGTCTACAAAGCTGCAGAAACAAGTGCAAGTTAGATTAAAAGAGAGGCTGGGGCCAGTCTTTTACTTTAGGCAGTGTCCAAATGCCTTCCTGCCTGCCTCAAAAATATCTAATCTAAAGATGAATAGAATAAACTCACTTGAATATAATAAACTTACTTGAATATAAAGTGCATGTGCCAGGAAAGGAAGCTTTCTGAGGACCCGGCCGCCAAGGCCTTCACTTCTTCTACAGTAAAACAGAGAAAAGTGCTGCTTAAATGCTAAATATCCCCTCTTAGAAGACCTTTCCTTTTTCTGTGTTTCTCCATTAACTTGCACACAATCCAGCAGGTCAGCTGCTGCTTTTTTAGCAGCAGACAAATTGTGCTTGTGGGAGGCTATCCAGCAGGGTACAGAAACAGCAGTTACAGGGGCCTGCCAGTGCTGACATCGGGCCCTCACATCATTGTGCCACAGCTCACGTTTTGGGGAATGCCTGCACTGAAATAGCAAGGTGCACACAAAACCACTCTTGGAAGGAATGGGAAAAAAAATTGTTTTGAAGGTTGGACCTCACAGGTATTGCTTGTCTCCTTCTTCCCACCATTTACACACAGTTTACCTCACCTCACCTCACCTCCTTGGTGTATGTTTCCATCTTCTCCAAGTACCACTCTGTGTATGTAAAATGCAAACCTCTATGCCTGGAAAAACTTACTTGGTTTTACTCCACTCCTCCCTGGTTAAGACTGTATAATTCAGGAACAGGAAGAAAACACACTTTCCTGACTTTGTGAATATTATTTTGTTCCATAAGGACCAGCACTTGGGAAAAAGCTTTGCTTGATATTGTGAATATAATTTTTATTGTTTCAAGAACTGATATGTTGCAGTGAAACACTCTTTGCTCTGCTAACGTACTCAGCAAACCATAACACTGTTCATTTACACTTCACTCCTTTCCCCCTTGCTTCTGTCCACTTACATCTCCATGCTAAATACTGATTTAGGAGATTGCAAGGCATTTCAAGACAATTTCTTAGCAGGACCTAAGGCTCATGCTATTTCTCCTAAACTGCATTACAATTCCCAATATCCATTGAAATCAAAGGCATCTTGCTAAACCAGACAGCAATTTGTCAAGAGCACTTCAAATGGCAGAGCAGAAACCAGAAGGAGCACTAAGCCAAGCCATCTGACACTACGAAATGTTGGCAAATGGCGATCGCTTCCACTTTTTATCCCCTGAAAGGTTTTGTACTATCCCCACAGGAAAAAAATCAATATGTTTCAGACCTCCATCTGTTAGGAAATTTGGTTACTTTTATACATCATTCCACAATTCACTCTCTCTCTCTACATATAATATATGAAAAAGAGTAGGATTTCAGAATCTTACCTTGAGATTTCTTTTAGCACAAGGCTTAACCTTGACACATTATTTTCTACAAAGCCGATCATCTCTAGCTCTCTGAGTGTCAGAAGCTGCTGTCGAGGATATATTATTTGACACTAGAAAGAAGAGTTACACACTGTTGTATGAAAAATAAAAGCATTCAAAATTAAATTCTACAGTAACAGTGGAAATACAGAGAAGGAATTAAGTTTATGTATTTTTGTTACTTAGGAAGTATGATTAAAATGTCAAATTTACTAAAATATGATATTTTGCACTTTTGCTTTCAAGTATTACCTTCATCAGTTCTTCCAAGCAAGAAAGATATATTCTAAATATTGCTGCAGTAGATGGAGGTCCAATGTATTGCTTTATGTCAGCCCTGTCTACAAAGGCCATGTCAATTTTCTCTGTGATATTTGAAGTAGTCAGGATAACTACATTGGGATACCTTCAAGACAAAAGCAGACTTTTAGGTCATGTGTATAAGATTTATCTCCTTTTGTGACTGTCAAGTTAAGATCTTCCTTCTTATGATTCATTTTATGCCATAAGCACTCACATCACCCTTGTCAATCAACAATTGCATTAAATGATCTGAAGCCCTTGGCCAGTTACCACCAGTCTATGTCAATGCCTGGTCTCTTGCCTTCAGCTGTTTCTCAAGTGTCCATAGTTTCTCTAACCCTGTTTCAGAAGTGATATATATTAACTATCCTGAGCCTACTGGCATAGTTTCTGACACGCAAAAAAACAGATTGTGAAAAGAAGGATTGTAAATTTGAACCTTTAATCAACACGTTTTCCATTCCAATTTGGATGTCTGTTCTCCAAGCAGACATCATGATGATCTGTCCTTTTTCTCTCCCTATTTTTAAGGGAAGCATACTGTCTGTAGATTTGATTGTCCACCCAGGTACATGTAAAATATTCTGTAAGATTCTGCTGGATACTCCCATTTCTTTTCAAAATTAGCATCATTAACAAAGACTAGTTCACTACCCAATTTCATTTAGTATTCCAAATTGGAATTTAAATGTAGCAGGAATACTGACATTGCCAATCACCTTTTGCTGTTGCAATAATATGCAAACAATACCTTTTAATCTGATCTAATTGAGTCAGTACAGCATTCACCACACGAATAGCATCTGAGGGCTCTGTGCCTGCCTTGAAGGCACTGCGGGCTGCTGTGAGGCTTTCCACCTACAAAAAACCAAACCAATCAACCTAAACAACAATAAAAATCACCAAACACCAACATTTGGAGTCCAGGCAATACACCTTCACATCCTGGTGTCTGCTATCTAAAACTTCATCTTCAAAATCTTTGGTTAAGTATTAATTTCCAGGGAGAAGGAAAGGCATGTCAAGGAAGAAAAATGTAGTGAGTGAATTCCTGTGTAGACAGAATGAAGGCTGGTTTTCACTTTAAATAAATTTTTATAGTGGAGGGAATGGGACATACCACCAGAATAGTGAAGAGATTAAATTTAGAATGAGCTTCCCCACAGGAACTCTAGTATGAAGAGTTGATAAGGTACATACTTACTCAGCTGCTTATGTATGCATGTCTGAAGGAAATGTAACAACAATGAACTGAACCATATTAATGCTTTTTAGAGCTTTACACAAATGGAACCCTGCAAATAATACCAATCTAGGTTACTTTCAAGTTTAAAACCATACTCCACTTGTGAACATACAGCAGCAAGGGAAGCTCCACAAAGAAAGGTTTCAATTCATTTTCAGCTCGAATTTGCCTGCTAAATCATACTATTTTCCTTCCAAATCTCTCAAATCTGCAGCAGCCAAGACTAAAATTCACCCACCTGCACAGTTACATAGCTTACAAAATAGCATAAATGTGCTTTTATTGTTCTCTACAAATGAGCACTATTGCAGTTCCTTCCCATCAATTTAGTTTCTGCTAAAATTGATGTACAACAGTGCTATTGGAACCATACCTCATCAATCAGTACAAACACAAGAGCATCTCTGTCATCAACTAACTCTTGAATCTTCTGGAACATCTTGGTTACAAGCTTGCCACTCTAGAAAGACACCATATGTGCATATGTTTAATTATTTCCTTATCACACAACTTTCCAAGGCTTACCATATTTAAAGATGTAAATACAAAATATGTTTTTTAAAATAACTTTCTAATATAACTTATTTTTAAGCATTCTTAAACATATTAATTATTCTGAGCAATCTTTGGTGTGCATACTTCGGAAACAAGCTCAACAGAATAATTACAGGATAATTTCTAAACCATGAAGTCTACTAAATTAGCTACAATACATACCTCAGAAAACCATTTAGAGAAAAGGCTATGGCTGTTTATCTCAATTAACTGTCCATATCTATACCTAAAGAATGAAGGAAAAAAGAAGTATCAGCTCTATTATAGATAAGCCAGAGATATCATTAACTTCTATAAGTCTCATTCCCTCCACTCTGACACTGGGATTCTGTGAATTAGTACTTTAAATTACCTACTTTTCAAAACATAATAGCTGTTTTAATTGTCATTTTCAGCAATGTGTCTCACTAGAATTCTTTGTATTAAATTGCTATTAGAATTTCTTCATTGGAACAGGGTAAGTAACAGTCACCATGCTAATTGCCTCAGTCTTCTGTTCTGATTTTCTTCAGTATAGCAAGAACTGACAAAATATCTAAACCACACTTGATATAGCCCACAATTTTCATACATTCATCTTGGGCTAGAGTCATGCCAATAATTACACATTATTTATGCTACACCTTGTATTTTATATAACATTTATTTTTTAATATAAATTCGTTAAGTTGCTATGAACTTTTAGGCTAATTCTTATTACTTGTCTGATATACAAACTGACCTCTGCAGACTGTGGTATTCAGACAATCCAAGTACAAAAAAAAATTGGTTAAAAAAATCACTACCTACTAAAAACAGGCTTTATAGAACACAAAGACACAAATACCAAAATACTCTGTGATCCTTTGCCCTTTAATATTCACTGATGTACAATGTGAGCACAAATTACTGTACCATCCCTGGAATTTGTTTTGCACACCTGGGCACAAATAATTACACATTTTAAAAGGCATTAAAATATCCTAACCAGTCTATCAGATCAATTTGATTGCTAGCCTGGTGCACTATGTAAAAAATTACACATGAGCACTAGGCACAAGTTACTTGAAATCAAGTATTACATATATTTGGGCTAGTGAAAAAGAATGACTAATTATAGTAAGCTAAAGTGAAAAATTCCAAAAAAATTATCACCTGTATGACAGTCGAATTGTCAGCTTCTGAGCCAATGCTTTACAGAGAGAAGTTTTCCCAGTTCCAGGAGGGCCTGGTTTGAGATCAGATCCATACATTACACAGATTGTTAATGACATCTACCAGCTTTGTAACTACTCTATTTCATTACAGCACTAATTGTAGAGTAAAAACACAGCAGACAATGATTGTGTACACCAGAGTATTTTGAGACAATTGCTTACTTCACTACAGTCCTGGAGCTGATCTTTGCATTTATATAATTTCAATTAGTATAGCTAGTGCAACAGTTTGTTTTTGCAGAAACCATGAAGTTAAAACACTCAACAGCCACAGAGGCAAAGTGTATCACCCTAGCAGGGCTTATCTTATCAGCATTCTCAATAATCAGTGCTATGCTTAAACTTCCATCTTCCTGAATCACACTCCTCTAACATGGAAAACAGAAATGTATCACAACCAGTTTGATCAGCTGTCCACTTTCCCAGAAATCTCTTCCTTGGTACAACCCTGAGCATCTCAGGAACTATACTCTGGGAAAAACCTGCTGGATCTGGCTTGATACCCTGTGGAAGAGCCACAAAGACTTTCTCCAAACAGGCAAGTACCAGTTAACAGAGTATGAATCCATGGAAGATGACGTGTGGGTGCTAAACAAACTGTTAATGTCAACCAGAGGACACTACTGCCATTACAGCAGAAATGTATTTTGCACAAAAACAGTTGTAGATTTCCTAGTATTCATTTCTTTGTGATCATAATAATGAGCTAATTATTAAAATTAAATATATCTATCATAAATACCTTGTCAACAGTCTGAAATAAAGTTTTTCAAACAAAAACATCCTGCAGCTTCTAAACTGCAAGTTGTAACTTAAGTACAATCAACACATATTTCCATTACGACCTTTAATTTTTGTATACTGGTCTTGATGACAAAATCAATGAGTAATTAATCAATAGCACTGATAATCAATAGCAGTTCATCAATTAATTGTTTCTGGTATAATCTCCACTGCAAGCTAGGACTGACTGAAGATTACAGCTTCACTGAAATAAGAGTAACTAAACTAGCAAGAGTACTGCCTTCATAGTTGGCAACAGAACACACAATGTTAACAACAACACACAGATTGATTTCCCAGTTTCCTCAAAGTTTTTATAAAGCCATAACTAACAAAATATTTAATAGTGTGATAGAAATGTAACTAACATATGCTTCCTAATACCTTCAGTATCTGCATTATTCTTGGTTTTTATGTAAAAACACAGCAATATCACTAAAAATGAAAATTAAAAAGCCCACAGTTCACACTGTAAATTTTAGAATTTAAATTCATGCAAAACATAGTACATGTGAACATTGATTTGACTCTGACATTACATTTCATCTAAATTTGTACTAGAGACGGAATACTTCTCTGCTGCTTCCATATCATCTAATTTCACTACACAGGATTGCAATACAATTTTTTCCAGGAGGAAAGCATAACAGACAGGCAGTGAATCCCCTTGATTTAAACCAGATCATTTTTACCATGCAGCAGAACAACTCTGTTCCACGATATCAGGTTGCTGTCAACGTTTTTGTCAGAAAATAATAATGTTGTCGTCACATAATCAAGTAACTAATGGAAGAGGAGAGAGAGACACAAATTAAGAGACAAAACAGCAAATACAATTACAAATAGAATCAATCTCCTAGTTGTCTCTATTGTGTACTCATAGCAACAACAACAAAAAAAGAGCTCGTGTCTTTTAGCCACAGGCAAATTTATTTCTGTAAAGGATGGGAATTAATTTCTGTCCTGTCCTCAAGAATAAGAATGGCACATGCTCGGCACAAATGGAGTTCCAGAACTTTTAAATGAATAAATTAAATGCTTTAAGGAAGAGAAATTAATTTCATTTTCCATTTTCCCACTTACTGTGTGTCTATAAAACACAAGCTGCCCAAACAAAGAGAGTCAAGGGCTCAAAGTCCTGTTTAGATGTTGCACAGCCACACATTTGCTCAGCGTGTTGTAGTCAGCCCACCAAACAAAGCATTTCCTGTCACATTTTATATCCTTTCTACTGAAGCATTTCTATCAGCTACTGCAAGGAATTTGTACATTGTTCATCCTTCCAAGTAAGGGAAGTTGCATGTATTTCTCTGACTGCTTGTTTCTAAAAATACTGCTACTTCATTTCAGAATTATAGAGAATTAGGAAATAGGGAACTCTTCCAACAAACTTCAAACTGACTTTTACCTATAGTAACACCTGATACCACATTACCTTCTGCTTATTATCTTCTTACCTGAGCTTTTGATCCATATGTGTTAACAGAACAATCTAATGGTACTCCTGCAATAGCTCATGCTCAAGGTGGAGTAATTACACAACAGCAAACACAATCGAACTTATTCCACATGTTTTTCAACATTCTATCCACACTGTGCTATTTTGAAAATTTACAGGAACCATTTCAAAGCCTACAGAACCCAACCAAGCTCAGGCATTTCCATGGTTTAAAGAATGAAGATTCAGCACATTTAGTTTTACAGAAGTAGTTCTAGTTTTAATCATCAAAAACAGCAATTTCTTTCTAATCATATACACTTAGAGACAACAGTGATCAGCTTCTGTTATTTAGGATATCAGCAAGTCTAAGTAAATAGTCCTGTCATTTCACAGAAGACTTGGAAAGCAGCTCCATAAATGAGACAAATGTGTATGTATTGATATTTACCTTATAATTTAAGAAGTAAGATCACTGGAGTGTTTTGCTTTACTATATTTGTTTATAAAGACTTAAGTGAGAATAACGTGTCTATTGTATTCCAAATAAGCTAATGAATTAATTATTTGTGTCCAAAAACTTCAGTTAGAAGCTGAATTGGATTATTTGTGAGTTCTATTCACAATTACTAAATTTCAGATTACAGTATTACCATTCTCCAAGTTCTGGCAGTTATCATCACAACCTCTGATGAATGCACAGAATCTTCAAGGTAGAAAATAACCCAATGAAACAGTTTTGTTTTTTTCCAGTGTCTTACCAGCATTCACATGGGAGTGCACTCAGCTGTAGTCAAACCACTGAATGTGCATTTATATGAACAACAGTGCTGCCTGACATGACTGCCAAGCCAATGAATGTTAAGCTGGTGCCAGAAACACAGTTAAACTCCCATTCCCTTCTGCCTAGCCTGCACCCATATCTCCACAGGATGCAGCAAACTTTAAACAGGTTTCTTTTCAGCTCTTACTTCTCCTCAAGCAATCTTGATTGTTATTCACTTTCAACTTACGTTTGCTTTTACTTCAGTGTCATATATAAGACTTTCCCAAAGGCCATGGAATTCAGCTGCAAAAGCAATGTATTATATACCTGTTTAGGATAAATCAGTCTGGAAACTTGTAGCTTATCATTGCAGCACAAAGCAGTTTACAAGTTATTCTCAACTAAAATTAAGAACAGATAGATGAGAGCAAGTAAAATAACTCGGGGCGGGGGGGGAAGTGTTATTTTTCTCAAATGCAAATGCTACTTTCTAACAGTCAAATTCAGCAGGTTCTCAGCTTCTGCTTCCTCAGATAATTGTGACAAGAAATTAATGTTAATTTCTTAACGTGAAAGGAAAAATATAATTTTTTCCATACTTGGTATGGGATGGACCTACATTTCTCCAAGAAAGCTATGAAAAGTTGTGGTAGGAGGAGGGTTCTAAGGCAAATTTTATCATTCAACTTTGCTTCTTTTTTTCCCCCCCAACTTCAAGATGTAGAGGACCAAAAAAAACATGTAGCTGAATAATGCATAAAAAACTAAGGTTATCATTTGGATATCAACCATTCCTAGCAGTTATATTCTAATTTTCAGCAAAGAAAAGAACAAAAGACTGAACTATAAACCTCAAGAATGTGAGAATAATGTCAATGTATCAGGTTGAATTCTTCTTGAAAATAAATGTAATGGTTACTTAGGCATTTCACAACACAGAAAGGGTAGGAAAAGTTTCAGAATTACTGTCTCTCTGAGCTTTAAGCTCACACCCATGCTTCTCCTTCCAGGCACAGAATCCAAATTTGCCAAGCACAAGATAGTAACAGGGAGGTCTTGCTCTAACACAGAGCAAAGCCTCATTTTTCTCTTCAGAAGACTTTCTGAAGACTCTAAATCTCTTTACTTTGTATGTCTGTTTCATATATGAGAGCAGGACTGTGTTGGGGGCTGGAAGCCAGCAGTGGGATCCTGAAAATTAATTTAATGTGATGACTCTTGGGAGTCCAAGTTAAACAAAATTTGGACTGCAGCTTGCAGGGTTAAAAACTTCCATGCTTCTGATTATGGCTAGACCACCTGATTATGTTTTAGATCACAAGTTATTTCCACAGATCCACAAGTATTACAGAAATAAATGATGTGTTCTGGAATCATCTGTAGCAGTTCACTCAAAACCACACAAAAAAAGTCCAAATATATTTGTTCCATAAAGAAAAAGGTCGATAGATAATTCTATAGACAAACAATAAATACAAAGACCCTATAAACACTTCTAGCCTTTCCAAGATTTTCTTTCATTGTAATTGCTCTAGAGGTTCCAGAAATATCACACAGGTACCTGCTGGTAGCATCCAGTGGTGAGCTGCAGTGATATCCTCATTCTCTTCTTCCAGGTTTTCAGAGGTTGGCCCTTCTTCATTCAGATGAAAAATATGAAGAGAAAGACTGCTTTTGCTCAAGTCAATAGGCTAGAATGAACATAAAAAGACTTCCAATGCATCATAATTCTCATTCAAAGCTAATTATAACAAAAGAAAATGACAGTTCTCAGCTGGCATTCATCTCTGAAGACTACTACTTCTGTTTCAGACCTTACTAAGCAGTGTAGGCCCAAAAACTTAGCCACCTTTCCCTAGTTATACCAGGCAGCCTAATAAGAGATACTACATCATCATGTAGACCTTGCCTTGCTTATGTCCTTAGGTTACCACCAGCCTGTCTACAGCTAGTTCACAGGAACAGAGCTGCACACTCCTCCTGGGAATACCTGTCTGTCCTTCAGTTTCAGCTCCGTATCCACGATCGACACAGACTGCACGTTGCTGTTCAGGAAAGCGTCATCAAACTCTGTCCACTTGTAATCACCAAACACGATGTTGTGCCTGTTCAACAGCTTCAAGACACTCATCCTAATGTCTTCTTTCTTGGCCACACTAACAAGAAAGAAACACCATTACTTGAGGGCACTGGCATTTATAAGGAGATATGAATTAGTGATGGAGTGCGTTATTTCATACACTAAGCCTTCATGGAAAACTGCTTCCATCTCACACACACCAAAACCACCAACCAACCCCAAAAACCACCCAACACAAAAAACCCAAAACCCACTCAACTCCCCTCTAACATTCTTCAGGAAAATAGAACCTGCCAAATTTAGCCTGTCTGCAAAAGCAACAAGCTTGATACTAGTTTTTAATTTGTCCATTAAAAGACATAGTCCAAAGAATACCATTTGCTTTGTTTGAGGTCATATCAGGGCACACAGAGTGACACAGCTGGACTTCAAGAATGGGAAGCAGTTATGCCATCTGTCTGTTTCAATAGGAAAACCAGAAAAACTCAAAGACAGGCTACTAGATCGAATTTGGTAAGCTTAGCTTGGCAGCTCCATTACACTTTCAGGACAGCTGAAACCTCAGGATGGGGACACAATACAAAGAGAACTCCAGAAGAGACAAAAACTACAGAAAAAGGAATACCATTTGAAGACTTAACTTAATTTTGCAATTTCAGTGATGTATAACCAGTGCAAATTCTCAGTCGTTTTTTAAGCCTCACAAAAATAGTGGATATTTTACACCTTGATTTTCCTAACACCTTGGAGATGCTTTCCCATAGCATCCAGACATCCAAAGCGGTAAGATAAGGACTGGATAAAAAGATAACAAGGTGGTTGGACTGTCCAGCTCAGAGGGCTGTGATTAGTACAAGGATTAAGCAGAGCTGTCAGCACCTTGGGTAGGGAAAGGTGGGGTGGTGCTGTTAGCATTAGGACCAGCACTGTTTTTACATCCTTGTTTAAACCTTTGACAATGGGATGGAAGGTAACTGCATCAAGTTTATGCATGACACCAAAGCAGGCAGAGCTGTCAGTATCCAGAGAGCAGGGCTGCTGTTCAGAGTCACCCCTGTGGGTTGGCAGTGTGGTTTGAATGGAACCTCTTGAAGCTCAACAAATGAAACATGAAATCCTATCTCTTCATCCACTGCCCAAAGAACAGAACACATCAGAAGCCAGCTGGAGGAAATGCAGTTTTGCAGAAAAGGGCCCAGGGGTACTGGTGGACAAGTTGGCAAGGAGTCAGCAGTGTGCTCCTGCTACAAATAAGGGCAACTTTATTTTAGGCTGTGCTACTAAGAATGCAGATGTTGGGGAAAGAAACTCTTTCCATCTGCTGGCTTTGTGGGACCACATCTGGAGTGCTGTGTGCAGTTCTGAGCTCTGCCATAAAAGAGACAAGGATAAACTGGAGCAAGCCCAAAATGTGGCCCCCAACTCGATTATGAGACTGGATGATATGACGTGCAAGGTGAAACTGAAAGACGATGATTTGTTGAATCTTAGGAAAAGACAGGCGTGGAAACCCAGGGGAGAGCACAGAGACGGCTGAGCCGGGCGCTGTGGGCTCTCGTAGGCGCACAGACCGAGGCCAGAAAGAAAAACACACAAGGGGCAGCAAGTAACGCTCTGATCAGAGACCTGCTCGATTTCTGATGAACTTCCACATGGATCTGAACGCTGTCACACACGTTTGGGAGCGCTTGCTTCAAATCCCCAGCGGCGTCATCCATTCTGCTCTCTCCTAGGGGAAAACCGACACCAAGGAGAAGCGACTCCCAGCGACCGCCGCACGCCCACGGCACAGCCAGCCCTTTCCCGGTGCCCCGTCCACATGCACACCGCCCACCGCAAGGACCGGCACCGGCACCGGCACCTCCCTCCCTCAGGCGATGGCGACGCCAGCCTCGGACACGCCGCGAGCGCAGCCGGGCGGGCGGGCTGCTCCCGCCTCAGCGCCGGGCACCGGGAATCACCTCACGGCAGGCGCGGCCTCGGGAGCGTGGCGCCGCAGTGGCGGGAAGAGCGCGGGGCGAGCCTGAGGCACCGGGCTGCCGCTGCTGCTGCTGCCGCCGTTCGTAAAGGGCGCGCTGGGCGAGGCAGGACCGGCCCCTCACCCGGATCTTCCTTCCTCCCTCCCCGGCCGGCGGGAGGGCCCGCCCGCCCCAGCGCTTCCGGCGGGGCTGCGGCTCCGCCATGGGGAAGAAGCACAAGAAGCACAAAGCGGAGAAGGCGGAATGGCGCTCCACCTCCGCCACCGCCTACAGCGGTAAGNTGCGAGCCCGGGCGTCTCCGTGCTTCCCGCGGCTGATCCTGGTGGGAGCCGGTGGCTGCGGCGCTTAAGCGATGCTTAATTTCACCTTGCTCTGACAAGGATCTTGCGTCATTTTCAGGGAAGGCCGAGGAGTCGGTTTCTTACGTGTTACAGCTTTGTGGAAAATCACAACATAAGGTGTGCTGCGCGACTGTTTGTTAGCTTGGATTTGTTAGTCTTAGGTATTGTTTTTCTTTCTAAAAGTATTGTATATGGTTTTGACCTGGGGCAAAGTCTTATAAATAGTAGTTCTAGAAGAAGCGTCGGAGCTGGGGTTGTTTAGCCCGGAGAAGAGGAGGCTCAAGGGAGACTTTATCGCTCTCTGCAATTGCCTGAAAGGAGCTGTAGCCAGGTGGGGTCGGCCTCTTCTCCCAGGCAAACAGCGACAGGACAAGAGGACACAGCCTCAAAGCTGTGCCAGGGGAGGTTCAGGTGGGGTATTAGAAATAATTTGTTTACAAAAGGTATGATTATTGATTAGAATGGGCTGCCCAGGGAGGTGGTGGAGTCACCGTCCCTGGAGCTGTTTAAGAAAAGACTGGATGTGGCACTCAGTGCCGTGGTCTGATTGACAAGGTGGTGTTCGGTCATAGGTTGGACCTGATGATCTCAGAGACTTTTTCTGCCCTAATTGATGTTCTAGTTCTGTAATTGCTGTATGCTATCATCTCCCCGTGCATTTATAATTTTTTTTTTCGTTTTCATTTAGATTATGTGGATAAGCCTTTGGAAAAACCCTTAAAACTGGTGCTGAAAGTTGGAGGAAGTGAAGTGACCGAACTGTCAGGGTCAGGACATGATTCTAGTTACTACGATGACAGATCAGATCACGAGCGAGAACGACACAAAGAAAAGAAGAAAAAAAAGAAGAAAAAGTCAGAGAAGGAAAAAGAAAAGCATCTAGATGATGAGGAAAGAAGAAAGAGAAAGGTAAGCTGTGATTTTTACAATTCAGACACACCAGCCATCATGCTTGCTTATCAGATCTAAAATCCAGTGCAGAGCTTCATTTGTTTCTTTGCTTGTTTAAATCACTGTTGCAAGAAGCTTGTTGTCTGGAGACAACATTTCATGAATTTAGTAAATCCTTGTGCGTGGGTTGATGTACTTATGACATTTAAAGGATATCTCCTTGTGCTGATTCTATGAACAAAGTAAAAGCTTCCTTCTTATAACTGCTTGTTTTCCTTATTTATTTGCCTTGAATAAATACTTCTGTTTTTCAGTTGGATGTTTTGTATTTCAGCCAGATCACAAATGTATTTTGCTACCCATTTAGGGACAGTATTTTCAGCTTTTCAGATAAATCTAGGTTGCATTTCTCTTCCTGAGATCTGCCAAGTTACTGGACATTGAAATTGACGTGTTTACTCAAAACAGCTTCTGATCTGTTGAGTGCTGGGGTACAATATTTTGGTTGGCTCTTGGAATAACCTGTGTGCTAGGCTTTGGGGCTCTGGTAGTAGCAAATGGTATGGTCACCTTAGTTGTCTGTGTTGAACCTTGGGGAGTTTGATGAAAATCAGCAAGAAGGTGTTGACAGTACAGTTACGTGTACAATTCCATTTTAATAGTATTTCTTCTGTGTAGTATGCAGGATGATTCTCTGACCTTTCTGCTTTTTGAATTCTTTTCTGTCATGTAGGTATTCTCAAAGGACAGGTTTTTTGGTGCTGCTTTGTATGTGTTTGCTGTTAACATCTGTCACTTCCAGTTGATTGCTTTGTGAGGCTTGTATTCCTTGACAGTGATACATCTTGTAGGATCGTTCAGGAGCTCTTGAATACAGCATGGATAGTGCACTATTTTCTTAGTACAAGTGTTTCAGGCTGGGACTTGAAATATAGCAAAAACAACTGTCCATACAAGATTTTGCAGTATCAATTTTTTATGAAGTTGTGGGGTGGGGATTGATTGGATTTTTTCCCCAGAACTTCATTATTAGTGCCTTCAAAATGAGCTAAGGGATAGCTGAGTAACAAACCTGTAGTCTAAAGAAGGTTAATGAAAGTGGGTTTTCCTGTGCAAACATGGATAAGGAGGGCAGGATTTCTTAGGTGTGCCTTTGCTTCGAAACTCTTGAAGAGATCGTTAATTGCCACCACTGTTTCTTACGGTTGTTTTGTAGGCTTGCTGAGTTGTCACGTTTCTGTTTAATGCACCAAACAACAAAAACACATTGATCAAAGCAGAACTACAGACTGATCTTGTTGAACAGTAAATTAACTTTCTTTGCTCTCTGGTGCAACTTATTATTGTGCAGTTTTCATATCAATATCTTCAGAGTTCAAAATTCTTTTCAATAAAAGTACTGAAGTTATGGAACAATACTATATTAAATAAAAAGTAGCAAAAGATGAGCAGTTTGGTTTTAATCAGAGAAGAAAATTGAAAAAGCAGTAGTGAAAAGGTATTCAGTATTTTTTAAACCATATCATGACTCAGATACTGAATGAGTATTCCAAATTAAAAAAGATCTTACCTTTTGGTGTCTGGGATTGCATATTCCAAGTACATTCCTCTGAAATATGTCTTCTCTGTGCTGTACTAGGAAGAGAAAAAGAGGAAAAGGGAGAAAGAACAATGTGACACTGAAGGAGAAACTGATGACTTTGATCCTGGGAAAAAAGTGGAGGTTGAACCTCCTCCAGATCGTCCTGTCAGAGCATGCAGAACTCAGCCAGGTGAGCAGTGTGAAAAAATGAATCATTTTGGTTCTTTTTAAAAGCACCCACAACAAAACTTTTGTCCAGGGTACCAAAATGTAAAATTTTCACGAAGATTTACTGCAATGTAGGGACTTTACTTTTTCTAGCATTCAGAACTTTCTGCTGTCTGAAAAGTCAATATTGCTCTTGGTGCGTCCAGGTTTTAGCAAGTTTGTTTTCACGTGACTGTTGTTGCCAAGGACATCTGTCTCTGGCTTCTGTCACTTGGCAGAATAAACCTGGTATGAAGGTATTATTGTGCACAGTGTCCCCCTGATTCCTGCACCTTAGCAATTGCACAACAGTCACCAGAATGTCTGAAACTAAGTTTTGCTTAGTTCAAGGGAAAAAACGCTTGTGGATGCTACGTAAGTGTTGTTATGGCCTTTTTTTCCCTAAACTGTGTGAAGTTTTAGTATCTCTGTTTTCATCAAAAGTGAGTTATGATTATGTGTCTCTAAATACTGGAGATGCCACCCACCACCACTGTTTTTTGTTTACAAATCTTCTTTAATTCTCATCAACAGCCAAAATATTTGTCAGCTCTGTGTGGCAACTTCTGCATGTTTAATTCTTTCAGATTTTGCCATGCTTCTTCTACCTGTAGCCACTGCTTGATGTTTAAAACACAACATTGTCCAGTGGAAACCTTTACTTAAGAGAATTTTCAAATACATCATTATCTCAGTTACACCTATGTCTGAAAATGGAACCTTGTAGCAAAACATTGGGTCTTTAGGAATATTGTGAGTCTTGTCTTTGGAATACTGCCCTTTGACTGGTCAAGTAATTTCAAGTTATTTTATAATTAGAAATATGTAATTATGACTGGGCATTACACTGAGGAATAGTGGCCATCAGCTGTCAAGGTAACTGAAAGTTTCTGGTCAGAGTTTTAAGTCTCTGGGTAGTCAGGAGCCTTAAAAACTGACAAGCTAAAAACTGGTCTCTTTATTATTCTCTTCAACTGCTTATAAAATGGAATTAGAAAGCATATAAAAATATCTGACCCATTTTGGTTAAGAAAAAGGAGCAACATTTCCTATCATGATGAAGAGTTGGAGTTTTAATTCTAGATGATTCTTTAGTGCTTCAAACCTCACTAAAGCCATTCTCTCTGAAGTATGCCCATGGAACAGGTAATTAACATGCAGTGTTTATTGTGTAATCTGCACAGGAGGTGAAATTGTAATTGGTACCTCTCTTGCCTGCAAATCTGCATCTATTTGTCTCTGTGATTGAAAGGTTCAGAGGAGCTAATTGCATGGGTATTATGGTAACCATTACAAATGGAAGCCATTTCCATTTTTTAGAAACTATTAAAGTTGCATCAATAACGTTGTAAAAATGTGAATTTCCCAACTGCAGTATGTGAGCTACTGAGTTTCATTTTTTTTTCCTGTAAAAGTGTTGTATAACACCTTAATTTAATCTTACCAATACATACTCTTAGAGCTACTAGACTTAGCATTATGTCTGATTCAGTGAGTATTAGTTTTTAATGTGATTTAAAAATGGCTCAGAAAAAGAGTTCAGAAAATAGAAGAAGAATTGTGTACCGTGTGCTTAGAAATCTGATGTGCTTCTGCTTTGAAATCCACATCACATTTAGCTTTGGATCAGTACAAGCTATACTTGTATTTAAGATTTTCTCTCTGGTGTTTGTATATTTAAATAAATAAATAAACCTATATTCTGTTTTGTTGTACTAATCTGTTTTCATCTCAAAATGCAGCTGAAAATGAGAGCACACCAATCCAGCAATTACTGGAACACTTCCTTCGCCAGCTTCAGAGGTAGTGAATGTTCTTGTGTTTTCAGCTGTGTCTGCAGTGCCTGATGCATATTTCTATGTGCTGCCTTACAACTTCTTACCCTGCATTTCTCTTTGAAAATACTGCCTAGACACTTACTGCCATATGTTTGTTAACCTCTGCAACCGTGTTTAGAAACCTGGTAGTTTTTAAACATAAGTTGAGGAATATTATTACCAACTCTGCAATTCTAGCATTTGGCAGGAAAATAAGTTTTGGGCAGAGGATACATTGCCATTATAAATGTATTAAATATTAATGGCTTAGTTTAGGTATTAAAAAACAGCTATGAATCTATAATATTTTAAAAGATTGAACTGCTTTAATTATGTTTTGTTTTATTCAGTGTCTTCTGACACATACAAAGCAAATTTAGACCTGGTTAATTGATAATCCTCCTAATTTGGAGAGGCTTTTTCTTTTATTGTTTTCTTAAACCTGTACCTCATGTTAAAAAAATATTCCTTTTTATCACGTAGCAATAAGCTGAATTTGTAACTAATTCAAAAATGTTAGCATTGTACTTATTTTTGGGAAACCTTTTGAACAAGAAGAATTGAGGAGGTTTTTTTCCTCAGTGAAGCCAAAAGACCAATTTGGAGTGTAGAGAAATGAAAAAGCATGCAAGAATCAATTAGGAAATACAATAACTAGCTTGAATTGATCATGTGATTATTGAATTGAATTGAATTGAATTGAAAGATGTTTCTAATGTGTTTCAAAAAGTCTACATATGTGAAATGCTCTATCAGGAAATTTCTCAAGCCTGTCTGGTTTATTAGAATGCTTTTGGTGTTTCTTTTTAAGTAGTATTATTATGTCATTAATGTGGTATAAAAACAAGGATCATTTTGTTTGCTGCTATAAATGTAAATGTCTTGTTTTTATTTTTAGGAAAGACCCTCATGGGTTTTTTGCTTTTCCAGTCACGGATGCCATTGCTCCTGGATATTCCATGATAATAAAACACCCTATGGATTTTGGTACGATGAAGGAAAAAATTGCAGCAAATGAATACAAATCAGTCACTGAATTCAAGGTGAATTTATAAAGATTTAGATATTTCAGAACTAGTAAGAAACCTAAGATTCTTTTTAACTGTAGAGGCCTTTCTTAATCAAAGTGCATTTTTTTCAGAACTGAGCACTTCTGTATATTCAATGTGTTACAAACACTCTGTCAGATTCTACTACAATCTACTATAAATTACTGTGGAAACCAAGAACATTCTGAAGTTCTCTGGAATTCACACTGCTAAACCTTAACAGGAGTAAGGCTATCACAAAGACTTCAGCCATTGAGCTCTTTTATTTTTCCCTTTTTTTAATCTAGACCTGGTTAGATTGATTTAAATGTGATTTTGACTTGTCTGCAGGAAAACTGGATATACTGAAGTATCTTCTATAAGAGTCAATGACAACTACATTTTTTTTTAATCTTTAATTATCCTGTTTTCCATATAACTTCATTTGAAATGATCTGGCAAAAACTTACTTGGAAAGTTTCTTTACAACTTGACTTAGCTATTTAAGGTATTGTTATTGCTGTAATACTTTAGTAGATGCATCGTGGTTTTACAGACAGTGCAGTAAGAAACCTTTTCATGGTATTGCCAGCTCCTGAAGGAAAGAAGTTTTCCTTTACTGATTCATGAAGTTCTATTAGCTGCCTTCAGAATTACTTTTTCCTAGAGTGGTGTTGGTGTAACAATGGTCTTGGCAGAGAGCACTGACTTGCTTCTCAGGGTTAATCTCTTCTTTTGAAAGGTCCAGCAAGGTGAGCAAAGAATAGCTTACATTTCTTACAGATGCTTTGACAAAGATTCTTCTGTTTTGTTAGGTATGCTATAGAGATTTATAGGCAATATTAGAAAATGATTCATAATAGCATTGCCATCAGCAATCCTTTCAGGTCTCTAAACTCTGGCTTGCTGGATTGTCTTAGCCAATAACTTAAAAGGGATGTTTGAGTGGGAGCTCTGTTTAGTTACAGGCAAGGTTGCAATATTGAAGCTGGTGGGATAGCAGCCTAAAAAAGGAAAATGGCAGTATTGTTTAGACTGTCAGATTCTTCTTTTTTTCCTGTAGGACTTAGTTTCTGTTGGTAGTTGAGGAGTAATCAATGGTTGCTAAAAATCTTTCCATCTCATGGTGAAAAATCCCTTTCTAGATAAATGAGGGTACCTAATTACACAGAACTACAAAGGCATAATCTTAATACAGAAATGGAGTTCACAGATTTTTAACCTCTGAAACAAGGTCTGCTCAAAAGGTTACCTTTTATTTCTGACATAACTAGCTGAGGCTAGTCACAAGAAGTAAGTAAGCTGTCTAAGAGTAGAATCCACAAGAACTCCTTGCTGCATTTGGAAGAGAGGTGATTGCTGCAGAAAACTCATTGGCTTTGCTGCTGAAGAAAAGGGTTTAATTCAAAGTTGGGAAAGCAAAAGACTGGCCTTTTTTGCAGCACTGGCAAGACCATCACTAGATGTGTGGCTTACAGGCACTTCTTTGCTTCTTGGCCCATAGTTTGCTCCTCCATGTCACCTTCTCAACTTCTCTCTTAATGGTGGTCTCATTAACTGAAGGCAGATGGCTTAAATGCTGTAAAAAGTTCCCTTGGTGGCTCAGTCCTTCTGGTAATTTCTCCATTTCTTCTGTTTCATCCTTTTGGTTAAGGAGGAAATGTTACATTTGGCATTCAGGAAAGTGTGTGTTTTTAATAAACAAAAGGCCAGTTCCAAACAAAACTGAGCATCCTGAAGATGCCAAAAAAGGCTCAAACCTTTGCAATTCTTCATTACCTTTTGGCTTGCATTCGTAAGCCTGCTACTAAAATATTACTGTGTTCTTGACAGAGCTGCCAAGATGGAATGGTGTCTTCCAGTCATTAACAAAGGGCTTAGAAAGGTTAACAGTTCTTTTGTTTTGTATTTTACAGGCAGATTTTAAACTGATGTGTGATAATGCAATGACTTACAACAGACCAGATACTGTTTACTACAAGCTAGCCAAGAAGATACTGCACACAGGCTTTAAGATGATGAGCAGTGTAAGACATCTATTAAAAACAAACAGAACAGAAAACAAACTTGGGGTTTTTTTTGTTGTCATACTTAAAAGAAACATAGTTGGTAACACTGATAAATGTTATTTCATCCATGTGTGATTAATTATAGCAGTGCCTGTTAGTGCTGCTATATTTAAGGGCTTGATAGCATTCTTGTTATAACTCAGTTTTTACTTGTTTTTCAACCTTGTCTGCACCACTGAAGTCTGTAGGAGCTTCTTTCACTGGCCTCAGTGGAAGCAATTAAGAGCCACATATATCAAACCCTACTGTAAAATGCTACTTCTGGCTGAAACTTTGCAAACAAGATCTCATTTAAGTTTTATTTCTGCGCAAACAAGGAAGCTTTATTTTTTTTCAAGGTGTTGGGTGTGTAGGGGAGCTTTCAGAGGTGTTGCAAATACACTTTTTTTCTCAAATACCGTTGTTGGCTTGTCAGTTGAAGTTTTTTTTGTGAGCTGCTCTGCATGTGTGTGTGTGTGTGTGTGTGTGCATGTGTTACAGTGATGGTAAGTTTTGTGTCAAACAGACCGTTGTTTTTGCACATGCAGTTTGTTTGTTTGTTTGTTTCTCTCTCGATAGTTGGGCTGCAGAAATTCTGATGCCATGCTACCATGACCAAATCATGTTGCATCGCCATTGGAAACGAGCCATTAAGAACCCCAAAAGGCCATGGCCATTCCCATCCCATGCCATTGTCATAGCACCTTGGCCATGAGGGAAAGGTTAAGTCCCTGCCGCTCTGTCCTTTCTGATTCTAGGAACGGCTGTTAGCTTTGAAGCGCAGCATGTCGTTCATGCAGGACATGGATTTTTCTCAGCAGGCAGCTCTTTTGGGGGATGAAGACACAGCAGTTGAAGAACCTGTCCCTGAAGTTGTTCCTGTACAAGCAGAGACTACCAAGAAATCCAAAAAGCAAAATAAAGAAGTGATTAGGTAAAGGTTTTAACGGGCGTGCTTACTGGCTTCTTGCAGCTTTTGTGGTATTAGACAGCAGCAAAGAACTGGGAACAAACCCCTCCTTTCAGCATTTTTCCTTGAGATCCATAGGATAAATGGGCAATTTTATTGTCTTTTATTTGTTTATTTATAGAACATGTTTAGTAACCCAGTGAGTCCCAACTTGAAGCAAACAGTTCAAAAGATGACTGCATATTCTTTAAAACACTTACAATTAATGTCTATATAGGTATTTTATCCTTCTTTTTGCTTATATCAAATAATGAGTGGTTTCTTCTCATGATGGTTTTAAGTGTTAATTTTATTTTGAATATAGCCACAAATACTTTTTGCATTTTGTCCCTTTTTTTCCTTTCCTAAAATAGTTGTATCAAAATGTAACAGGATCTTTCTAGGAAGGCAAAGTAGCCCCAGATCAGTGAGTGATTTTATTTAACTTTAACCTTATCTGTCAGGGTATGGAGGTACAGGAGATTATTTCTGGAGCAGATGATAACATCTCCCCAGTGAAATCTTCCTGAGCTTCTTTGTAAAACACATTGCTGATGCAGTAGTAATCCTCCAGCTAATGTGCACCCCCGTGTCACAAATTCATATTTTTATAGCTAAAATCCAGTTGCAGTAAAATTTTTTTGAAAATCTAAATTTAATGAGGTTTTAGCAGGAACTGTGATTACAAGCAACTTATGTTGTTCAGTGTTCTTGCATACACATCCAAAAATAGATGTTGAATTTAAATTATAGAGCATTATATCAGTTGGAATTGTATGGGAAAAAAACTGCAGCAGAGCATTGCGAGACATGTCTTAAATAATCTGATCAGTTAGATATTTTCTGCAGGTTTCTTTTTTAAACCTTCAAAGTAAAAAAGTGAAATATACCTTGTCTCATGTTTTTTAAAAGGGGGCTTTAGATGTCTCATCAACCACTTTGTTTTTTTTTTACTCTTCAAGCAACATGTCTGATGGAAGAAGTAGTATTCTAAGGTAGTTTTTTTGTGGAAGTAGAAGTTTGCAACATGCAGCTTCAAAAATAATTTAAAACAGTAATTATTTTTTTGGCAGAAATGATAACATAGAGATAACATTATTCTAATAATAACATAGAGAAACAAATCTATTGCTGCATCATGGAGAATTAGCAAAGTGTAATGTGTCCCTTGTTTAATGGACTGTGTATAGAAATCAGCTGGAAGTTTTTGTAAACAAGACTTGAGGGGGAGGTGGTTTGATTTTTGATTGTTTGGGGTTTTTTGAGAAGATGCAATGATTTGGTTTGTATAGTGCCCAGGATTTATTCTTGCATAAATTCTACTACAGGGGTAACTTTGTATTTTCCCAGAGGAGAAATAGACACTGGTGAGCCACACAGTGCTGCTCTGGCTTTAATACCTACCTTATCATACAGTTCAGGTAGTTAAGAATTATGACCTTTAATTTTATCCTGGTACCAGTTCCTCTGCAATCAGTTGTTGTACGAATTTACTTCCGTGTGCTTTTCAATGTTTATGTAACTTCAGTAGTTGGAATTAATTGTTTTTTCTAATTAACTTGAATTTTTGCACAGTTGTGTTTTTGCATTTGTAAGATTGATACTTTTTTTTTTAAACGAACAATAAGACCTTTGGGGGGAAAATCAAACCTAATAGCAGATATTTTTGCCTTCATATTTCACAGTTAAAAACAGAGAAGGAGTTGAAGTCAATGTTTGCAAAATGTTAAAGCAGTTTAGACCTCTGTACAGTTTAAAAAGTGACTTGATCACTTGAACGTCCTAATGTTTAAGCAGTTCTTGAAAATTTTGTTCAGGATGTTGCAACCTTCTGAACATTCTCTTGGGATTCTTGTCCTTTAAGTATTCTGTAGAGAGTGATAGAAAGTGCCAATTGTTGAGGAGTTTCCTGCTGTGTACACCCTTTCTTAAAGTTTCAATGAAACAAAATGGTATAACACATTTGTCTCATAATAGTGTGATCCTGTGATCTTTTTATTGTCTTTAATAGCAAAACTTACTTGTGTATCGGATCTGAATCTCTATACAGAGAGAAATTCTTAGCTAAGCAAATGGAAGAAGATAACCCAGGAGAGAGAAATGGATTTGGTGTGAGGAGATGCTCTACCCAGTACCTAAGGTGTTTGGCCCTAGTGTCTACTGTCCGTATAATGCCCTGAAATATTTTGATGTACAGCATTTCTTTTATATATAAAATATAATGAAGACTGCCATATTCTATGATATCTTCACACTTCTCTTTATAATACTGCCTTTTCCTGATTTTATGTAATAGCTATGTCCTGTTCCATCCTGGGGTGTGCTTATTTGTCACAGTCTTAGCGTTTTGGTGCTTTAATGAAAAGGGATCTACTGAAAGATAAATGTTAAATTCTGTAATTGCAGTTACAAGGAATGGTGTGATTGATACTGATTAGGAATGCTAATTGACAGTACTAACAAAAAGGAATTAAAGGACTCCCTGTTAGACTGGGAGTTGTGTCCTACTTGTGCAAGCAGCTATATGACATAATCATCATAAATGCAGCCTGTTGGGTGTTCTCTCTGCTTAGCTACATTTTCCATCCCTCATTATGTAATTTCTTTTCTGCATCTTCCCATTTGGAATTTGTGAAAATAGCATATTCACGCATGTGGGAGACTTAAAGATGCATACAGCATTCACCCTGTATTGATGCAGTTTTACTCCCAATCTGCTTTATAGTACTTCCTTTATATTCATCAAGGTACAGAAACAATCAAATTTTTGAAGTTCAGTAGTTTGGGAGTTCTCAGCTTCTGCTGCAAAACTTCAGTTCATAATATGATTATAATTCCATTTAAATGCTGAAGTAGGCTGGCACTGGGAGAAGAGTGGGACTGACCGTTCTATAGAGCAAACCCAGAACTGAGCCCTTTGTTTTGTTTTAGCTTTTAATTTCTACAGCTGCTCCTCTTCTCTTTTTTAGCTGCATTTTTGAGCCTGAGGGAAATGCATGCAGCCTGACAGACAGCACTGCTGAGGAGCACGTCCTGGCGCTGGTGGAGCACGCGGCCGACGAAGCGCGGGACAGGATCAATCGATACCTGCCCAACAGCAAGGTCGACTGCACGTGGCAGCTCGCAGTTCCAGTTTGTGCCTCACTGTGGAGTGCTTGCTTCCACCTTAGGAAACAGGCTTTAGTGTTGGGCTTTCTGAGACTGCAGCATCTGGGGTGTATGTTCTGGGTGTGGAATACCAGTATGGCTGGTGGCTGTCATTTAGTTCCCACTGAAACCCATTGCAGGGGGTCCTAAGTGGATCTTCAGTTATGTTGTGTGTTGTCTATCTTTGGAAATTCACGTTGCTCAGTCTTGAACTGCAGCCCTTAGCATTAAAAGTGATTAAGATAGCATCACGCTCTACTTATTGGTGCACCTTAGAAAAAGGAAACAGTGGTATAGGTTGAAGGGCTGTTGGGATTCCCTCTCTCCCAACCCCCACAAGGCATTCACCAATTTTTAATGTTTTCAATGGGCAGAGTCCATAACCTTTCTAGTTTTGTACCTACAAGTATCTGTCAGCTGTAGCATGAGTACCAAATGCAAAGATCTTCATTGACCAGGATAAGATAGCAGGTTTGACAGTTCTGTGTGTGATTCTGGTATTGTTCCATGGGTTTGATGGTTGTGGTCTTCCAAGACTTAGAAGGACAGGCTCAGTGATGCTGTGGGTGCAGTTTTCTCAGAATTATCTGTTTATGGGCTGTGGGTTTTTAGCTGTGTGATAATGGTGGTGGCTTTCTTCAGGCTAAGGTTGGAGTGAATTCTCCAGGCATTCGCTACAGGTCTATATTGGAATATTTACTCTGTTTGCCTTGAATTGTGTGGAGTCTTATTCCCCCCTTTGCTCTCATTTATCTGTCATTTACTCTAGTGGCCACTGCTGTCCAGAAAAGAACCAGGATTTTGCCACATCCCGCGTTTTCCACCTATTTTTTTAACAGCCATTGCAGAAGAAACTTTGCTTTGAAGCAAAAGTGGTAGTGTGTCTTCAGACTTAAATGTCCATTTCGTGGGCAGTGGCCCTTGTTATGCAGTCACTTGGGGCTCAACTGGATTAGGAAGTAGAAGAACAGTGGGTGAAGGTTTAGCTTCAGTGTATTTCTGTTTCTTTGGATAATTAGAAGACTTGCTAGGGTTGAAGGCTGTTTGAAACCTCCAAGGCAAGAGTGGCTTTTTAAATCTCTTCAAAGAGTACCAGTCTCCTGCTAATTGTTAGCTTCACTGAAAAGGCCTTTCATGCTGATGCAGTCGGTTTTGCAGGGTTCAAGGAAGTTTCTTGAGGTGTGCAACTCTTAATTGCTTAGGCTGTTAATCAGCTAGACAGTTCCACTGAATGTAGGTAACCCTGCCATGTTCTTAGAGTTCGGTCATTTCTAACTTTTGCCATCTGTTGAAGGTATTGTTCTTGTTCATCATTTTTCCAGCATTTCTCCCTTCTATTTTTATTGTATGCCAGCACTAGCTTTGACCTCCTGTACGGAGAGGCTTTTAAACTTTTTCAGAGGAAAGAGAGGAAAAAAAACAAGATGGGGGAGAAATTTAATGTTCAATTTCCTTGGAAATATTTACTAAGAGTTTTGTAAGGAGACAACAGTTTCCATTTTGCCTTTTTACTGAGAAGTTGCAGGTTTTTTTCCCAATTCATGTGTAGTCAGTTTCTGACATCAGCTTTGCTTGTTGAATCAGATCAGGCTCTACCTGTACAGGTCCTGTTGTGTGCTCTGTTGTCTTTCATGTCTGTCTTTTTAGCATTGTGCTTCTGTGCTCCAGCTGGTCTGTCACAGCACTTCTTCCTCTCCAAGAATTCCATAGTGTGTTCGTAAAAGTACTTCTAATTAGAGAAAGTTGTGGGTGGGATATGAAAACAAGCAGTTCAATCTAGATTTGAGAAGAATGCAGTGACTTTGATTGTGGACAGGAGTTACGGTTCTGCTTCTAAGAAGAATGTGTGTTCTAGACTTGGCAGTCAGAAAGGCTGGCTCCTTGTTTATGATAATGGAATTAGGTTTGTCTGGGATGAAAACTTTAGATCTGATTTAGAAAGATGAGTAAGGAGTTGTATGTCTGATATATGAGCTTGTGAGTCTTCTGAAGCACTGGCTAAGTGATGTTAAATAGTTGTGACCTGAGATTCTCTGTGTTAAAAAGGGAATACCAAAGTGCAGATCTCAACTCAGCTGAAAATGCTTTTTATAGTGTTCTCTGTAGATGGGCAACTCCTTCCTTGAGTGTGAATGGTTTTGAATGATTGTTTCTATATCTTTATGATTTTATTCACAGATTGGTTATCTGAAAAAAAATGGAGATGGAACTTTATTATTTAGTGTAGTAAATTCATCTGATCCGGAAGCAGAAGGTAAAAGCCATACTCTTTCAATCAGACGTTTCCACTCTTGAATGCTCTCTGAGATTTTGAAGTCTTAACTATATACACAGATCCTGTGTAGTATAGATGAGTTTTTAAATTGGTTTTAAAGTTTTTGAAAATTTTTTTTATTTTCGTTAATTATTTCCCAAACCATTTCCCCAAACACCCGAAAGGTGTTTTTCTTTGCCTTCCAAATTTTCACTCTTCAGATGCTTTGTTTTACTGATGCTAACAGTGAGAAGATAAAATAATCTCTTTATAAGCACTTATATGTTGCTACAACTTTATAAAAGACTTAAAGAGAAGCTTTTACTGCAACTACACTGTAGTGTTAACACCTAATAGACAAAAGGTGAATGAAAATGTTGTAATCTTATGTAAATGTACAATGCACAGATGCAAATTCAGAATAATGTTTACTTACTAATTTAAATCATTAGCTATATTTCAGTTTTAAGTTTGAGGTCTTGATCAATTTATTTTTTTCAGTTCCTCGATCTTTTCTGTGTTGTTTCTTTTTGTTCTGTTACTCTTACGTTATTTATATTCTTACACTTTTCACTTGTTTTGTTTCCAAGTTCAAAATGCAGTTCTGAAAATCTGTAATGAATGAAATGTCATAGCTTTTTCTGCTGTATGTCATGTTGATTTAGCACTTTTTTTCTGTGCACCTTTTGAGATGAGAATTAATTCACAGCTTTCCTGTTGTTTCATTGATAAATATATAATGCTTTTGACTAATCACATTGAGAGATACAAACCTGCTAAATTGTTTTCCATTTGGTGGTAAATCTCTTTTAATGAAATTGAGCATTTTGGGTACTATCATGCTCTTACCTATTTCTGGAAAAAAAAATTAATAATGTGTTTTAATGCTTCTGAAATTATGCAAATTATGCCACTGAAAATTTAAAGAGTAATGGTAATGGATTTCTATAAACAAACAACCACTTAATCAACATAAGAAACTGCTTTTATCACTTCAATAATACCTGGATCTTGAAAGTTTGTGAAACAGCTGGTGAAATAGTTACTGCTGCTGCTGTATGCTTTGAAAGTGAAATAACTCAAGGAAGCCATAGATCTTGTGAATAAGACATGGAAGCATATTTATAGCTTGTGTTTCAAATTCAAAAGGAGAACCTGAATTACAGTACCTACCCTGAAAAGACTTTTAGTCTTTATGTTATTTAAAGCTCTAAAAGAGCAAAATCTGAAATGTAAACATGAAATGCTTTTCTAAGCTTTCTTTTAAATCAAATTATTAGAGGAAGAGACTCACCCAGTGGATCTGAGTTCACTGTCCAGCAAATTACTACCTGGCTTCACTACCCTGGGCTTTAAAGATGAACGAAGAAATAAAGGTAAATACCAAAGACAGTGTTTTAACTCTGTGTTTATTAAATGTTTGAGCAATTACTTGATATAAAATAATTTCAGTTTATACCAGTCATGATATGAAACTTCACTTTGTTATTTTTATAATGTGTAATTGTTTCATTTACAGCAGAATGCAGTCTTTATTAAGTTGCAATTTTTCTTATGAAATGTAACTTAATTAGTAGTTTATGGATTAATATTTTGCCTTAGTGTTGTAGCCACACTAGAAAATTTCCCATAATGGTGTTGCATTTTCCTCTGGGGGAAAGAATTTTTCCAAAGTAGCTGCACTTACAGTTGAGAGAAGCAACATCCAGACATTTGCATTTTTGCATCCCATGACAAGGATTTTGCAGTCTGTTTTTTTTTTTTTCCTGGTATTATTGACAGTTTTTAATAGTTTGTAATCTGCTCTCCAGAAACTGACTGGCAACCAGCAGGAAAGCAGATGCACACAAAATGCAGAAATAAAAAAGGGGGTGTGGCCATGAATATTTTTCTTCTCAGAGTGGGGTGGATAACGAAGTTCTTGGTTTTCCAGTAGTATAAGTGTTTTTGTTTATATGGTTGGAATAGTTGTGCTGAGTCTAGACTCTGGCAGTGTCCTTGAGGCATTGCTCGTGATTTCAGTTGGAGAAAAAAAAAATGCACAGCACTTCCTGTATCTGTTTCAGCAAACACAATCTTTTTTTCCCCAAGTGGTCTCTTACACTTGTGTTAATCATTTGTTGTCTGTTTTTTCTGCCTGTCTAGTAACTTTTCTTACAAGTGCCAATACAGCACCTTCCTTGCAAAACAACTCTATATTTCATGATTTGAAACCAGATGAGATGGAACTCCTATACTCAGCATATGGTGATGAAACTGGGATCCAGTGTGCCTTAAGGTAAGTGCTTCTGTGTTAGGAAGTCTAATTTCTCATAGCAATTTTGTGCAAATCAGTTTAAACTAAATCTCAACCAAGAGCCTTCAAATCCTGATTTTTTTTCCCCTAAAACTTATTTTAAAAACAAATCACTATAAAATTTAAGGCTAGCTTTCATCCTGCTTGGTGAGGGTTTTTTATTTGTTTTTTTTGTTTGCTTTTGGGTTTTGGGAGTAGGGAATATTTGGGATTTTTTTCCGTTTGCTCTTCAGAGTTATCTTATTTCATTGCAAGGTTGTTATGGATCTTGTTTTTAGTGTCTTCAACCACAGTACATTATAGGTTGCTACAGATTTAGTGTTTTGCTTTAAAACCAGCAGTAAGTAAGTTTAAATAGGCAAGTAATATATTTCAGTGGCTTTAAAACAGTGATGTTTTTCAAGGAGTTTCAAAAGAGTTAAAGCTACTTGAAAAGAAAAACACCACTTTTCAGTAAATTCTCAATCTTGGAGGAAAAGAATTAATCACAAGCTTTTTTTCCTCTTCTTTCTGTTTTGTTTTTTAACCCACTACCTCACTAACAGCAATAGTTCAAGTCAAAATTTGCTGGTACTTGTGAAAAACAAGTTTGCACATACATCTACTTTAGTATTAAAAACAATAATTAAAACCTCTATGTCTTGAAAGCCTTAATTGCTTTTCTGAAGAAGCATGAAAGAGTTAAAAACCAAAGAAAATGTAGGTGTATTGCAGTATATTTGGGCAAACTGTATTTTAAGTTGAAATATTTTTTAGGAAAGTAATCATTTTCTGTGATGCTCATCTCCATTTCTGCTAGCTTACAAGAATTTGTGAAGGATGCTGGAAGTTACAGCAAGAAAATAGTTGATGATCTTCTGGACCAGATCACTAGTGGTGACCATTCCAAAACTATTTATCAGCTAAAGCAGGTGTGTCTTTGATGCACAGAAATGTCACAAACTCATCAGAATAAGAGTGAACCTGTTTGCTTTTTAGTATTGTGTGAGATGCCTTGTTTTCCACTGACAGTTTAAGCAGTGCAAGCTTATCTGTTCAAGCAAGCATGCCATGAACCAAAAGAGACTGAATTAATCAGCAGAGGAGGAATTTCTTTCTTTTCTCTGGCTAGGTCAGTTCTCCAGTGTGGTTCACTATGTGACTGCAGAAAGGAAGAGGCAGGGGATGCAATGTAGGGGATGCAAATGGATACTGTTTGGGCAGCTTGTCACTCAATGTCATGACTTACATATCTACTTCTGACTTACATTGCACTGCTTTCGTTAAGGTTTTGGTTTTTTTCTTAATTGAAGAGCAAAATACATTTCTTGTGAAAGGATTGATTATTTGGAACATGGAAGTAACCTTAAAGAACAGATCAATGATCACTGTACAGGTGTCTGTACAGGAAGAAATGTAAAGGATTAGTTTGGAAAGTTAAAACAGTATTTTGAATAATCTGCTATGTATAGAAATGTGTGTATGCAACATAGTGAATTTAGCTGTAAAAAACCTGCCTTTCCCTTTTTGCCATGTTTTTCTATGAATATTGCTCCAAATAGAATTTTTGAAGACTTTTCCAATGGTCAGTGGCTATTTGCACTTTAAAATGCTGTTCAGTTCTGACATAGGTGGGCATACACTGATTTTACCCAATCAAGTGTGTTTCAGTGGTCATATGCCATGGTGTTCTGTGCTTGAGCACTTTGTGCTGCTACATTTGAGTAAGAATTAGTATCTCTGCAAGTGCAGCCTTGACTGATTTGTGATCAGAAGTTACTGAAGCAATGACTAAGACACTGCATTTGTAGATAAAGTTTGTCAGTGGAAGAAATAGTGTAAGGGGACTCAGATTAGTAAAAATGCATAATGCTAACATATTTCAGAACAGCAACTGCTACATTGTAATTGCATTACAGATATGTGAGAAGATGAGCTGTCTCTAGCCTCCTTTTGTGCGTGTAGTTTGAATATACTTGAAATGGCACAAGAAAGATGTCTTTCTCCTGTGTTGTATTTAAGCAATTGTTGGTATTTTTTCTTTCCAGAGGCGAAACATCCCGGTAAAACCACTGGATGAAGTTAAAGTAAGTTATGCTGATACTCAGTCTGTTTGTTTGGGCCTTTTTAACTGGAGAAAGTGTTTTGGCATTTAAAGTAGAGGAAGTGAGGTGCTCTGAGCTTCCAACATTCAAATTTATTTTATTTAATATAGATATGTTCTGTATGGTAATATAGAAAATATTGCTAAGGGGACTATATGAGAAATAAGAGGCTAGGTTATTCCTACAGAGGCTGTCCTGGTTAGTTATGAATTATTGTCATGACAGTATGTGGTTGCTCTAGAGAACAGCTAATCTTTATTTTTTTGTGAAGGTTCTACTCAAACACCACAAAACATGACAGTGTTCTGTGGTGGCCCAGGACCTCATTGTGGTAAACCAGTAAATTACACAAACATTCTCAGGAAACATTCTTAGTAAATAAAAGTTTAAGCTATGAAATGCTAAGATATAAAGTATTCTTTTGTTCTTTAGGTTCTGCCAGTTCTTATAAAAGAAGAACACAAATTGCGTAATACCTGTCTGGATTCTTCCAAGCAGATTATGGTAAAATGGTTGGGGGATAGGGGAGGGGAACAGCAGAAAAAACCTCATAAAACAAGCAAAAAAGCTGTATTGAGGCATTATTTTGTTTCAGTGCAAGGATGTGCATCATCTGAGGTAGAATATTAAAATCACAGTATCTAGAATAAGGTTTCAGTGCTGAAAATGAATCCTCTGTTATTCAGTCTATTTTAGTTTGTGGCTTTATTGTTCTGTATCCTCCAGTTTATTTCAGCATGAGTAACTAAATGTCAGGCAGAAAGATAACACAGGAATTTGAAAAAGATACTTGATCTGCTGATGAATATTTGAGGTTCAGCCTGCTGTAAAATTGGAAAATCTTAATATTAATGTTAATATTAATCAGTTTTACATCATCCATTGAAAATGGCTGTTAGAAAGTATGGGTAAATACTGCTGTCTTATGCGTTCACAGCTACTAGTCAAGTCTTCCTTTTAGTCATGCAGGTTTTACCTTGCAAATTATTTGTGACAACAGAAGATATGCACTGCATTCTGGGGCAATTCACATAAAAATTATATGGATCACATTACAACAACTAAACAAAATTTATAGTTTTATAAATATTCTTTATGTTTTGTGGAAAGGTGTGGAGTTCTCTAGAAGGTGACTGTTTAGTTATTTCATGAAAGTGCTACATTTCATTGTTGTGTTTCTAAAAGATAATACCTGGCTGTGTGTTTACCTGAGTGTCTTAGTTCTCCTGCTGGAATTGGCATACTCAGAGATTTCTCTTAGAATAGGTTTGAAGCTTAGTGAAATCTACTTTGATTTCTTATTTACATTAATGTGCCATTACATTAGCAGTATTGCAACACATGTGGAAAGAAAGGGAATTGTGCAGTGCAGGCTGTACTTCACTATCCAAAGGTATAGACAAAATACTAGAGAGGACAGTTCCAGCTGATACTGTGGAGAGGGAAGCCCAGCATATTAAAAATTTCAATAAATCCAGTGTTCACACAGGGAGAAGGTGAGGGAAAAGGGAATCTGGGAGTGGTTTGTGATACAGACACTGATAATACTTCCAGGTGCCAGGGTTCTGCCCTGGGACATGGATGAGTTGAGTGTGTAGTTGAGTCTGACCAGTCCTAGATGATGAGGTGAAAGAGACTTTTTAGCCATCTGTGCACATCCCTTGCCATTCTGGTCTGTCCAGAAACCTTTTTGAGCTGTCTATGAATTTCAGGTTAGTCTGGATGGTCATGGATGCTCCAGTCTCAAGTGTAGGGGTACACACTTTGGAGTGAATGGATTAGTGCATTTACCTCAAACATTAGAAAGTTACTATGACAGCTTTTCACTGTTGCTGGTTTTTCTGTTTCTTGTATTTTGATAGGTTGGAGAATCTGCTGGGGACAGTAACACTTCTGACTTGGACTTTCTTTCTATGAAACCATATTCAGATGTGTCTCTTGATATTTCTATGTTAAGTTCATTAGGTAGGTAACTATTTCCTCCATAGATGTCATGTTCTGTTTTAACTGTATTTTAGGCTAGATATTTAAGTGATCTTTGCTAACTCTCCTTTGCATTATTCACTGTGAGGGTAGTGAGACACTGGCACAGGCTGCCCAGAGAAGGTGTGGATGTCCCATCCCTGGCAGTGTTCAAGGCCAGGTTGGATGGGGCTTGGAGCACCCTGATCTAGCAGAAGGTGTCCCTGCCCATGGCAGGGGGTTTGGAATGAGATGGCCTTTAAGGTCCCTTCCAAGCCAGGCCATTCTGTTCATGTCTGGAGTTTAACAGATAAGGAAGACAGGTGAAGCTCTTGCAGCTGTTTAAAGACTGGGAGTCAGTTCAGCTTCAGCTGTTTCCCTGTGGCACTTTCCTTTATCTTCCAGTACTGCACAGATCTGCAGCTGTTGCTTTTTAGATTTGGGAGGAAAAATGCAGGATTGAGGTAATTTGTGTAACAGACAATGCTCATGTTACTTAATTTTAGAACTTTTTTATGGTGACTTGGTAATTCATGGGTCAATGTACACATGCTAATTAAGAGTTTTGGTTGGTGGCTCTTAGGAAAAGTGAAGAAGGAGCTTGATCATGATGATAACCATCTGCATCTGGATGAAACAACCAAGCTGCTTCAGGACCTTCATGAAGCTCAGGCTGACAGAGTGGGATCCCGGCCATCATCCAATTTGAGTTCCCTCTCCAATACCTCTGAAAGAGACCAACATCATCTTGGTAAAGTTAGCTGTGTCACAGAAGTTGCAGTACTTGTGCTCTAATTGAAATGGGTTTAAACTTACATTTTAATTTACTTAAATCTTTGTGGGAAGCTGCTCTGATGAAACAGTGTGCTGACTGACTGTGTTGTAATTTTAAAATATGCATTGCAAAGATGACTAGAAGACACACTTTTGACCCCTGGGCTTAAGGACATTAGTTGTAGTTACTTATTTTTAGATTAGGTGTGATTGAAATAATTGTGAAGTAATTTGACACTCACTGGCAAATCCCTATAAGCACTTGCATTGAGTGCCCTAGGAAATACTGAGGAGTGTATAATGATTATTTTATTTCAGCATAGTTGTAGGCAGCAAGTAACAAGTGGGATTCTACAATAGCATTTCATTGTTAACTGTAAAATTGAGCAATGAGAAAGCATAATGGTGTAACATACTGCTTAACAATTTGGTGCCATTCTGAGAAGGTAGATGTTGGGTCGATGATACTCAGTTGCATTTTCTATAATTTTTCAATTTAGAGTAATAACATAATGACTACTTTTCAAAAAGTTACCTGAATCACTAGGTACCATGGAATTTCTTTTTCAAAATCTCCTGTTTAAGTATCATTTAAATGTCTGTCTTGTTTTACAAGTCTAATAGGAACACGTGAAACAACCATGCTGTTTATATGAATAAGTATTTCTTCATTATTTTTCTGTATTTTTAAAGGTTTTGATTTTTTTCCCCATGTTCTACAGGAAGCCCCTCTCATCTGAGTGTTGGAGAACAGCAGGACATGGTTCATGATCCCTATGAATTTCTTCAGTCTCCAGAAACCTCAAATGCTACTAGTAACTAATCTGACATGTACAATATTTATTTTGTATTTTAATTGTATTATGTTTTTATAAAGTTTTTGTCCATGACAGAAACTGCATTTTTGTCCTCTTTTCTATGAGGATTGCTGTATGATACTATCATGTATACAGGATTTAACAAACAAACATAAGAAAACCCCCCAAAACCAACCTAATTAGTGCATCATATTGTTAGCAATTTACCAAGAACTGCTTTCAGTTTGCTTGTTAAGGGAGATTGTTGTCTACTGGTGTGTGAATCTTGACTGAAAAACAGCAAATAATGTGTTAGAAAAATTTGTATCTTACAGAAACTGAAAAGTGATAATTTTCCCAGAATCATGGCAGCAGTCTTTAAATGTTTCTAATACAATTACACTAGTTCTGTTCAGGTCTGAACCTGAACATCTCCAAGGAGGAAAAAAAACTGCATGACTTTGGATCATTATTAAGTTTTCCATCTCCTAATGCTAATAATCTGTAATAATTCCCCATATTTTTAAATCTTTTTTTAATCACTGTAGAGAGCACTTAATTTGAGAGTACCAGTACTTGGTAGTTGCAGTAAAATGCTCATTACAAGACTTATTCTCCCCTGGATTTGAAAAATGTGGATGTTTTTGTGATCCCTTGTATCTTGAAACACAAAGGAACTATGATACTTGTATTTTTTGATATGATGTGTATATCTAATAGGATGGAAAAATACTGGCTAAGGTGTGCTTTTAATAATTTCAAAATAAAACTTTTATAATACATCACTACTGGAACTGAGGGGTTTTGTACTATTGCTGTGTGCAAGCAGACAAGTGTTACGGATTTACATTATTCTATAAATATTAATAAAAATAGAAAAGCCATTTTAATGTATAACAAAGATGTTCTTGCCAGGGGAAAGTTTACTTTCTTTACTAAATTGGAAATACTGAAGCATTTTGGGTGTGAGGTTATGTGCTGCTTCTAAAGATAAATTTCATCATGCCACATGCAGCTATAACCAAAAATTCTGTCAGCTTTTAGGAACCATCAAGGAATTCTGTCAGATATCAGAAAACTCATGGCAAAGTCTTGCTAAAGTTGGTTCCCTGCAAGCAGGAGTGTGAGGAAAGCCCCCAGCATGGTTTTGCTGTCTGGGAGTTGTTAGGAATGTGTGTGGCAGTGTGCTCAGGCTGCTTTGCTGCTCCTGCTTTCTGTCTCATCATGGCCATGGATTCTTGGCAGCAACCTTGGCAGGATCTGCTGCACTGTGGCAGTGCTGGCTCTTGGAAAGGGTTTGTATGGACACACAGCCTTGTGTTGGTCTGTGGCTTCCTAACACATTGGTAATTGAAAAGTGTCTTCAAAGCTAATGTGGTTTTGGTCTCTAGTACAGTAGGTCTGATTTCTCATACAGTAAATATAAATTGATTCCTGTAACAGACTCTTAAGTTATAGTTGCAGCTGGTGAGGAAATCTTTATTGAAACACTTGCCTGCTGAATTCCCTGCCTTAGCTCTTGAATAAAATTCCACAGTAGAATGTTTAAAATACTCCTGTAGAGCAATGTGCTGGTTTGTTTTGGTTTTTGTTTAAACTTGTGTGTACTAGTGAAAACTGAAATAACATGCAGCATCTTCTTTGGTACCTTGATCTTGGATTTCAGACACAGCACATTCAAACTTTGTGAAATTGTGCAAATGAGCCTTTATGGGCTCCATGAGTTGGTTGTATAAAAGGCTGGATGTTGTTTGCATCACTGCCCTACCAGAAAGCACTTTGTGCCTAAGGAAGGTTTGCTTATTTATTCAGCCTGTCTGGCCCTTAAGCAGTGTTAGTTATGCACAGCAACCTCTAACTGCAGTTCTGCAGGTGCTGGGCAATCCTTTCAATAGGCTACTGCCTGCATTCCCCAGGAAAAAAAGGCTTTTAGGGAAAAACTTCCCAGAAGGAGTTATAAATGTTTTTGCTATGGTGTCTTGTAAATGGCAGACATTGACTTGTAACGTGTTTGCTGAATGTACTGATGCACATGACTGGGCTCACTAAGTGCCTCAAGAAAAGCTTCCATTTTTCTTTGAGAAATCTCATTCTCCTATGTTTTACAGAAAGAATGGGCTCTTGAGTTTCCAGCCTCTGGTAAAAAAATGTTAAAATTTTAAAGTAAGTAGTTGAAGTAAGTTCTTTCAGTCACTTGTTTATCACAGTTCATTTTTACTGATTCTCAAGCTGAAAGAGAATCTCTTGCTCCCCTTCCATGTTTGTGTATGTGCCTATGCTTGTGTCAGTGGTATGCTGCTGCATTTTCCAAATGATTCTGGGTTATTTCAAAAAAAGCCTTAGGAAGCAATTTGCCAGTCCTTTTCCTACTTACTTGAAGGGGAAGAAATTCCCAAGCCATGTTTTGTTTGCTCTTGTCTGTGCAGGTTGTGAGTTCATTTACATAGAAAAGCTTTGAAGTAACCAGTAAAGGCCTGCAATCTTATGGCCCTATTTAAATATTAAGAATTTGAAAAACCTGACTTAGTTCTGTGGTTTCATTTAACATATATCATTATTTATTTAATCTGAGATCCACTGGGAGGGAATGGTGTTTATCTGGTAGATACTTCATGTTTGGCTTATTTGGAAGAGGACTGTATGTTTATGGCACCCCATTTAACTCTGCAATACATGACATGGGGAACATCATCTAGCTAGGTGGCACCATATGTCAACAAAGATTATGTGAGTTCCCATCAGTTGGAATATTTCTGATGCTGCCATTGAAATACAGGTAAACTTCCCACAGTGTTTTGTAAAGCCAAGCTAGGGTTTCTATGGAAAAATTGAGAAAATTAAATGCTTTTTTCTGTTTCTTCCACTAATAACTGCTGTAACAAGAACTGTGTTGCACTAAGGATGCAAGCAGTGGTAAGAGAAATCTTAGTTCTGTTCTTCCACAGGGTAGAAATACATCAGTGAAAATTAAAAATGTTCTAAATAACTGTAATTATTTTTCTCCTCTTTTGTATGTCTGTCATGCATCTCAGGTTTTAGCACAGTCGTCTTCAATGGCAGCAAAGGGAATATTGAGGCTTTATTGCACACATTTCAAACATCTTTATAAACAAGGATTCAGCATGAGTCCCACACTGTCTGTTTTGAGATACACAAGTATAGGGACAGAATTTACATGAAAATATTAGGAAAAAAACCATAATAAAAAGTCTAATGTTCCTCCCTTGCTGTTTATTAAAAAAAAAAATAGAAAAAGCACAGGGGCACTATTAAAGTCATATAGTTCTTTTGCTTTCTGGCAGATGAATTGCTGTGATGAGAGATTAGTGCAGACAAGACCTGAACAGCTGACCAGCAGAAATAACCTTGATTTCTCCACCCCTGCATTCCAGAGTGAACTGCTGGTCCTTACACGCCACTCACTTTTGTGTTTGTTGCTCTGCTGCTGTTTATCTACCTGGCTACAGCAGGGTTTGGAGTCTGCACACCAGTACTGCCACATGGATGCTGCTTTTTCTGGTTGGTTTGTTTTTTACCTTTCTACCGTCCTTCTTGGAATATATTTTAATATAATTGCTGATCTGTGTCCTTATGAGGGGAGGAAAAAGCCCACCTACCTCCCAGGGAGGGCTAGGGCGTGTCCGAGGGATGAGATTTATTTCTAGTGAGTTTAAAGCTTCACTGGAATGTTGCAGAACTCAGTTTGTGTAGATCAGTTGGGTTTGTGTTGCAGGAGGGTATGTGTGCATGCAACTCTAAATATTGTGGTGAATTATGTGTTTGAAGATCCTTTGACTGGAAGTGAAGGGAGGAGTGAGAAGAGCCACAATTGTTTAGGAGCCAGGGAGCAATGCATCACAGTCAGCAATTTTTCCCAGACTGAGCAAAAATGATTATAAATCACAGAAAATAGCCTCCTACATTTGGCTGATAATGCTATTTTTGCAAGGAAAGACCCCTCAGAAGCAACCCTGTGGAAAGCAGAATGCCCAGCTCTCTATTTGCTTATGGGGCACTCAGTCCATCATTGTAGGATTAAAAACTGGTGAACCTATAGTGGAATTATGAACTAACACCAACTTTATTTTTAGAAGGATCAACTTGGATAACATGGAACACCTTGTTTTGTGTTAGGTTTGCTTCTGTGGCAATTCAGTACGTTACAGAGCACAGTCTGAAGTTCTACATTATGTCCAAATAAGACTCTCTTCATTGTACATGGGAGAGGGAGGAAGGTTTAACAGCATAATGAGAAAGAAAACACTGATAGGCAGTATTTCATTCACTTTTTTATGTACAAAACATAGATTGTTGCTAGGAAATGGTAGGGTGTCAATGGAGCACTCTTATGACAGCACTGTAATTCTTGCTGCAACAGAGGTTGAGCAGTCAGCACAGCTGTAGGTCTGATGCCCAAGGTTTTTTGCAATGCCTTTAAGATAACAGTCTTAATTGTGTTCCTTCATTTGCTGCTTTTGAACATACACTGGAAAATCCAGGTTGCTGATGAATATCATGCCGTTATAGAAGAGTAATTAATGGCCTTGCTGAAGCTCTGATGTGCCTACAATTCTGCTTTTTCAATTATTTTTATCCTCCATATTATCAGCTGAGGACTTATGCATTGACTGTTGCATCCCAAAACCATTTACAATGCAGGAGAGGTCCAGGAAAGGAAGACAGAGACCTGTTAAACCCAGAGCACACTGCATTTTTTGCTCAGGAATTCTTCAAAGACACGACAGGTGAGGCTGTCCATTCAGAGGACTTCCCATTTATCTCTCTGGAGAGGGAGATAGATCTAAACTAGGAAGACTTGAAGCATCCTACTATCTATTGTGAAGCCTGATTTTGATGCTATTTTCAAATTATATTTGATGCATACCAGCTGTTGAATTTAGTAAGGGATTTTGATTCTAACACTGACAAAAGTATAAAAGAAAAGGCAGCCAAAACAGGCATTTCTCACCTATTGTCCAAAGTGTTTCTATGTTCTAGATGGCAGAGGATTTAAATACAAGAAATAAATTTTTTAAATTTCCATCTCTTTTAACAATATATGAAGAGGCAAAATCCTAAAACTTCTGTGTCTCTGCACTGGTACTTTCTGAATCAGAATTTTTTTTCTCCAGCTTAGCTGCTGTTCTGTTTCTGATGAATAATAACTTTGCCTAGACATCATAGGAAATAATTGCATTTGGGCACACAATGAGACTTCCTGGACTGGTGAAGAAAACACACCTTCCCATTGTCCTTGTGTTGTGTCAGTGAGCAGTCATTCTCTTCAAAATATTGGTAATTGCTGTCATGGTAACAAAACAAAAACATGGTGTGGCAACTATTTTCAGCTTGGCACATGTGATATCTCTTCTGGCTGTAAAACACTTCACTTTTTAACCAGGACTAGAGGTGTCCCCTAGTTTAAGTCTGGCATGGATCATTTTTTCCTGAACAATGGTCCAGGTGTATATGGGGGTTTGTTTTGTTTTTTGCTTTGTTTTGTTTTGTTTTGTCAGGTTTTTTTCAGGCAGATGGGTGGCAGGTTTAGAGGTGGGAGGGGAATGACAGGATAACCATTGCAGAGTGATCAGCTTATCCCCAGTAGCTATTTGCACTCCTCCTGAACACCTCTACAACTGGGATGGGGTTGGCACTGGAGTTCTGGGGGCTCTGGAAATAACCAGCCCTTGTGTTCTTCAGCACAGGATGAACCAAGCAAAAACTACTGCAGGAGTTTCACAGGAAGTTGTGGTCCCGTTGCAACTTTTAGTAAAAAAGTGTCCTTCAGGTAGCTGTAGCATAACAGCCAAGGAACAGTGGGAAGGAAGGTGAGATAAGCTGCCAGGCAAGGAACACCTTTGTGAGGAATGGGGGTGAATTGTGAACCAAGAGTGCACAGATTTCATGTGTGACTTTTTTTTCTTGGGCTTTTGCAGTAACAATTTAATGATAATGCATAATTTTTTCTTATACCTTCTTTGCACTGGCTAACAATGACTTGTAAGAAGTGTTAAAAAGCACCCAGAAACATCCAACCCTGAGGAAGAGACTTCCTTTACTTCTGAATATTAGGGAGCATTTAATAGTAAATTATTGTCTTAGATGTAATTCTACTGAGCTGGGGAAGAAATGGAGCTTGAGATTTTTTAGTGTAGAATTACTTCCTGTTTTGAAGAAGGCATGCTGACCTTACCATGTTTGGGTTTTATTCCAGAGAGAGGATTCAAACATGTGGAAGAAATGAGACTGTAATGGAGGATTAAATAGTTCCTAATAGTAATCATTAGATTTTCAATCCACACAGTTCTGTGGCATGTCATGGGCTACCTGGAATTTGAGAAAGGATGGACAGTGACATTTATTTTTCAGTCAGTATATATAAAAAAACAGAAAAAAAAATTTTCTCTTCTTAGTATTGAAAATACACTCATGCCAGCTGAGAGGGAAAGGTGCAAATTGAACACAGGTCTAACTTGCATAAGAGGAAGATAAGCTATGCTGGACAATTTTTTCTGTTTTCCCTTATTATCCTGAATCTCTTACCAATGGAACAAACATATTAAGTCATATGTTACTAAACTATTAGAAGGGGCACATACTTAATCACAGTTTGTTCTCCTTTGAGTGATAATTTGCCATTAAAACAATTCTTAATCTTCTTAACCTGTCTTAACATGTCACTGGTCTTCCAGTCATCACCTAAGTTTCTCACCCTGTTGCTGCTACAATTGAGACAGCAGTGAAAAACGTGCTAAAAAAGCCTGAATGATTCTGGTCCAGTCTTTGACAGAAATAAGTCTTTGACATGTCATCCAGAATCCACACTTTTACATCTGCAAAGCCAATGTATAAATTATGAGATTAAGGAAACAAGTAAGTTCCAGGTTTTGAGGAAAGAGGATGAGTTATTCTGTTTTGGGGTTTTTTTTATGTCTTGGTCCTATCAACAAAACTTGATGATCTTGCATTTATGTACTGTCATTATACATAAAAAATCCATCTTTTTTATTAAAGCAACCTTTTACTAGAATTTATAAACTCACAAGCAGACAGAAGATATTCTGCTCTTAAATGTTTAGAAGTGCTTTTCTAAAAATAGCTTGGCTTCTTTGAGGTACACATTTGATTAAAGCACAGTTTCTATCTGTTTTATAGAATTCCTGCAAACTTAAAAAAAAAAAAGTCTGTCACATGATCTTATGTATAGAATTAGGCCATTGCAGTATCAGTATCTGCCTTGAAACTTACTCAGATTTAGTCATGTTTTGATCATACTTGTTAAACTAAGGCCAAATTCACGAATGTTACCTGTACTGAGTATATTTTCCACCTTCCTTCAGTTACTACACTGCACCTTTGCTAACTTCCTCCCCTGATTTAGATGGTGTTAAAAAGTCTCAGTAAGGGAGTGCCTCCTGCTTGCCTTCCCTGTTGCTGCCAAGGCAGGGAGGAGAACGAATCAATAAATAGTGATTGAAATGTGGGTGAGGAGCTGGAGGAGGGAGAGTCCATGACTGTAAGATTGCCTGCCAATATAGGGCACAGTAAGCAAACCTTTCAGTCTCTGACACCACAGAAACACAGAAACGATGAAGCTGGAAAAGAGCTCTGAGATCATTGAATCCACCCTTTGAGTGATCACCACCTTGTCAACTAAACCACAGCACTGAGTGCCACATCCAGCTGTTTCTTGAACGCCTGCAGGGTTGATGACTCCACCACCTCCCTGGCCAGTCCATTCCAATGTTTAACAGCCCTTGCCCTGAAGAAATTCCTCTTGGTGTCCCAGCTGAATCTTCCCTGCGGCAGTCTGAGGACCTTTCCTCTTGTCCTGTTGCTTGTCCCCTGGGAAAAGGGGCCAATTCTCTCCTTGCTACAACTTCATTTCAGGTAGTTGTAGGAAGTTTGTATATTAGATGTTTGTATATTATACCAAATTACAGTATGCTAAATATGGGTTGGGCTTTTTTTTCCTAACTTCTTTCCAGGCAGCCAAAAGCAGGCTTGTAGTTAAGTGTATTACTACCAAGTGCTTGTAGTTAAGGGTATTTCAGACTTCAATGACCAGAGGAAGGGACTGAACAAGTGTGGAAGCAAGAAATACTGATATGTGCTTTACAGTCAAAGATGAGAGTTGCTCTCTCTCTTTCCAGTAGTTTTCTGGATAATATCTCACTTCTTGGCAGGGTTAAACATATTCACTGCAAATCAAACAATACCATCAGCCCTTTTTCAGTAGCTTATAAAGAAATCAGCTTTGAAATTTTCACTTCCCTTCTACATAAAAGTCAGGAATTTCTAGCTCTTACTGTGCTTCCAGTTTGTTTCCAGTCTATCTGTAAATACTTTTAAGTGAAGGAACCAACTGCTATGATTTGTTTAAAATAATGTTAACTCATCGTTAGGATTTGGAGTTATTTTTTCTGAAAAGCAGGGACTACAGAACTGACTTGGAAGCACAAGAAAAGTGATCTGATGAAATTGGTTCTCTTAAATAAGTTTTGAACTCAAAACCTTGTCTTTTCCCTCATCCCCCTAGTCCTGCAAATGGGAATAGGCTTGGTATTTTTATCTGGCATGGCTGTGTGTTTACCCTGCCCCGCTAAGCAAAACTCAGTACCTTGTGCAAACTCATGAACTAGCACAAACTGTGCTGGGTTTGCAGTCCAGGAGTTCAGTCATCCTACCCCGATTCTGAGCAGTGAGCTTTACTTACACTGAATAGGCATGTGTTGGGATGTACCTCCTTCACCCACTGGGCTTTTTTCTTGCACTATACAAATATTCATCCTGCCTCTTCTTCTGGAACATATGTGAAAATATAACAATAGTAATAATACATATAACAATAGTAATAATAATAGCATTCCTGGAGCCATGCAAATCTTCATGTATAATTTTTTTAAATGTCTTTTAGTCTTACTTTTAGCACGGTTGCATAAGAAATGTGATGTTTGAACTTCTGAGTTTAGGTCAGCTGAGTGTTGAATGGATGTAATATAACAAAGTTAAACCAGCTGCTTGCAATTTCATGTATGTATTTGGTTTATATAGAGAAAAGTGGAAAATTTTCTGTATTCTTTGCTGATAGTATGCATGGTATTGGCTCTAAAAATTAATGTGTACAGGGCTCGTTCTTTTTAACAGTAAACTGAATGAAATATCTGTTATATCTATCATGCAAATATTTTTTGAAGAGACATGCTTGTCTTTTTTTCCACCCCACTGAAGAATGCTAATCTAATATAGACAAAATTTAATGTTCTGTCAAATGTTCATAGGCAAGATGTGTATGAACAGTAAGACAGCTGAAATTGGTGTCTTACATGTTCTGTACCTTGCTTGATCTTTTTTCTGTGAACATGATGGACAAAATCCTGATCATAGTGATTTGACAAAATTTGCAGCAGATATCTAGAATGCTCTTTTCTGTTCATCTATTGCCAAACTATGAACAGTATGATGAAGCTGGTCAGAAAAATTTGAAAACATCCAAGAGCAAGAGGAGGAAAAGATGCTGTATTAGGAGCCTTGGATAGGGAAAACAGGGCTGGATGTGCCTTGGTCTTCTTTTCACATTTAGTCTGAGTCATTTTTCTTGTGCACAAGCAGATGGTGTTTCTTTCTCACTGCCTGTCCTCCATCTAAGGAGAGCAGCAGTTGCCAAAAGTAATAAAAATCTGTAGGCTGACCATTATTTAAAGGATGGATGTTTGAAAAATCAGAGTTCCGTAGATCAGTAAGACTGTGGAAAGCAATTGATGCTGTTATAAAAAAATGTAGGAAGGAAGGAGAGAGAAGAGAAAAAAAGTATTTTGGTAAAATAGCAGTGGACAGTCACCCTTTTCTGCCATGCTGTGTAAAGGCAGAGCTGAAATTATTTTATTGGAATTTACATTTTGATACTTGGAAGTGAAATGGTAATTCCTCAAAATTGTTTGAGATTATGTGGATTTGTAAATTTCCTTAGACAAATTTGGACCTCTGCCCTTTGAGTAGTGTGCCTTTTGCTGCATATTGTACATGTAGCCAAACTCAGTGGGCACCATGGAGTGTAAAGAAATCTGGTTCCATTTCTAGCTCACCTGTTTTTTGTCAGTTTGGTTAATCCATGTAAATGGCCCCAAAGTTAAATATCTGCACCCTTACTTGGGTGTACATAGGGCTGCATTTTGAAATCTCTGGACAAGAAACACTGCACTCTGTTCATCAGGTACAAAAAAGTTCTACCTTTTGAAAGTAGTGTCAGATCTTCCAATGAATACATTTTCATACCTTTATACACTAAATGAAGCATTAACAAAGGTTCTTCTTTTGTGCTTTGAGAACAATCAGTCTGAAGCTTGTAATATTTATGAAGGTTTTGGGTTGTTGTTTTTTCCGTTTTGTTTTTCTTTTACTGCTACCTCAGAGCCAGAGTTCTGAGGGTTTTGTTCTCTTATCTCCTGGCTATTGAACTATGACGTGAAACCTGTCCCACTGAACTCGTACCATGTGGGTTAAGCTGCTTCTGACATGAGACACACAGAAAACTTGTAACACCATTCCTGGTGAATGAAATTAGTGAATAACTTTTGGACGATTAACATTTCACTCCTGCTTTTAAAACAAAGTCAAAATCCTCTGGGTCATGACAATGAATGAATGAACACTTCATGTGTGCACAGGCTTTCTTAAGCAGTAGCGTGTAGTTTCTCTTTCAAATTATTTGCACCTTTAGGTCCTCTGTTTTAAGGTGCTTTCTTTGTCTTAGGGTTTGGCCAATGTTAATAAAATATAAATATTTATACTGGCCTTTGAATTGTTAGCTGACTCAAGCAATAGCTTAGCAACTGAGATAATATAGGAGGTTACCTCTAGCATTCTGTTCTTACATGTTACCTTGCTGCCAGAATTGCTGTGAAAGGCTCCAGACAAAAATCATCTGCTGGCCTGTGGTGCACAGGGACTAGAACATTGTTGAAGTTTACTACTAGCCAACTGGCTTGCAGTGACTCGTGGTGCTATTCAGTAGTATTCCTGTTGTAATTCGGGATACCCTTGTAACTTAAAATAAGAATGTACTGAATTGATGGAGTTATAACATTGTGGGTGTGATGACCACAGAAATGCTTGTTGATATTTGCACTAAATTGTAAAGCAGTAGACACAATTTCCTAGCAGTCTGAGTTAGCAGATGGTCATGGCTTTAACTGAAGCCCTGCAGTGTGTGCCTGTGTGCATCTTGTGTCAGTATGTGTAATATATGCATGTACTTCAGACAAAGAATAATGCAAATAATTCTTCATTTTAAAATGCTTCTTTTACTGCTCTTCTTTGTGTTTTGTGTGTTGGTTTGGTTTTTTTTTTTTTTTTTTTTTTTTTTTTTTTTTTGTTTTTNTTTTTTTTGTTGTTTATTTGTTTGGTTTTATGTTTTTTAAAGAAATTAGATATGTCTATGTTTTCCTAGAATCACAGAATCCTAGAAAGGCTTGGGTTGGAAGCAACCCTAAAGATCACCAAGTTTCAAAGCCCCTGCCATGGTGNTCCTAGAAAGGCTTGGGTTGGAAGGAACCCTAAAGATCACCAAGTTTCAAAGCCCCTACCGTGGTCAGGGACACACTAGACTGGGTTACTCACAGCTCCATCCAGTCTGGTCTTCAGCACTGCAAGGGACACAACTCCTCTGGACACCCTGTGCCAGTGCCTCACCAAGAATTTAATCCTACTCTCAGTTTGAAGCCTTTCCCCCTTTCCTGTCACTACCTGACCTTGTAAAAAGTCACTCTCCATCTTTCCTGTAGGCTCCCTTCAGGTCCTGGAAAGCCCCAGTTATGTCTCCCTGGAGCCTTCTCTCCTCCAGGCTGAACAATCCCAGTTCTCTCAGCCTTTCCTCATAGGAAAGATTCTCCATTCCTCTAATGATCTTGGTGACCTCCTCTGGATTTGACCCCACAGGTCCATGTCCTTCCTGTGCTGGGGACCCCAGAGGTGGATGTAGTGCACACGATGTGTGTTCTCATGAGAGTGGAAGAGAGTTGCATTCCATCAATGCTTTTTTAGTTGACAGAAAAACATTGGCATACTTTCTTTGTATGGCTTACAGATTGATCAGAGAAACACATTCTGTTTTCTAATTAACAACTCAGGAGGGTTTTAAAAATTTAATTATTTTTCTACTCCTATGTCCAGAATGTAGATATCAGTATCTAGATAAACTTGTGTTTTGGTAGAGTATTACCTGTGAATGCCTCTTAAAAATTTACCACCAGGTGCATTAACTTAAATAGATTTGCACTGTTACATAATCAAGCAATATCTAGTGCACTAAAAAACCTGTAAAAACTGTAGCAATTGTGAAAAAAATATGTTGTTATGGTAAACCAGAGAGTTATTTCATTTGCAATATCCAGTTCTGAAAGATAATTTGCAACACTTCTTTTTTCTGAATGATATGATGGGTTGTAGTTTGCTACTAAATATTTATTAGGATAACTCTGCCAGGAAGCCAGCACAACAATGGTATGGCTTGCAGTATGGTCAAATTTTAAGTAAGGTAGAATTTTCATTAATGCTACTCTTGAAGGAAAGCTTTTTTCTTTATTCCTCTCAAGAAATGGGTTGGTATTTCTGTAGTCAGGCTGTAGCACTGATTAAGTTGACTGCTCTACCCATTTCTAAAGTGGAGGAAAGGATGGGCATAGTAACAACACAAGTTTCCTAATGTTGGGCCTTTTTACAGCTGGTAATATTTAATTATTGCCTGTTTATTTCAAGTGTTTCTAGAGGCCCAACTCCTTTGGGCTTTGCAAATTGCCAAGCAGCCTCATGTTACTGCCCTTGGCTGGTACTGCTGGTACTCTGAATATCTGAAAATGAACGAGGCAAGTGCAGGTTCTGAACCAGGTTTCAATTTATGCTCTGCACTCCCATCTAGAAACTCCATCAGTGTTCTGGTAAATATGACATTTCTTTTTCTCCTGTTGACATGTCTAATATTTTCTGACCCTACAAATTTTATCAGTTAGTGTCTCTTAAAAGTATGACCTCTGCAATGCAGGTCATGGTGATTGCAGTAAAGCAAACAGACAAATGTTCAGTGTTCTACATGCAGACCAGAGCCCCGAAAATCATCATTAGAAAATCAAGATGTTGTGTCCCTCAAAGGCATTTACTCACTCTTGGGTTGTGACATGTCAAAAATGAATTGCCTATATAAATACTGGGACCACTCCTCACTCAAAAAATAATATTATAGTGGTTTCTGTGTAAAAATATTTTTCATCTAGAAATGCAATCTTGTAGTCTTAAGGAGAAAGCTGAGGGAAACCAATGTACCATTAGGGGAGTTGAATGAAATCAGGTTGAAATGTGATGTTTCTTGAAAATTTCTAATGTTCTGTTTTAGTGCTTCCAATGTTCACAGATCAAGACAGTTCCAAATAAATGATCAAGTGTCAGCTGTACCAAAACCTCAGAAATGTCACTGGTTGCTCTATCACTTTCTCTCAAAGTCCTCAGGTAATGCACTCAAATAATATTGATATGCATTTTTGCTGCATTTTATTAAAAATTTCTTATGAGATCAAACAAAAATTCTTCAGTTCTCAGGTTTATTAAGCTAAGAACAAGCCTGCACTACAAGTAAAGTTTTGGCTTTCAATTAAATTTGCTAATTTTCTGCAATAATTCAGGATACCTCTACTCACCTTCTCTTTCAAATAATATTTGTCAGAATGCAAGATATCTAATTATAATGAAATGGTAATATGGTTATGTTTGCTTTACATTTCTCTCTTACACTTTGTTGTAATGATTATTACTATTATCACATACAACTTTTTCCATATTTTTTCTGGTAAAGACCTGTTATTGCTTTTCCCATGTCTTTGCCTGAAAGCCCTGTCATTTCAAATAATCCAATTTTATAATAACTTGGAGTGAGGGGGTTATCTTTCCATTCCAGGAAGGTTCCTGCCTTCCTTGGCAGACATCTGTCGTTTAAACGAGGACGAACAGTGTATTTTAAATTTTTATCTTAATTTATTTACTTTTAAGACATCTTAATGAGCTCTGAATTCTTATGGTTTTGTATATTCCAATTTAGGAAAAGTATTCTGTTTGAAAATATGCAACAAATGTATTTTAGACATCGGATATGGAGATGTTTGAAACTAACCAAGCATTGCTAATATTTTCCCAAAACTGAGAGTTTCACTGGCTGAATGTTAGATTATATAAGTTGATATCAATTTCCATTCTATAGCAAACAGAATCAAATTAATTATTTTTTTCAATTCATGATCTATGAACACGGAAAAAAAAGGTTCAGTTTAGACAATGCTTATTTTTTTAAGGAAATGGAGTAGTGGTGGTGTGTGGAATGTGGGGTGAGAAGAAGAGGATGATATGAAATAAGTTATTCAACATGATATTCATACGTATCCCACACACAAGTATGGAAACTCAGCAGAAAGCAAGATGTTTTATTATATTTCTAAATGAAATCAGAACTAAAAAGAACTTTTTGTAGTAAAATATTCAGTTGAGGACATGAAGAAAACAAACCATGAAACTGTAAAGTCACTACTTTTTTAATGGTAAGAAGTTGTTTTCCATGTTTAACTTATTTATATGGAATGATCTTTTTAACCTGGTTGTTATGACTTTCTCTGTGTTGTAAGGATTTCATGTAATCAGTTCAAGATTGTTGCTGTCACTAAATAGTAATTTTAAAAATCCATTGTCAGTTTCCTTTTCCTTCTGGAAATCAGAGTTTTAGAGCTCTTGAGTGCTGGCAGAGCTGATGGAGATCATCAGAACATTTTACTTTTGTTGATTTTGAGGCACAGGTGCCTTGGAGGCTCTTTAAGAGTTGCTTGCTGAACTGCTGGCTATGTCTGGGGCTGGTAAAGACAAATTCTCAGGAAAATCCTCAGCTGCAGTACAGCAAAACACTAAAACTCAATACTCACAGTTTGTAGGAGAAGTCAAGATGTAAGTTAAGAATTGTCTATAAATGTGTGGCTAAAATAGCATACAAATGTGTGTTTTAAAAGAGCTTTTTAAAGAAAGAGATATAGATGGTATAGGATTGTCTTTAACTTATTAGTTTTTCTCATTAGTCCATGTAAGGAGAGATTTTGAAATTTCAAACTGAAAGAGAATGGAGCTTAGGGAGTTTTTATTTCAATTTTTATTTTATTTTGTTAATCCTTATTTTCCTTTTTTTAAAATTTTTTTTAATGGAAAGTAGAAAAAATAAGGTCTTAGATTAACTGTAAATCAACCTTGCTATGTTATTTGACTTAAACCAAAAATGTTTAGCTTTGATTTAGATAACATTAAGGTTTGATGTTGATATTTAAATAGAAATGTAAATTTAAAGCAAAGTCCAGATTCTGTTAAGTGTTCTGGTACTCTCTCTTCCATTAAACAGAAGAAATGAAATTCCACTTTAAAAGTAAATATACTCCCTTTCATCCCTTTCCACATTCAGTTTTTCAAAGGTTTAACTTTGATACAACCTGAAGCCAAAGATGGGGAAAATATTGCTTTTCCTGATAGGGATGGTAGAATTTTTCTGCAAGCTGTGATTTTTATCATTTCTAGAGCCTAGCCTTCTGTTTTTGTAAATAAGGTTTACAGTAGGCTTGAAGAAGAAAAGAATTATTTTCAATATTTGACAAAAATTGTGAAGCTTAGATTTTAAATTTTTTTGCATTGAACTATGTGCTACATGAAAAACTTACATAGCATAGAGAAACAACCAGTCTGCATTTTCTTTCCTTAAACTGATGCAGCATTCTGAAATGAACCTTGTAGGAAACATTTGCATGATTTCATTATAACTTTGTGATCATTGCACCAAACAATAAAGCAACGAATATTTTTAATAAGACCAGAAACCTTAATTGCTTTAAGGTTTTTTGTTCCCGTTGCTATAGTGATTCTGAGAAAACTCTAATGCAACAACTGAAGCAACTTCCTGCCGTGGAAGCAATCCAAAAATCAGAACAAAAGCCTCCTACAGACTGGACGTGACGTCCTGGATTGTTATCATTCAGCCTACATGTCTCAGTAAATTAGCAACCTTTCCTAGTTCTAGTCCTAGAATGCTTCTTGTCTAGGGGGAGGGACCAGGTAAGTGTAGTTTGGGGGGAAAATTGTTCAGATCTTTCACTTAAACTTCCAGTTTCACAACGGAGTTCCAAACCAGGCAACTGGTTCTGACATATGTTCTAAAGGCATGAGACAATTACACTCTTCTTTGACAGCTTAATCTTAGAGAAAAATGCAGAGTGCCTCTCTGAATATCTTCTCCTGATGAACATTATGGACCTTACTTTCATTCCTTCTCTCTTCTGGTCTTTGGGGATATGTTCTTTTCCCTGCTGCTGAGAGAACATCTGAGATCAGGTGCTCAGGAATACAACATGGCAAGGAAAGGGTGGGGGAAAATCAAGTTGTTACCACCTCCCTTAGTTTATTTTGTCTCCCAAATAACAGCAGGAAGTCAAGCCTTCCAGGTCCTAGCCACATGTTTGCCTCACGTTAGGCCATCTCTTTTTGCTGTTGCAGGAGCAATTTAGACCCATTCTGCTCATCCTTAGAACAGCTGCCTTCAGTCTTACCTGTGCCATTGAGAAATCTCAAGCCAGTTTGGAGGCAATTTAATGACAGAGTGATAGGACTGACATCATGGATAGGCAGCTTTTATGTTACTAGTTCTATGATAAACTGATAATTATTTTATTTTTATGACACCCATGTTGTGGTGAAGAGAACAGATTTACTTTTCAAATGGTTAGGTATTGTTTGAGGAATAATTGCTAGAAGTCTACAGCCACAAAGGAAACCTGCAGACATAATGTCTAGCCTTTTTCTGTGTTAAAAAATCAGCTCTGAAACTGTCAAACTATACTCATACCTTTAATTAAATGCTCTCTATAAAGGCTAAGAGAAACACGGAAAATCATCTGGGTATTAGCAGAAATGTTAGAAACAGGTACATCCATCTTCAAAGGACTTGAAGCTAAATGTATCAGTCACAAAAGTGACACTAGTCTCCTAGGGCTTTTTTGCCCCTGTACCTACAGCATCAGAATGGCTGGACACAGGTATAAATATTCTTCTTGGCTGCCTTGGCACAGAACACTGGTTTTGTGGGCAGCAATTCTGAGAAAGATGCTTGTCTCAATAACAGCAGGGCAGGAGCTGTACAATGTAAATGCTATACAAAAGCATTCTTGTACCTAGGCAAAAGAGAGTGGGAACAAAAAGTGTGCTCAAAGTTTAGGTTAAGTTTTGTGCTGTTCTTAGTAGAAAAAACAGTAGCAGCACTACAGGAGAAAAAGAAAAAAGGTTTATTTTGTGGGTTTACAGAAAAGATTTAGACAATCTTTGAGTTCAGCACAGCCTGGAAACACATTTTTAGCCCATGCAAGAGATTTCAATGGGCTTCTCAGCCTAAAGAAATCACCTTATACCACAGAAAATGAAAGGTGTTGATGAGCTGTGGCATGCAATTTATTTGCAGAGGTATTTTCAAAAATACTGGTCTTAGGATCTGTAGTGACTGTTTCATGACAGAGGTATGTCAACAAAACAAAATCTTTCTTTATCCCAGAAGACTCATTTTGTTTGTTAGTTCTTTATTCTGCTTCTGGGTATTGGCAAGTGTTTGAAATTTCCTTTGTTAAACTGAAGGAATGTTTCATAAATTTTTCTTTTTTTCAGACAGAGAAATTCCTACCTTGCCTAGTCCAAGACATAAAGGATTGAACAATTGCTTTAAAATGAGAAGCAAAAAGCCACAAAGAAGATTTTCATACAAGCAGTGTCAAAACACTGGCATATGAGATGCTCAGCTCTCTGTTTTCATGTTAGTATTTAAAAATATATATTTTGAATATGTAGAACTGTAACAGGTTCTGGATGTTCTTCCTACAGAGGAACCAGTGAACTTTCTTCTCTCCAGATCATTAATTCAGGATTAAAATCTAAATGTGGGAAATATTCTTCATTCTGGAAACCCCAGGCATAAGGTTTTGTAAATGTGCTTTTATCCAGAACACATTCTTTTAAGTTTGAAACTGCAGAGAGTGCTTGCAGTTATTTTCTGTAGTGTGAACAAAATTCTGAGAGGAAAAGGTTCCTTTTATAGCCTACATTCTGGTTCAGCATGGTTTTGTTCACCTATACATTCCATGTGGCTTGTGGGGAGTGGGGCATTGTTCCCCCAGGAGATTACAAATGCCTATGTAAGGAAGTGGCCCAACTTGTTTCTTGAAACCTGGGTTGCTGTAGAAGATAAGAACTGTCTTGGATGTCTCCAGTTTTGGCTGGAAGGTGTTGAGATACACTGTGGGTGTGTTTGTGCACACTCACCTAAACTGAATGTATTTTAGCCCATGCTCAAATGCAACTACACTTCGATCATTGATAGACCTAATAAGTAAGGACTTTGAGCAGCTTTAATTTAATTTTAAATTAATACATTTTGTTAATTAACAATTTGATTTGTAGGAAGGCCTGGCTGGCCAGGGAGCAACTGATCCACTTCCCTGGTTCTGGATACTACATCCCGTTCTGCTCATGAACAAGAACCATACTCTTTGCTGATCTTTAGATCACAATCTTGAGTATAAATTAAGAGCTAATCAGAGTAAGTGTAAACTACTTTAGAAGACTGTTTGTTTAAGTACTGGAAACTTGCAATTACAAAATTCTTATGGAGGCATCAGGGACCTTTAAGAGTATCCTGTAGTTCAGTCTGCCTTTTTTCCTGCTAGTTTTCATACTCCACATATGTACAGTGATGGAACCAAGGAGATCAATTTTCTGTTCTAAAGATACATACTGGGTTCCTCTGCTTGACTTTAAGTACCAGAAGAGCCATTTCACTCTCTCCTGAGCCTCATTTAAACCTCATGTAAAACAGACAGAGTGATTATGTAGCCACATAAGCTTTTTTTGCCTTAATAAGAAGTGAGACATTCTTTGCATGATGAAAAATGGATGGGACCAGAAGCAGACATTTTTCTTTGCGTGTTTTAAAGAGGCACCCATGTGTGATCCATTCCAGTATCTTTAACTCAGGAAGTAGCTGCTGTGGGAATGAAAAAATGGATTTGTACCTCTGTCTACCACATAGAAGGCTGTTGTCTGCAGCCAGACCACCACCAAATGAATAGCTGAGTTTGCTGTGTTAATTATCCCTAAAATATTGAGAGTTTTTAGTGGTCACTGTGTTGAGGAGTACATTTAGTGCCTGTAGCTCAGTGTGCAGCTGCAGTTGGAGCTGCAGGCTGGGCCCTGGGTGTGGGAGCCTGAGCCCAAGGCAAGAGGCCATGACCTGCCCAGAGACCTGTGGCCCAGCCAGGTGATTGAACACTGAGAGACCCAGCAGGAGATGATGGCTCCAGACTTTCCCATCCTTAGATTGTGAGGGTGTAAAAGGCCAGGGGTTCCTTTGTCCGGGGTCCCTCCTTGGAGACGCCCAGCTCAAGCTGTTATTTTGTTATTAAGTTTTTGCACAGTATTAAATTACCTTAAGGATTGGGATATCTGAGAGGTTCCTAGGGGAAACCTGGTCTGACTGTGTGAGTGTGGGGTGTGTAGCTGCAAAGGGGCCTCACTCCCAGCTCAGGTGGTGCCAGAGTGGATCCTGGATGGTTGGACAGGGAAGTCTCCTTAACAATTGTCCTCCTTTGACCATCCAATTGTTAAAAAGAAATGATCTTGTAGCATTAAAAGTTTTAGTGAGTTCTACAACATTTTACCTGTCATCAGTCACTTTAGCCACATACATGGGCAAAAACTGCTGTCTGAGTAGAATGGGGCAGAGCAAGTGGATATTTCAGTGAGTAAGATCTGGAGGTACCAAACTAGGAATAAGGTAGTGACAGGTTAGTTTGCAGGGTCTTTCCTTTACATTTCATTCCTTGATGTTCAAATGCCTTTCCAAAGCTGATAAGATCTGCGAGGGGCTGCAAGTCCTGATTAACCCCAGTTAAATGCTGTTTTGAGGAATGAATAATGCAGAAGTAACTTGCATATTTTTGTGCTGGCGAAGTGAACAGAATTTGTCATCACGTTATAGACTGCTTTGAGTATTCTCTGTTCAAGCCACTATGACTGGATGAGGGTCTGAAGTTTAATTATTTTTGTCACCATTTTGATGTATGTTTGCATGTTTACACCATCACTCCATGACTAATGTTGTGTAACAGCCATAAGAGTGTAAGCAAAAAATGTCCTTCATGTACATTTCATGTAGAATCTGCTGAGATTAAGGACAGTTTACACTGGAAAGACCTTTTTTAAAAAAATTAACAACAACAACAAAAGAACAAACCAGTGTAACTTCCTTTGTTTTCTGATGTCTTTTCCCTTTAATTACTTTTATAGAAATTACCAATGTCTTTGTTTTCAACATTGAATCTAGAACAAAAATTTTATTTGATAATATTTTCATGCATTTCTTTTTTTTGTTTGAATTTTTCCCCTCAAGTACAGTGTGAGTCAGATCTGTTAGTGCAAGGTGTGGACTTCTGGCAGTATCTCAAGTAAATACATCATGGAATCATCTGTTTGTTGTTCAACTGATAGCACTCATGTTTGCCACAAACCAAGAGGTAAATTAGCACCTTTAAAGAATTTTGGTTAAAAATCTTGAGATGGAGTAGATATTGGTTTTAGAGGCTGTTTTGGGGTTTTAGTTGGTTTTCAGGATTCTTGTCAGAGCATACTTACTTGTACCTCAGAAATATTGCCTGAAAACTAGATAAAAGCAGAATGGCTTGTAAAAAACCACAGAGGCACTGAAGCGTAGATTTTATCATTCCAGGAGAAGTTAGAGAAGTTTAAACTACAGCCACCCAACAAACAGCTGAATTAAGGTGTGTTCAGCAGTCTGAAGGTATGTATCACATGGATGTGAAAACATCTTTGTGTGGCAACTGTTAGAGGTTATTTCTTCTTTAGAGGGAAAGGCATCTGGTAAGTGCAGTACTGTACAATATAATTGACTGTAAAGAAGACAAAGTTAAATCTGAAAATGAAAAATGTGTTATTTTCAATTGTGACATTTATTGATATTTGTTTAAACACAGACTCATCCAGTTGTTTGTTATGAATAGTTCTCATAGCCTTCAGATGCCATCTGTAAAGCAGAGCAGTAATGAGGATCATTTACCTTGACATTTTTCTTAGCATTGTTCTTAAAAGTAGCCTTTGCCCTGTGCCCTCTGGGACCATATGTAGTTGCAATGTGCATAGAAGGAAGAATTATTTATCAAGAGCGTGAAGTAAAATTAGTGAGCCAACAAATTTTATCACAAATTTTTCAAGGGAGATCAGAGAAAAATATTTGCTTGTAGTTTTGTTGGATTTTTTAATGAACTGTTTATTGGTGCATTGTATTGTGACCTATTTAGGTCGTGTTGTGTTTCTACATAGCTGCCCTTCTTTAATGGTTCAGTAGAAATGCTAATTTTCTCTTGTGTACACACATACTGTTTCTCACAAAATGCTGCTGGGGATATTATACTTCCCAGAGATCAGTATGACAGTGCTTCCAACTAAATGGTTGGGGTTTTCTGCTGAGCAGTGTCTGGAGATGGATTGTTGTGGAATGTATGCAAATATAATGAAGATTTCTCTATAATAATTAATAAAAAGAGTCCAGCTAACTGTCTGACTGTGTTTGGTCTGTTCCCACTTTGTGTGTTCTGACACAAAGAAATGTAGAATTTTTGAAGGGTTTATGAAAGCACTAGCCTCTCTTCTGCACCAGCCCCTGATGGCTTACCCTTCACTTACTCAGTTGTTTGGGTTATGTTTACTAGTCATTATTGACCTCTTTGTTAACATAGCTACTGTTGACATCACTCCTTATCCAACAGAGATAAGGCCTTGTGTTCTGTTGCATCGTAACAGGGCAGCTGTCCAAGTCCAAATTGTTCATCTATATTTGAAATACTTGTCTTTAGAGCTTTGTAATGAGACTTGTTTACATGGGGGAGGGGAAGAGAAAAATCCCTCTAAACGAATGCAGTAGTGTCAGTATAAAAGTCCACAATAATTCAGTGCAATAGCAAGGAGAATGTGTTTTCCAGCTGCTGTTTGTAGATCCCTGTTGCTAGGGTGCTTGATATCACAGAGTATAACCCTGTCCCATGGTTACGGTCTGCCTATCTTTGCTTTTCTTGACAACGAGGTTAAAGACTATACCCTCATCACTTATCTGATTAGAACCAGCTCAGAAAATTAATGCTCAGAGAAAAAAAATCTTATGCAGTCCATGTAATCATCAGGATGCTGGATTTCATTAATGAACTGCTAAACCCGTGAATGACTCATTGGAGGGGTGGACATGAAAACCTGCCCTGCTTGCATTCATTTTATTGACTTTAATTAGGGGAAACATGTCCTTCAGTGTGATAACTTGCTGCTGTAAGAACAATGTCTTTGTACAAAAGGGAAGCTTTTGCTCTTTAGAACAATGTTTGCTTCTTGCATTAGAAGAATCAGCACTTTAACCACGTAGTCACTGGACACCCAGATCATACATCTCAATGCCCTCATCTGTGCTAGCACGTTGTGCTCCTTCTCAGTTCACTCAAACATTGATTTGGTTAGGGAGTGTCAAAACGTGTCCTCCTAGCTGCAGAAAGCAGGCAAGCAAGAGTTGTTTTTTTTTCTGGAAAAATCCCTATGCTCCGTGCTTGAAACAAAACAACAGCAAAAAGAAAGGCGATAACACATTAATATCTGTGTCTGGAGGGAAAGAAAGCAGAGGTTGGAGAAAATGTCACAAGTTTATTCACAGGTTACCAAAATACTCCTTTGGGCTTCTGTTTTTCTCTACTTGGTAATTACATCCCACGTCTTCAATGTTTCAACCTTGTTTGCTCATGAGTTGAATCAATCCTCCCCTGACCTCATTAGTCCAGCTGTTGGCTGTATTCTAAGCTATGTGGCTGCTTAGCTGCATTTGACATGTTGTTCTTTCTTTTTCTACCAGCAGTCAGGACCAGAACAGCTCACAGGGCTTTAAACTCCCAAAGAAATCCAACTGCTGTTAGTCTGGGCTGTAAATCCCCTGGCTTGTTATAATCCCTCAGTGTAGTGACATGCACAGTACTTGAAACTTTGAAAAGCCAAGACTGTGGCTGTTTTAAAGCTGAGAAATATACATGCAATCAGCCTTTTTAAGATAGGATATTTTGATTAAAAATGCTTAAATGAGTTTCTCAATTTTGCATTGTGTTGATGCATTGCCATTAAGATAAATAATTTTCCTCAATAAATTAGCCTTCTTTGAAAAATATCTTAAAAGAAAATTCTGAAAAACATCTTTCATTTATCTTGCCATGGCTCCTCTATTCTGGGAGCATATTGGTCCCAAATTCATGGTTTGTGATAAAACAATCTCAGAGTAATTCTTGTTTTTTTAGGTGAGTAGCAAGAGTTCTAGAAATGGCTGTTAAGAATTCTTTGTTTGTTATGCCTCTTTGGCTGTGCTATCTCTTTTTTCTGCTTATGTCCAAGCATGGGGGGCAAGACTGAAAAACTAAGATGCAGCTGGTTATCTGCTGGTGACCTTTTAAGAAGAAGTGACTTTCTTCACTTGAGTTAAGGTAGTTAATTTGCTCCATATGATCAGTATGAAGGACAGCTAGTATGAAACTAGCTAATGAAGTTAGAGTTGAGAATCTGCCATACAGAGCATGTTTTGGTTAGAAAGCACCACTGATTAGTTTGATTTCCCATTTATTTGGGCAACTTAAACCTATTTCAAGGGATGTATAACCAGGGACAGTCATAATGTGACCTACATATAAGTGACCTAATAGCATGGTCCCAATTTCAGTGGGGAGTTGAAAGAAAAACTCTCTAATGGACAAATACAGGGTCCAACTTCCATTATTGTCAGTAACTTACCAGTCTCCTGTTTTAGATAAGCAGAAAATACCTGTAAGTAAGCTTCAAACATTCCCTTAGCTATGTTATATTAATTATAACCATGTTGCAATATGAAGGTAAATTTAAAATTTGTGTGACCAGCGCTAAGGAATTAACAGGACTTAACTGAAGAGTATCAAGGAACACCAAACTGAGTGTTTCACCACCCAACATATCCTCTAACCACTCCTAATGTTCCAATATTCATGGGCCTTTTAAAAATACTCCTCTGAAAGACTTGAAAAAACCACCATCAAAAACTAAACAGTTCCATAAGAAGACTACTGAAGTTTTAAGTTCCTTTAATTTCCTTAAAATCCATAGCTTTAATATGGTCCACTTCCTTACAACCTGTGTCAAATCATATGGTAACAGAGGTGTTAAATTACCAAATTCAAATCCAAAGAGTTCCTGTCTGTACAGATGTGGCTAAAAATAGCTGACATTACCATTTCTTAGTCTTATCATGAATTTGTTTGTCAAACTAAACCCTAGATTGGAGAGAATCCATACCTGTTCTGGTATGCTCGTGGTGCCAACATGACTGTTCTGTGAAATTCCCTGTTTTGTCAGTTGGATTTTCTTTTTCTATGCCTGCACCATCATTTTCTTCTTGTTTAACTGCTGCTTGTAACATTCTGTTTACAAAAGGTCATAAATATACTGGATCTCTGGATGATCCAGTATGTTTACCACCTTGGTCAGCTGCAGCTTTGCCTAGCTGAGTCTTGAAAACTTCCAGGGCTGGAAATATCAAACATCTCTGGCAATCTGGCTACACAATGCCTCCTATGGTGAGCTTATCCTGATATTTTTCCTAACTTCTAGCATGAAAATGATAAAACGGGACCTGTATACTTCATCTTGGAACAAGTTCACAGCTCTAAAATAGCACATAAAAAAGCGAGACATCTGTCTTCAAATGATGTCTGAAGATTTAGCTAGCCATATTTTAAAGGGGAAGAAGTGGGATATTTCACACCAACATTTATCCAACTGAACTAGGATTTGCACCAGGTTGAAAAGTGGACATAACACATGGTTTTTACTATTTTCTTGTGGTGGAAATCCAGCAATCCTGAAAATGGTAATTTACTTTCTTTTCTCCCACCCCCCATACCTGCTGCCTTTTTACTTAAAATTCTTGCTCATGCTGCCTTTGACAGAAATATCATGATTTGTGCTGCACTGCACTTTCTTTGTTCTTAGAAATGACAGAAAAACTTTATCAAGCTCTGTCAACCCCCTTCAAGTCACTGAGTGAGAGAAAAACGTTGCCTTCTATTTGCAGTCTGCGTTGTCTTTGTGGGTTTAGTGGGTGTTTTTTTATGAGTTCTGTGGGGAAGTAATAAACATGGGTTTGTATGTTTATTTTATTATTGAACATTAGTATGCTGAGGGCATGATGAAGCAGATGATATTCTATGCTTTGTTGCCTTTGGGAAGGACTCAGACTGTCACAGACTGGCAGCCAAACACTTTGTTGGAACAGCAGCTTTAGAGTATGACATAATGTGCTTTCGAATCACTTCTGAGTTGGGTCAAAAGGAAAAAAAACAAAGCATTGACCACAGAGAGGATTTGCCTGCTGTCAGGCTGCTGAGGGGCTCTGGCCTAGATATAAGTGGGACTGTGGCTTTTTCTTTCCAGTAGTACAAAAACATTTAAAGAGAGGATTCCACTCCTAATTTAAAGTGCACTGGTTCTAGAACAGGCTCCATAACCCTGTCTGTTCACACCTAGAACTTCATTTTACTTTATATGTAAGCTTAGTCTTGTGAATAATTTTAATGTGGGTGAGCAACTGAGAAACTCTACTACAAGCTACTTAATTCCTCTGCAAATAATGCAGCAACTAACGCAATGTCTGTAAATTAATTCCTTGTGACTTCAAAAGTGAAACAGTTGTGGAAATCAAGCTCCTATGAGAAATGCCCAGGTGGTTCTTTGCATTTTGTTGATTCTTCTATGAAACAGCTTTTGACTTTATTGTTAAGCTTTGATTGTATATTGTAATTTTTTGCTAGCATAATTATTCTAAATAATTAGCTAAATTGACTAAATGATAAATATACCAGGAGCTGGACTCAGTGATCCTTGTGTGTCCCTTCCAACTCAGCATATTCTGTGATATTGCCTCCTAGGAGAGAGTAGCATAGATTTTTCTAATGGCAGATAACATGGCACTGGGAGGCAGTGTTTTCAAGAGCAGAACTCTGAGCCATTCTGTGTTCTCACATGAAGCTAAAAAGTTCCTAGAAAAGTGCTAGTTTCCATGGCACTTCTCATTCTCATTTCAGGCTAGGATTTCTGCTACTCCATTGCCTTGGTGTGCTGATTGCAGCTTTGCTTTCCCTCTGCACTTCAATTCAGAGCTCTCACACTCCTTTGTACCCTACTGTATTCCCATTTCATCCAAAATTGCTGGGAGGCAATAGGGAAAATGACCAGTATACTAGGAATGAAATTCAGTAATAAATTAAATGAGAGAGTGAATTTGGTCATACACATCAGGCAGACACTAGCCTCTTGTAAATGCAGCTCCTCCTTGTCACTATCAGGGTTTTCTTATGTATTTCAAAGCGAAGTAAATTTGAAGTGGCTCAAGATATTTATATTCCTTGTTCAAGCAGAACTGTGAAGGCACTGTGGGTGGTATCACGCAAGAATTGCCTGGGATTTCCAATCTATTCCTGTTCACTGGAATTGCCAGACATAGTCCTGGACAACAGAGAATGGTGTAGCTATTATTGCTGTATTTTGGTCACTGTTATGGTTCTCCATAAGTGAAATTTCATCCTGATCTTCCTTTAAAATTTTTCCTTGTTTGACAAAGTAATAGTTGTAATTATATTTAACTATATAAGTGCCGTTTTTTATTTCAGTAATCTCTCTTGTGGATTCCTTCTCTGAATACAAAGTTTTAAGAATGTTTTATTTTCCAGTGTTTGTGGTTAGGTTTGTTTAAGTTCTAGGAAAGTGCACTTTCCCTTCCCAGGTTCTGAATATAAAGCTGAATATATTCCGGACTGAATGGTATCCCAGGGAAATTCGTAGGAGTGAGAGTAGCTAAGGCCTGCAAAAGGTTCCACAGTGAGGTCTGTCTTTGAAGACAGCAGAGGAGTTGACTGAATAAAATGCTGAGCACTGAGCTTAGCCCTGCTCTTGCCATAAATGTGGAATGAGATGACCTCCAGAAGTCCCTTCCAGTCCAAGTTATTTTACAATTAATCTGAATACACCCTACAATGTTTCTAAAGGGGAATTTGTTTTTTTAGCAACATAACATTGGTTTTTGTTTAGGTTTTTTTAGCAGACTTCTCAAATGCTCAAACTTCTGAGAAAGTTAACCATTTGAAAATGCAGAGAATTGAAATGAATGGACTAGTATTGACTGCAAAGCGATACTGAATTCTTTTACCACTCTTCAGAAGTCTTTTTGTATTTTAAAAATGTTTGTTAGTATGTAGGCAGAGAGGATCTGATCAAATTTATTTTGGGATTTTCTGGTTCTAATGAGCTTGAGCATATGACATGGAATATTGGAGTTTTATACTCTTAAGAAATCCAATTTGGTAGTGAGTAGCAATTTTTATCACTCCTGTACCAGTTGATTTATCTGGTCTATTTGATCTTGTGCAATATTTCAATATCTTATTTAATATAATTTTAAACTTTCTGATTATGATGTATATTTTAAAAAGCCTTCATCCAAAGAGGAATACCTAAAGGGGGCTTACATGGAGTCTGGAGAAGAACTTTTCACAAGGGCATGTAGTGATAAGACAAGACCTTAGGGTAAAGGAGGGTAGGTTTAGATCAGAGATTAGGAAGAAATTCTTTACTGTGAGGGTGGAGAAACACTGGAATAGGTTGCCCAGAGGTGCTGGGGACTCCCCACTCCTGGCAGTGTTCAAGGTCAGGCTGGATGGAGCTCTGAGCAAACTGGTCTAGTGGAAGGTGTCCCTGCCCATGGCAGTGGGTTGCAATGAGATCATCTTTAAGGTCCCTTCCAACCCAAAGAATTCTATGATTTTTTGATGCATGATAATGTAAGCAATACTTGGGGAGATTTTCTTTTAAATATGATCCTTACTGCTGTATTCCAGTGAATATCTTCTGTTGCTTTATAAAGTTACATGTTTATTTTATTAACTAGCTTTTGGAACAAATTAGAGACAGTAACGACCTGTATAACAGACAACAGTTTCAGTTTTCCTATGGCTTATTGTCAATGGTTGGATTTCTTTTAGTTTCTAATCACCCCTGAAATGTGTATGCACCTGAAAAGTGTTTTCCATAGCCATCCTTCCAGGGATTCCTCAACTGTCCTCACCAATGGGACAGATTGTAACTTGAGACATGGAGACTGGAGATCATAAGTGGGGTGGGAAAAGGTGCCTGGAGGGAAGCCAGGGTGTTTTCACTGAATATTTGTCATTACTTCTCAGTATTGAAATCAATAACTCAGAAGCACTAAGGTGTGTATATTCAAGTGCTGTGGCCAGGATTACTTCTGGGAACATGTCTTGGTTTTGGCTGGGATAGAGCTGAGTTTGTTCTTGGTAGCTGGTACAGTGCCATGTTGTGGATTCAGCATGAGACTGATGTTGGTAACACACTGATGGCTCAGGTGTTGCTCAGCAGTGCTTCCCCTGAGCCAGGGGCTTTTCAGGTTCCCTGCTCTGCCAGTGAGGGGCTGCACAAGGACCTGGGAGGGAGCATGGCCAGGACAGCTGACCCAAACTGGCCAAAGGGATATTCAGACCATAGAATGTCATGCCAGCGTATAAACTGGGGAGAGGTGGCTGGAGGGGCTGATTGCTGCTGGGAGATGGGCTGGGCATCAGTCAGTGGGTGGTGAGCAATGATACTGTGCATCACTTGTTTCTTTTGGGTTTTGTTCTTTTCTCTCTCTTTTTGTTATCTCCCTTTTCATTATTATTTATTATTACATTTAAATTTATTTTGATTATCGAACTGTTCTTACCTAAACCCATGGGTCTTACCTTTTCTGGTTCTCTTCCCCATCATGGTGTGGGGGTAAGGAGAAGGGGAGTGAGTGGCTGCTTGGTGCTCAGTTTCCAGCTGGGGCTAAACCATGACATACCAGAATGAGGGACACTGGTTACTGGCTCTCAGCACACATCCTGGATTATTTGTGATCAGTAACTACATCCTGGTTCTCCTGGACATACCATTTGTACCTTTCTAAGTTCATGGTGTTTGTTATCTTTTGTTTTCTTCATCATGTCCTATCTCTGAGAGTTATTAGACAAGATCACTATTTTATTAATTATCCTTTTGCCTCCTTTTCTGAAACAAGTCTGTCCTTTGTTTGCCTAAACTAGGTACCTCAATAAGCTGCATGTTTATGTGCTGAGACTGTGACGACCTGCTGTTCTGCACCAAGGCCTGGAGTGTGGGTGAGGTGAGACAGACAGTGCAGGGCACGTTCTGCAGCACAATAAGAAAGACCTGACAACAAATGGCTTAATAAAATAACTGCTTTAAGAAGACAGAATAAATCAGACAGACTAAAGAGAGGAATAGAAGTAGGGAGTAAGCCTTCTGTCCCTCCAGGTGCTGAGAAGCACACATGCATGCAGCATCAGGTGGACCCTGCCTAGACTTTGCCACAGTCTGCTGTGCAGAAACCATCTGTGGAGAGAAGTTGCTCCTCTTTGGTCCTTTAACATACTAAATAATGTTGCAAGTAAGCAACTCTACTCCTGAAGGCTGTTGAGGTGAGAACTTCTGGCTACACCGTTGGACACAGGCAAGGATGTGCAGGTGGACTGGGAGCTGCCTGTGGGCTCCTGTGCTGCAGCAGCTGCCGAGGTGAGCCTGCAGCCACAGGACATGCACAGCCCAGCCCAGCCTGAGGCCACACTGCATGTGCAGCACAGCACAGTGCAGATCTGCACCTGCTCATGCTAGCTGGGGTGTGGATCACCAGCTCCTCTGCCTAAAGCAAGTGGTTTGGTTACTGGTTGATCCCAGTAAGGATCAACATACCCACTGATCTAGGTGTTACCAGCATTTGTGGTTTGTTTTTTGCCCTCTGCATTCACTCATGTATTTGCACTCATACTTGATTCATAACATTGCTGATACTTTGGTTTCTCTGCAGTGCTACATTTGCATGCTGCTCCAGGAAGTATAGTGGGAAATTCTGTCTCTTTCACTCAGTGCTTTGACTCAAAAAAGATAAGAGATCATCAGTTTAGCCTCTGAAATGTTTTACTTGATAAAATACCTATTTGTGAAACTAGTTCTACTTTAAATTAAAACCCACTAGAATCCAAAATATGGAGATGCATCAATCAGTGTACCCATCTTTCCTTCTTGCTGTCAGAGGAAGCACAAGACTGGGTTATCAGACCTATGGCCATGAAACAATGTGCTCAGATTTATTATACAAAATGCTATTCTGGATATGAACTGACAGAGGTGTTCTGAGACAGTCATTATGTAAACTGAATGTTTTTTGTTGCTTCTTCGTATCTGAAAAACGGCAGGGCAAAATTTAGTGGCTTTATTGCTGGCTTCTTTTTTTTGGGAAAAAAGGTAGTCCATGTTACACTTTGTAAAACTTTGCCAAATAATTTTCACAGAGATTTCTCTCTATCATGCATGATGCTTTTTTTTTTAACCCTTATATTTCATTTTGGTTTTTTGCTTAGCACTTTTGTGTTTTACCCAACTGGTAGATCAATTTAAAAAGATATTTTCCATTTTTACTTAATAAACCTAATTAATATAATCTTAAGCCAATTATTAATGAATCATTGTCTTACAGGGGAGTGTAACAATTCATAGAACCTGAGCTTTTAAAACTGAGCTTTACAGCTCAGTTGAGATGGTATCTGCTAAATCACAGCTTTGAGTACATTGCAGACAACTGCCTTAGGGGCTTTAATGTCCTTAAAAGCCTGAAGATGTTGCCCCTTTGATTCCAGTTATTTTCACATCTCTCTGCCTTATGGGACAAATTAATTTTTCTGGTTCATATTAGAAGTTCTGCTGCTGTAGCAAAAGAGTGTAGGAGCATATTAAACAGATTTCCAATGTTGAAAGTTTTTTTGTTTGATAATTTAGTACTAATGGGTGGGCTTTTGTTGATGTTTCTGGGGATTTTTTTCCCTGTGGCACTTCAAGTATCTTCCTTTTGCATCTCTGTGATGCAGTCAGAGAACCAGTTATTGTTCTTCTCCTAAATAGAATGTACATCCAGTATTAAAGTACAAAGCTGACCAAATATATCATGTTTGCTCTGAGTAACTCAACTGACATGATTTTAGTGATCATTTAATCATGAGTGTTTAAGTGTGATCTGAAATTATTTTAGGAGAAGCCTGGTCACATGCTGAGGTCTGGTAATGCACAGTGTAGCTTTGTTGTTTGTCTGACAAGACTTTTACAGCTGGTCCATGTGCACACATACACAAAACCCAAAAAAACCCATATTAAAAAAAAAAAAAAGACAAGGTCATAGTATACCTCAAGATTTGAGGCTTTGAATGTCCTCTAGCAGTTCATGCCTGATTTAGCTCCATTTTAATGCCTGAGTTCTTTTCCCCTTATACTTACTTGCTCTTGTTCACTGCAAGACTTTTACATTCCTAGAGCAGTAGCAGAGCATGTTTCCCTATCTCAGGCATTCCCATTCATAGCCTGACACAAAATAACCTGTCTATAGCAGTACTTTGACACATTAGAGTATGAAATTCCCTGTTTGACATGTGGACAAATAACTCTACTCAGACATTCTGTTACAGTGGTAATGAAAGTGGAAGAAGTCTAATCTAAACACTTGAAGACAAGGATATCTTGATCAGTTTCGGCAACATTTGACAGAGAATGTACCTGTGCTTCTTACTGTGGAAAGAACAGTGTCCAATGAGTCATAGAAAACACTGTTGTATTAACTGTAAATATTGACCAGAAAATACTCTGATTTTACTCTAGTTTACAGTTTGCTCCATATTTTGTAGTTGCTTGGTTTTTATTTGCTATAGATGTAGAGCTAAATTAAGAGTGGGACTCAGCTATTCAAATGTTTCTAAGGAATAAGCACAAGTGTCCAAATATGACATTAACCTAAATCGAACAACAGCCCAGAATATGAGAATCTTTTTCTATTTGACCCTTGGCTTCATGTTGAACCACATGCTTCCTGAGCAGTACTGAGCAGATTATGTTTTGATGTAGTTTGGTTTGGCTTGCTTTGATTTAGTTTGGTTTGGTTTAGTCAGGTTTTAATTTGAGTTTTCAATGGTTTTACTTAGTACCAGTAAATGGGAAAGTAAGAGAATTGCAAATGAAATGCTACCTCCTTTTATGTCAATGGTGAAGGTCTTAAATTTAGTGGGGCTAGAACTTCACATGTTGATTCTAGGCTGAACTACAGTAAATCCATGTATGATGCCAGTATATATTCACACTGATAGGATGAGCTCCGACAAAGATCTGTTTGTCTTAACACCACTAGAAGAAATAAAGTATCACAACTAAGTGTATTGGATAGGTTCATGTTATTATCTCCAGCCAAGAAATAAGACAACATATGGTAGCTGCTTGGATAATAATCACTTAGTTTTAACACAAATCTACATCCCTTATCAGTTCCTTTCCTAACCAATGAACACTTTTAAACAGAAGTCTATTACAAAATGTCACAGTAAATGAGTTCTTACTTTTTCACAAACAAAATAGTTGTGGAATTTAGTGCCAGGGGCAGTTAACAACATTTGAGATTAATAAATAGGGGACTTTGAGCAGTGCTTCATATGTTTTCTTATTTGCTGGCACATATATTTAAGTTAAAATGAATAAAAAGGCACCCAGCTTCTCAGATGCCAGCAGCTAATTTCTGTGAGCACCTCTTCACGTATCTTCTGTTTTGTGGTCAGTCTTGGTAAAGTTTTTCTCTTTCATTTTGACTTTCCCAGCTCTCCCTGAAGCATTTGAGAATGTAGGTCACCAAAGGCAAAGCAGTGCTGAAAAAGCCTTGCACTAAGGAAACAGCATGGCATGGCCATTTCCATGCAAATGCCATCAAGTTTTGTTTACTGTCTTAACTGCAGTGCTGAATCTTGGGTATCAGACTTTACTGATGCAGTTCTGAAGTCCACTTCCTGGCCATCTCCCCTCCTGTTAAAAAGAGAAGTGTCATTTTTATCTCCTCCTAAGAGTATTTTAGGGCTCCGAAAAAATGCTGAGCTAACAAAGATAGAGTAAAATTTGGACTACATATGATAAATTGAATAAACTACCAGAAAGGAACAAGAAAAAGTTTTTCAATGATTAACTGAGGGAGAAAGAAATCAGAGAATTAATAAGACAGCAGCAAGTATTTTAGTCTTTATCCATTGTATGAAATTATATAGAATATAGATATTTAGAAATGGCTAAGTGCTATGAGCTTTTGAACATGCCATCTTTACACAGTCAGTGGCTTTAACTACAGAGTCACTTCATATAGAGCTAAGATATTCAGTGGATGAAGGACCTGCCTCTTGTTATAACCTTTACAGCACTGAATGCTTCCCTAATAAAGACTTTTTTTCCTTTTAAGTAATGACTTTGTGCTACAATATTTCTATGTTGCTCTGATTCCTTGCTGCAAAACGAACTATCCCCAATTTATGTGCACTAAACAGGTGCAGAGGAAACCTGAGCATGTTGATAACTTCTCCATGGAAAGCCTGTACAAAACACACTACTGGAATCCATGTTTCTTAAATCTTGATCCAAAGCATTGGATGTGCTGCAAAGTTTATCCTCTTCTACAGCTGTTCTGCATTGTCCCACTTTTTGTTAGTTTTCACTTTTTGGAAGGGCATTGGGAAAGAGAGTATAATAGGAGTTGGAACAGCATTCCCTCTGAAAGAAGGATCATGTGATGATTTACTCCCAAAAAGGGTTTGTGTGCAACAGAGAAGACTGAGTGAGAAAGGGTGTTTTTAACTTTACAGCCTCTGAGGCTCTGATTGAATCTTAACTTTTCATTATAATTTTTGATGGAAGGTTTGGCAAATGAAAATTCTATCATGGTCAGTCATTTGCAGGACTATGCTCTGTACTGTAAGAGTGATCACATTATTTCATTGACAAATGTGCACATCTCCTGCAGTCTGGCTTCTATATCTGCATGATTTTATTAATCATTTATATTTCAGTAAAATTGATGAGCAGTCCTGATTCCATAAATATAATCAGATTAGTTTCTATACAAAATTAAAGGACTGCATATTGCAAAATACAGAATATCCTAAGTAAAACTTTCCATGCATGAGAATGGCCCTTTATGCTTGGCTACTGATTGGAAATTCTGCCACATTGTTTATGCAATTAAATATTTCTTGAAATTTCACAGATTTAGAAATACATTTGTAGTGCTAGTGGGTATCTGGCAGGTAGCTAGTTTTGCCCTCCTGTAAGTGACTGAGACTATACACGTAGCTGTACATAAATTGACTGTGTGTAACAAACAGTATGACATATTGACAATATGTATGTTGCACATATATATACAAATGACAATATTTATGACTATTGGTATAACTGGTAAAACTAATTTTCACAAAATGAAAGACTGGAGTAGGCTTGATTTTTAGTTTCTTTAACTATTCTAAGAAATTATTAAAATAAGAAAAAAACCCAAACAGTCCCTATTTTTCTAAATGAAGTGGCTACTTGACATTTAAGAATTATTCCATAATTTTTATGGAAGTTTCAACCAAATGAATGCTCTTTGATTCACACAAAGTTTCTCATTAAAACTTATCATGATTGAAAGTTACAAGTGAACTAAAGCGTCCTTTTATAATAATTATGTGATCTTGGTGATACATTTCCCTACTCAGGCCTGATGGCTTAAGAAATCCTTTTATTTACTGTTTACTCTTTCTGGTTCAAGACAGGATGTGTCTGCTGATTCACTGAGTAACATAAGATTTATGTAATCTACCATTTTGTCAGTGTTACATCTCATGTCTCTCAATCTGGGAAGTAATGTTGGCCACGAAGTTTTCCAACTCTGGTGGAACTGGCTTAATGTATTAGCAAAGGAGCTGTCTAAGCAGGAAAGAATTCTCTGTCTTGTAGAGAACCAGAGAAGGAAGGAGGAAAAAGCAAAAAAAAAAAAAAAAAAAAGCAAAAAAAACCAAAACAGAATTCATATGAGGATAAACATAGAAATATCAGGGATGGTCAGTAAGTATAGGAGTCTGAAAAGAAACTGTGTCAAAGGCAGGAAACAGATCTGCATCCCTCCCAGAAAACTTTGTCTTGAAGCAAAAGAAGAACTGGAATGTTATTTGATGGAGAAAAAAAGTAGGGAAATATGTACAGCATTATTTTGAATAGATCTATGTACTTCTCCTACTGTTAATTAAAATCAGTAATATACTAAAATTTAACATGAAATCTTGTTGTGCTTTTCTTATTGTGTAGCTCTTGAAAGGGAAAGTGTAGAGCCAGTTTTCTACTCTCTGTAGAAAGATGTCTGTTGCCATCAGAGCAGAGGTAAGAAAGTTCATCCTTAAACTGCAGCCTGTAGGAATCCTGCATTCTGAAAGTCCCAGTGGGACCCAGGGTATAGGCAGTGCCTGCACTCTGCTCCCTTCCTGGGTTCTGAGGATATGTACTCCTGCTGCAGTGGCTTGGGAGTGTTTAATACGAGTGTGTCAGTGAGAATGACATTTGATCAATCATTTAGTCTGTTTAGAAGAGCAAAAGAGAATTTAAAACGCTAGGTCACACTGAAAAATCATCAAGTCAGGTCTCATGGGAGCTCACACAATGGCCTGTGCCTAGAAGAAAAGATGGTAACCTTCATCCACAGCAACAGCCTCCAAACACAGCTGTACTAACCTCCTGGGGAAATGCAGCTAATCTTAGGATAAGATAGTGACATCTCAAGGTTGTGGTCAAGGGTCTTTCCTCTTGTGAGAGAATAGACTTCCAGAGGAGACCGAGATAATCAAGGGTTGGGCTACTGTCCGGATTTTCTGCAGGGCCCTGTTCTGTGGCAGAGCACTACTGTCTCATCAGTGTACAACTGAATAGATTCTTTTCTGGACTGAGAAAAACCATTCTTTGTGCAGGGATGAGAGAGGGCTTCTGGGAACTCTCGGGAATTAATCGTAGCAGTGTCATTGTATTGTGCACCCTAAGTGTACTGGGTGCTGAAGAAATCCACAGCATAGATACATGTTGGCATTCACATTATTTCATTTTTTGAAAAATTGTTCAAGGCACACATAGGACCCAATGACAGCATTCTTGAGCTAAAAGCAACATAAATGCAGGCAAAGAAGAACTGCCAAATTTGTTTTAAATTATGGAAGAAATTAATATCCACACAGCATTAAGATGAATCCAAAGTTACATTACTTTGTTAAGAGAGTGTGATAACATGATGGGCTGACCTTGGCTAGCCTCCCAAGTGCCCACCAATCCACACTATCACTTCTCTGCCTCAACAAGGGATGTCACAAAAGGCTCACAAAAGACAAGGGCAGGGATATGACTCAATAATAACCATCACGGGTGAAACAGACTCAGTGAGGGAAAAGTAATTTCATTTATTGCCGGTCAGAAGTAGGATAACAAGAAATAAAACCAAATCTTAAAACACATTCCCCTCACTGGTCCTTTCTTTCCAGGCTCAACTTAACTCTTGACTTCTCTATCTCCTCCTCCTGAACAGTGCAGGACAATGGGGAATAGGGCTTCAGGTCAGGTCATAATGCTTTATCTGTGCCACTCCTTCCCCCTCATACTCTTCCCCCAGCATGGGGAGCCTCCCATGGGAGACAGTCTTTCACAAAATTATACAACACATGTCCTTTCCATGGCCTGCAATTCTTCATGAACTGCTTCAGTGTGGGTCTTCAGGAACAGAGTCCTCCAGTGTGGGTCCCCAGATGGGATCACAGGTCCTGCCAGAAAACTGCTTCATCATGGGCTCCTCTCCACAGGGTCACAGGTCCTGTCAGAGGCCAGCCCCAGCAGAGGCTTCTTCTTCTTTGGTTCACGGGTTCCTTCAGGGACATCCACCTGCTCAGACATGGGGTGCTCAGCAGGCTGCAGGGCTGATGTCAGCTCCATGGGCTGCAGGGGCACACCTGCCTCACCACGGGCTGCACCACAGGAGAATCCCTCTCCAGAGCCTGGAGCACCTCCTCCCCCTCCTTCTTCCCCTCCAGAGCTTGGGGTCTGAATAGTTGTCTGTACCACCCTCTCTCCATTCTGCTGCTGTTGTGCAGCACTTTCCCCCCTGATTAAATAGAGTGTCACTGTGAGCTACCAGCAGGCTTGGCTTTGGCCAGCAGTGGGTCTGTCTTAGAGCCAGTTTGACCTGGCTCTTCCTGCCACAGGGGCAGCTTCTTCTCACAGAAGCCACCCCTGTAGCCTGTCTGCTCCTTAAACCTTGTCATGTAACCAAAATACAGATAATCAAAAAATGGGCTTTTGTAATTTTATGCTAGACTTTTCTAAAAAATTAGTTTGAGACGTTTAAAAGAAAAGCATCTTGAAAAACAAACACCACTTAAAAGAATGAAATAAAGGAACTAACATTTTATCTTATCCCTATCCTGGCCACTGGAGAGTGAGGTACCTGGCAGACTGAACTGATGTATGGAAAGCAGGCAGAGGAGGATTAGGTTGGCAGCACATATATGCCCTGAGGTATAATTGCTTTATTTTTGTGACTCATTTGTCTTTACCAAAACTTAATGATGCCACATATTCAATAGTATGAATTCAGGACTAGGAATTAAATTAATGAATTCAGTTAAATGAAATTGCTAAATTAAACCTCTAAACCCCTCTCCAACTGAGGACACAGAATTTTCAAAGTGTGACCAGAAATGAAGTGTTGTTGGGTTATTTGATAAAAAGCTCCTCTCCACGCTCTAAAGGTAGCACAGAGCAACAATATCAAGCAGGGGAACCTTCATCCTTACATGGAACTTAAAAATAAAAAAGAGATTCCCTGCCACAGTGTCTCTCAGGACTGTCACAAAAGAGAACTGATGTTCATGATCCAGGTCTGAAACACACCAGATGAGTCTGGAAAGGCTCTCCAGACAAACTTTGGGGTTGAAGTGGGGGTTACTATCTAGAGGGTATAACACACACTTTGGGATGCAGAGNAGAAGCCACCCCTGTAGCCTGTCTGCTCCTTAAACCTTGTCATGTAACCAAAATACAGATAATCAAAAAATGGGCTTTTGTAATTTTATGCTAGACTTTTCTAAAAAATTAGTTTGAGACGTTTAAAAGAAAAGCATCTTGAAAAACAAACACCACTTAAAAGAATGAAATAAAGGAACTAACATTTTATCTTATCCCTATCCTGGCCACTGGAGAGTGAGGTACCTGGCAGACTGAACTGATGTATGGAAAGCAGGCAGAGGAGGATTAGGTTGGCAGCACATATATGCCCTGAGGTATAATTGCTTTATTTTTGTGACTCATTTGTCTTTACCAAAACTTAATGATGCCACATATTCAATAGTATGAATTCAGGACTAGGAATTAAATTAATGAATTCAGTTAAATGAAATTGCTAAATTAAACCTCTAAACCCCTCTCCAACTGAGGACACAGAATTTTCAAAGTGTGACCAGAAATGAAGTGTTGTTGGGTTATTTGATAAAAAGCTCCTCTCCACGCTCTAAAGGTAGCACAGAGCAACAATATCAAGCAGGGGAACCTTCATCCTTACATGGAACTTAAAAATAAAAAAGAGATTCCCTGCCACAGTGTCTCTCAGGACTGTCACAAAAGAGAACTGATGTTCATGATCCAGGTCTGAAACACACCAGATGAGTCTGGAAAGGCTCTCCAGACAAACTTTGGGGTTGAAGTGGGGGTTACTATCTAGAGGGTATAACACACACTTTGGGATGGAAAGGAACGGAACGGAACGGAACGGAACAGAATAGAATAGAATAGAATAGAATAGAATAGAATAGAATAGAATAGAATAGAATAGAATAGCTACAATATTCCTCAAGTCCAACTGCCTGATTGCTACAGGGCTGATCAAAAGTTGAAGCATGTTATTAAGGACATTGTCCCAGTGCCTCACACACTGACAAGCACAGGGCATTGACAACTCCTACAGAAGACCTGTTGCAGGGTATGACCATCCTCTTGGTAAAGAAATGTTTCCAGGTATCAAGTCTGAACCTCCCCTGACATTCAGGGAATCTTGGGATTGCACAAGAGTTCTTTTGGCAGGTGTAGGGGACAAAAACAAAGGCAGAGGAAGGGAGAGCTCATCTTGACTTGGAGAGGTGTGGGTCATAGAGAGCTGAGAGGCAAAAAGGGGTTGCCCATGTGTAAACAAGTGTCTGGGCAGTATGCCTGTCTAGCCATGCCCTGCACCTGGTCATCACCTGCTGTCCTGCCTTCTTCCTAAAGTCCTAAACCTCCTAAAATTCTAACTGTTTTCCTGAATGAGTGGACTCTGTTCTGTGTGGATGTGATTGTATGGATGTCTAAGTGTCGGCAACTAAAATGGACAAGGGATTACAGGTCCTGCAAATCAGCAGAGCCATCAGCTGGAGAGACTGGAGTGACTATAAGCAAGTGCCAATAACTGCACTGCAGACCAGGGGCTACATGTGTCTGTTGTGCAAGTGGACCAAGTGAGAGTGCAAATATCAAGGCAGACTAGGTGGAAAGGAGTTTAAGAGGCTTGGAAAGGAAGTATGTCTCCGTGAGTAAGGCAGTTGGAGAAGCTGGCTTCCAAAGGGACCAAGAAGTCTATGCCTACTGATAGAGAGGATGTAAAATCTGACGGTCAGCTGAGAGATGGCATGTGTGTGTGTGTCTGTGTGGGAGAAAGCTGGGGACAAAAGTGATCCAGGCTGGAAGGATGGCCTGTCTGAGATACTGTGAGGTGTGTGCCCAGGAGAGATCTGCAGTGTGCATGTTTATGTGTTGCTGTGTGCACAGAAATCTGTACCAGCAGCTGGAGAGGGATCGTGGGGTCTGGGGAGTAATGTGTCCAGATGTCAGCAGCTGGGGATACCTGGGATCCACGGCCAGTTACTGGGTGGCATGCACGTCTAAGCCCAGCTGCTGAGAGAACCCCAGTGCATGGGAGTGAGGAGGCCTGTACCAGCCCTTGGAGTGGGGTTCATTTACAGCAGCCAAGAAGATCAGGGATCCAGATATCAGCAGATCCATGGTATGTGTCTGTGGGTGACATCTGAAGAGCAACTAGAGCAGGATTGCAAGCCTTAGGAGCTCCTATGTCCGGGGTACAGCAGCGGGGCACATTGTGGATCCAGGGACAGACTGAGTATCTAAGGTCAGCTGCTGGAGCAGCCCACATTATATGTATGCATGTATTTCCTACTAATGGACTTTCATCCTGATTAGCCAAAGGGCAACAAGATGAGGCTGTTGGTGCTGTTTGTGCTTGTGTGAGTGCTGAGTGTTTCTGGCTGTATCGATCTGTTTAGCTGTTCACATGCGTACATGCACGTATGTGTTGCAGAAATGTGTTTGCCCGCCTGTGCCTACCAAGAACACACATTTAGTCTCACTACTGAGTACCAGCACAGGCTGGAGGATGAAGGGATTTTGAGCAGGCCTGTGGAAAAGGACTTGGGAGTGTTTGTGCATGAATTTGAATGTGCATGAATTTGTGCATGAATTTTTATGAGAGATGAGAACTGCATTTGCCCTACACTACCACAAAACTTTCATTGGTAGTGCAGCCAAACTCAACCCTAATGTGCAGGGGCCTTTAAGGCCCATTTATGACATTCTGGGTCATTTCAATAAGTGTCTTCATATACTGAAATCAGAGTTCATAAGCTAATTTTTTAATGCTTTGTAAACTATTGTTGTGCATCCTGAGGCAAGAATAGGTACATGACCAATTAAAAAAGTTCTCTCTCCTGCATTTGAAAAATTGAGTACCCATTGCACATTAACATTTTGCTTTCCTCCCTCACCTCTGCAGGTGGATTGTTTTAACTTCATTCCAGCACAGCAGCTATTAAGTTACAGTCCACCAAGCTCTGCGGGGTCATTGGACTTTGGTTAGAAATTCACAAATGGGGATGCACTAGATTCCTGCTGACTCCTGAGCTGTGTCTGTGCTCTAGGGTTTTGGATGGGCTTGCTCCAGATGAGGTTGGTGGCTGCGCCTCCCCACTGTGCCGGCCTCAGGCTGCTCCCAGGCAAGAGGCAAAGGAGGAAAGATGCGGCTTTTCTGGAATGTCCACTGCACCGCACAGCCCAGTCTTTCACACGCTTTTCATTTATGTCGCCACCCTCAGCTTCAAGCGCAGCCGAGCGGCCACCCGGCCCCGAACCTGCCGGAGCGCGGCAGGACGTCGGTACCCCTCGGTCTCTCGCGAAGGGAAGGAGCGCAGCACGGGCGAGACGGGCGCGGCCCCACCTGCCGCCGCAGGCCGGGGGGCAACGGGAGTAACGGGGGGCGCGGGGCGGCGGGCGCGCGCGGCGCCACCGGCCCATGTAAGGCAGCGGCGGCCGCCC
>VZRZ01004300.1:939705-962962 GCA_013398175.1 Climacteris rufus | reverse complement strand
AGGTCCGCGGCCGGGCGATGCTGGAGGCTGGCTCTGCGGGCTGCCGCCCCCGCGGGCGGCTCCCGGAGGAGCCGGGAAGGAGCCACCTTGCGCGCACGCACCAAATGCTCCGCAGCCGACAATAAAGCCCCGGCCGCCGCAGCTGCGGCTGCTTCGTGCGCTCGCGTAGAGGCAGCGGTCCCCTTTTATGGAGACCGAGGGGGAGCGGCGATTTGCCGCTTCTTTTTTTCCTTTTCTTTGAAAGCCCAAGCGGTAGCTGGGGGGGCTGCGTCTCCGAGAGCCGCTCCTGTATAGCGGCCTCCTCATAAACAGCATCAGGTGTGAGAGACTGTTTAGGGACGGCGGGGTAGCACCCGTAGGTGTACAGCCAGGTACTCCAGGCTGGAAAACAAGAACGAGACAAAATTCTGTGAATTAATCTGCAACCCCGGCTAGCTCCTTTGAAAATAAATACACCCCTGCCTGCGTGCCCTCCCCATGTCTCCCCGCCCCTCCTCCGCCCGATCACCAACGATTGCAAATACTTCTCCAGTCCTGGGTAAAAGCTCTTGTACCTCGGTGAAATTATTCCGAGGGGAAATGGAGTGTATGCTACGAGGTTTGAACACACATGTGGAAAGCATCTTAAATGTTGACAGCTTCGAATGACGCAGGAGATGCTGCTGGCGACCAGTTTCCCAGTTCATGTTTTGCAGGCTCTACATGGGCAGGTTTGGGAGGGGGCAATTTTTTTCGGATTTTACAGAAGGTTGCATAACAGCTCATGTTTATTTGAAAAGAAAAGGAGGAGCAAACCCAAGCCCCAGCCTGAAATGAAACACATGATACGACACTGTCTTTTGCTGAGCCTTCCCACTGTGTTCTCACTGCTGGCATCATTAAACAGCATGCTTTAGACGGGTGGAAAGGGTTAGCATGATAATGAAACATTAAGGTTTTGGGTTTTTTTCCTCTAGTGCTATGAAAACTTCGGGGAAAACCAGAGATGCCTATACAGTTTCATAGGGTCAGGCTTAAAATTGCATGCCTGTTTATCAAATGTATACAACTTATTTTTAAATGGCAATGGCCGTTGTTTTAATCCTTTAGTGATGATCATGTTCTTTATGTTTTTAGTGGCCCTATCCCAACTCAACCTTGCATCTCCCCAATCCAAAATAAAATGCTGTTTTGAATGCTTTTGTACATCTCTAGGTCACAGTTATATGCTTTTTAAATAGTCCATCATTTGTAACTGCTGAAGTGTATGTCCAGTATTAAATTATAGTACAGTGTAATGCTTAGACAGCATGCCATGCAAGGATCAAATTGCAGATAAAGTTCACATAGGAATCTCCTGCAGTGCTTGCACTTGACCCTTGTAAATCTAAGAAAAGATATTTATAAATGGAAATATACATCCAGCTAGTAGTTGTTTCTGTGTCAAATTTAATCTGTGGATTGACTGTGGTGAAAAATAATGTCTTTTTATTTAATTTGTCTAGTAGATATATTCATTCCAGTTACTTTCTGGAGGCAGCTGTATGATAGAAGCTATTTTTGCTTCTTGTATCTTAGCCTAATTTGAAAAAAAATAAAACAAGGCTCTTTTAAGGGGGGAGGCAGTCGGTTCTGTCAATTTATGTTAAGTGTATTCTCATTATAGGTAGAAGCAATTAATTGTACTCAGTATATCTCATAGTGCTTCAGAGAATAAGCCATATAATGTTTAAACTGGATAACTTCGTCTCAGATGGTAAGCTAAAATACAAATTAATAGCAGGTATTTTTCTTGCTTTACACACTTTGATTATGTAAATCTCCAGTGTGAGGATGAGACCATACTCACAAGCCTCTCTCTCTATATATTATTGCATGTATTTCATACATTATAGCAAGAACAGTTATTCTGTGATGTAGTCAGTCACTTGATGTCACGTCCTTTCCATTTGTACATGCATACTGCTTGCAGACCTTGCATAAAGAGAGTGGACTCTCTTCAGCAAGCAACAAAGTTTGTTTTTTCTGCCCCTGAAACCCATTTTTATGCTGTGCATAGCTGAGATTAAATGCAGGTATATAATTTCCACACCTACTGTTTCTCTGCCATACTGGCATGACTACTGTGGGCATAAGTGCTTTTAGATGCCTCTGCCAGTTGAAATGAAGTATTTCCTTTACTGTTTGTATTGCTATAGTGTCTGGGAGCTGTGTCCAGGGACCTTAACTAATGTGTTATGTCCAGTATAACCATGGAACAAAAACTTGGGCTTGGCCCCCAAAATATTATGATCCAAATCACAGAACAAGGCACTGTAAGTGGTGCAAAAGAGGGAATCAAGCTGCTGTTAGGGAGGGATCCATTGGTATTTGTGCATCAGCCAGCTGTGCACATTCTCATGTGTTAGAGCAAAGGGAATTGTAGAACTTAATGTAAGACTCCCACCATTCTCTGAGAGGTATTCTTGGGACGTGTGAATGGCTTGGTTTTGGGAGATATTTGAAATGTGTCTAACTTGACTAAATGCTGAAATTTAAGGTAAGAAGATCTACATCAGCCCAATATGAAAAAAAAATCTCTTCAGGCTACTTAATTTTTACAGTTTTTAAAATTTAAGGTAATATTTTAATTTTTGAAATGGACTTTTCATTTCAAATTCCAGTTGTACAGGAAAAAATCACATTGTTTTTCCTTTTCCTCATTGTTTGCTATAAGCTGTTCTAGCTCTTTCTTCATCTCCTCCCCCTCAGGTGCCTAGCTCCCCCAGAAATACATAATAGCAAATACACCTTCTACTGAAAGACATTTCTGAGTGAATGCATGACTCTTCCCATCTCAGATTGTCCATACATAGAAGTACAGCAAGAATTTTCCATTTCAGTGTAGACTGGTTACTGGGATGCTTTGAAACAGCAATGAAGTTGACTGTACATTGAAAGGATGTTAGTGGTGAAATAGCCCTCTATAAATATGGTCTTTAAGTCCCCAGGAACTGTACACGGTGTGTTACAGGACAAGTATGTGTATCCTGCTCAGGTTTCAGGACACTCTTCCTGAGTGGGTGTTTATCTCAAGTGCTGACAGAGCAGAACAGGCTGATTTTGTGCTGCTCAGTTTGCTTTGCTCACAGTCATATGTCTGTCAAAACAGATGGGAAGTTTTTCTGTATTGTTAGCTGTGATGTGGAGTGGGTGGGCAATTCACTTTGCTGCTGCTAAGAGGGATTCTTAACTGGGTCAGGACTCCGAGGCAGCTGTGAAGAAGCTTCGGCTCTTACTCTTGCTAGTTGTCTGAAGGTTTCCCTTTTTCTTTTCCTTCTCATCCTTCTCCTGCCTCATAGTGTCCTGAGTGTGTGGTATGAGTTTACCTTGTCCCTGATGGAAGCACAAGAGCAACAAAGAGTGTACAGACCAAAGCTTCAATGCATTATGTGGCTGATGAAAAGACAAAAATGAATCTGCAGTGGAACTGGTTTAAATGAGCTTATGAAGTTAATTCTTGCCCAGTTTGGCTAATGTCAGGAATATGCTTCTGTGTCAGCATTCATATATTGGGAGCATTTGACAAAATGAGCGCAGAGAAACTTGAAATAAAAAAATCAACCACCTAACAGTTTTTCCTTGAATCTTGGAGGGTTGCAGTCCTAGTTGGGGTTCTTAAATGGTGTTCTATTGGATCAATACTAAGAAAATTCTTGCAATAGGAATGAAAATGCTAAGAGATCTTGCTCACAAATTGCTTTTTGTGTTTTTGATGACACTGTTTATTTTTAATTTTGAAATGAACCTGTTTCTGCCTGTCTCTTCTGATTTGAGTATTGGAAGGAGTAGTACCCAAATATGTCATCTTAGAGGAGCTTATAGGTGTGAAAGAACTTACTGATTTAGCAAAGGAAGTATTTCCCTTCTTATTTTGTCCCAGGCTGTGGGTGGTTGAAAAAATGTGTACTTAAAAGTTGGTTTATTTTTGTGGATTCAGACAAAATTGATGTAGCAGACTTTAAGAACACAAGGGATCTTTGGACAATCTAATCTAATTTATATATCTGGTTATATTGATGTAGTTATCGGAGAACAAGAACTTGCATTTGATAAAAGTCTGTCTTTCAGAGATAGTTGACTAAATGTATCTTCTGTATTAAAGGAAGTCTAATGTGCAGACTTGAGGATATGAAGTATTTGCATCTATTCTTGGAAGTTACCTTTAGTATCTGGCATGGTTGATTTTCTCTTCATAAGGAAGTCGTATTTCTAATTTGCATTGGCATAGCCTGAATTTTCAGCTGTTGAGTTTTTTGATGTCTTTGACAGTAAAGAGCCATTTAGCATGTGATTCAGTTTCTCTGCAGAGGTATTTGGATCTCTCAAGAATTCCACCAATGTAATTTGTAAAGTGTCTTATGGTTAAACATTCTTGTCTCATGATTTTGCATCTCTTATATCATCTTCATTTCTTTGATCAGAGGTGGTGCTTTGTGACTACTAAACCTTACAGTGCTTTCAAGGCATGTAAGCCTCTGTTAGCTCAATTTTTCTTAGATCTAATCCTGTCCCTGTAAATAGCATCAGCTTGGTTCTCTAGATACTTTTACCTGTGACTGGTACTCAAAGCCCCTCATCTTACTGGAGTTTGAAGTGATCTTGCTGTACAGTCTCTGATCCCCTTTCATTACTCTGATCCCCATCTTCATTACTCATGGCTTTTCCAGAAATATTTTGAAAGGGTTCTGTGGAAATTCAGGTTAGAGTCTGGTCTGGGTGAAGGATTCAATGTACATTGCATGAAGAAATGAGGCTAAGCAAGCTCTGCAATTGTAGTGAAACCTGTACTCAGCTAATCCTAAAGTGATGACAGGCCCAGCATGTTATTTAGAGTTGTAAATTAATTGTATGACTAACTACTGTGGAGAACAGCTGTTGTCTTCCACTCTTTTTGGATCTGTGATTCCCAAGTCTTTTTTTGATACAGCATGAAAAAATACCTCCTCTAAACAGTTGAGTCTCCTCTTTTGTTGTGCTTTAATCATTGTCATATTCACTGTCTCCTGTGAAGGCTGTTCTAGACACTGGCTTGTATCCTTGCCTGTATGTGAAATTGCAGAATGTTTGTGTCCAGGTTATTCATTACCAGCAATAGCAGCCCAGCAGAGCTTAGGATGAGTACTTAGTAAGTGGAATTTGCGAATGGAGTAGTGGCATAATGGAAAAAAATTGCATTACAGCAGTTCACTAGTAGATGCATATGTTGTGGATGCCTGTATTTATGCTTTTACCTTAATAGTTGAAACCTTGTGTAAGTGATATGGTGATATTACAGGATATTGTAGAGCTAGTTAACAGCTAGATAGAGAATTTTTGTGTGGTTTTGACTGTTGTCAGGTGAACATATTTTTTAAAAGAAAAAAGTTGTAACAACTACTGATAAAGGTTTGTGTGTTTGTGTACAAGAGGTTTGTTTATATAGAGGTGATATTTTATGAAGTGGTTCTTTGAAATGGAGGAATGTAATTTACTAGGAACTAAACTTGGTTTTGTATGTAAGTGATGTCAGAGAAGTAACTGGATGGATGGCAATAGTTTTTAGAAATACAACAGTAACAATGATTGGTCAGCAGTCAAAGTAATGTCTGTGCTTGATAATGTGTTTTCTAAGTTAGATCCTTTAAGGGCATATGTTCACAGTCTGAAATACTGTTTTGCTATGCAGAAACATTGGACAGCTTGAGTAGGCACCTTTTTTGTTACTCTGTGTGTGTCCTGCTGAAGGTCTAAATGTATCTGCGTGGACTGGCCAGCCTTGCCCTTGTCCATAGTGCTAAATTCACATATATTGTTGAGGTTCAGCCATGCAGTTCCTCATAAAGCCTACAAAAGGATTGAATTTTCTTTAGGTAAAGATGGGTTTAACAGTAGATAGAGTTGTTAGCTTTGCTTGTTCTGCAGTGGTCTCTGCTCATTTGTCTTCTGTGTTATATGCTAGGGAAAATGGATGGCTCTCATTCACTTCAGCATCATGTGTGGAGATACATGCCCAGAGCAGATCTCTGAAGAGAAATGCCTTAACTCTGGTTCCTACAGGTGGCTCTGAAGGAAGCTTAAAGGAAGCTTAAAGAGCAGTCTTTAAAAAGCATTGCATTTTATTAGGAGGATGCTGCATTTCTCCATCTGTTTATCCTTCCCTAAGTTTGAATGTTTATGCAAAAATGTGGGAAAAAGATTCCATCTGTTGTACTTTGTCTCTGCTGTTTTTATTTGGCATAAATAATTACAGACGGAAAATAAATGAGAATTCCCTTTCATTGCAATTTTGTAAAATTTTTATAACAAGGGGAGGATGGATCAAGTACTAAAATAAAACAGATGCAGTCAGACAAATTCAAATGCCTTACACAGTTCCATAATTCATTATGAACCCGATTCACTCATAAAAATAACACCTCCTATGCTCATTGAAAAGCTGCTTTCTTTTTTTATTGGATTGACTGGAAAGTCTTAAGAAATTTTGGATGGCAACTATTTGTGGTGCATTGGATAGGTTTTACCAACAGTGCAGAAACAGATTCTGATAAAAATTACGTCCTAAGCACTTGCATGCTTACCACACTTGGTGTGCAGGAAAGATGAGCAGGAGACTGGGAGGCAAAAAACAGGTAACATTTAACTGGTTATATGTAAAACTGGTTGTCTGGGGTATATGATAGAAGGGGTTAAGAAATTAGGGAAGGATCAGGACCAAGATTGAGAGCCTGAGCAGACAGTGCATTTTAGGTTTTAAGAGCCTGAGGAATTTACACTGCAGGCTTTGGATGGTAGCTAGATGGTGGCCTTGATGCTCAGTGTAAACTTAACTGGTGTAGTCATGTTGTGGATTGCATTGGAGTTAGGTATTACACCTGAGAAATAAAGCTGGTCTCTGCAAAGGTGAGCATTACAGGAAAGAGTAGATGCTAGTAGTACCATTATTGCATTGCAGCTCTGCTAGTGTGCTGTTGAATCTTTTCTGCAAGTTCTTCAGTCTCAGCAGTCTGAGCTCTGCTTGATTCTTGAATGATTCTGCTATTAAAAAGTTTGAATTGGAAGTTTCCCTTAGTTCACTCTAGACTTCTGACATCATTTTAGCCAATTCTTGGTTGATAAATATTCTAAAGAACAGTTTTAAAATATGCTGCTTTTTCCATTAACATGAGTGGATTTGAGGTTGTAATAATGCTGTAGTGTTCTAGTCTGTTGTTCTGTGTTATACAATTACATCATATTCATTTCCATGGCAGTTAATGTTGCGAGATGACTTCCATTAAAACTGGTTTTTTAATACTTTTTAAAACTTGCTGCAAATGAAAGCAATTCAGCTTATATTGAAACAGTATATTCTTAGTGTGCTAGAGGTAAGCTAGACAGCAGATGAGAAAGTACATGGTATAGCCCAAAAAGAGAGGCATTCCAATTTTTGTATCCTGTTGGGTTTTTGTTATTTTTTTTTAAGAGAAAGTTTTTGGTGTGAAGATCCCAAAGTGGTTCAATGGATTTGCAGCTAGTGAGACTATATTTATATTTCCTTTATTGAGTCAGAGAATGTTGCTTCTTCAGGGCACTCCTTACGCTCATGTACCTGCTTTATGTGGCTTTAATAATTAAAGTAGTGTAGAGTATTGGTCCCAGGGTACTCATTGTGTTCTGACTACTGGCAGCAGAACAGACATATTTTTTTCATCCCTCTACCTTGGTTTCCCTGTCTGTGGCATGGCAGTGATGGTAACTTGTGTTACAAATACTAAGCTGTCTGCAACCTCTGAGCAAATAAGCCTTGAATCAGTTCTCAGGGACAGGGCAGGGAAGGTGCTGTGCTGAATTCTGACCAGGTAGGATACTTGCATATTCAAAGAGTTGTGTAAGCTTCTGAAATTGTTGGAAAAAATACTCTGGGTTTTAGTAAGTCTTCAAATTTTCCTTGCTACTGAGAGGTGGATTACTTCGAAGAGCAATTCCTACAAACCTAAATCAAAGCCATACCAGAATTCCTGCAATATGTTGACACCTGGAGAGGGTGTGGATAAATGAAAAAGTGTAAATTAATGTAAATCCTTCAGTAGAGTTGGTAGTTGATCAGTACTGAAGCTTTGGGCCTATTTATATGTACCTGGTATTCACACAGCTGAAGAAAACTGGCAAATTAACAGAAACAATAACTTCTTGTACTGTGTTTTATGGAAAAATCCAGGTTAATAAGTGACTTTTATCTAGTGGAGGTCTCCCAGCCGTCTGTCTGCAGATGAGTATATATTGTAGTGTCTGGCTGAAAGGAAGTTTGATGATATTAGAAAACCTTTTTCTAATGGGTTAGGCATGTGCTGAGAACACAGATCTGCACTTTCAGTCTATTTAACGTAAGATAGTCATGATGTCAGTGATTAACATCAGTTAACATGAGTTAGTTTGATTCCTGACTTAATCTCTGTCTGTATAATGTGCTGAATTGTTTACCTATGGCAGAGTGAGGGATGGGACAAGAACTGTTTCTCCATGTTACTAAAGGACACAGACTATAGCAGCTCCAACACAACACCTAACTGTCCAAGTGTTCTGTGGGTTTCTGAAAGGCCAGATTTTGGGGGCATAGGTATTCTTTCACAGACCTCCTGAACTCTAGCATCTGCTTATACCTCTTTTATCTAGCTGCTTTTGCTGATGTGGACCTGCTTGGTTGGAGCAGGCAATATTTGGAGAGAATGGGATCAGTGGCTAGTCTCACCTTCCTTCTTTCTGCTGGCTCTGGAAATTAATATTATCTAATTGTGTACATACTGGACTTTTTGGATGGTGGTGAAACACATTTCTTTGGTTAGCTGTAATTGCTATAGTTGGCATCTACACAGTTCATGCCTTTGAAGAACAGCTTAATTTTGTTTTCCTGAATTTTAGATTTGGTGTTTCAGAGAAATCACTTTCTTTTCTCTTCCACCTATCATCTTGCTATGACCCCACACCAAATTACTGCTAATCTTTACTCCTAGCAGAATCTACAAAGCACCTTTTGATTCCTTTGTCTGGGGAAAAAGGGTAAGGAAGATTCAAAACAGCATTTGGTCTTGAATTTTTGTCAAACAGGTTATTCTGTATTTCACTTTGAGAGTTCACTTCTTCAACATGGCATGATCTTCTTGCTCATCTCTTAATGACTAAAAACAGTTAGAGGAGCTGACCCCAATAAGAGTCTGATTTCTTATCCTGTGTTGTGCAGTTCTTTACCTTCTAATTGTAGAATGTTAATAAATATAGTTCTCTTCACACTGTGTTGTTTGTAGTGTTAAGAAAGAAAAGTTTAAGCTGAGACTAGGTCAGTATTTTCATAAATCCAGGTAGCTTCTTTTTAGTAAATTTCATGCAATTACATAGGATTTTAACAAGTAAACTGTAATTATGATTCAACAAGAAAAGGAGTGTCCATGGTAATATCTGGCAACCACCTCAGGGCATAATTTTAATCTATTCTTGACTTTCTGCTTTAGGTGGTGAGGATTTATTTGAAATGAGTCTGTTTTACATACCAGATTTCACCATTCAAAACTGAGGCCTTTTCTGTAGTGTGTCTGTTTCGTTCCCCCTGATCCAGAACTACTCAAAGTACCCCAATACAAAGTTCATTTATTGATAAGTGAGAGAAATAAGTCTGGCACTATCTTTCTGAAGGCCAAATATGTTCCTTTGAGCATTTTTCCTATAATAAGTTTATAAAATTTTAATTTATTAGCTACTGAAAATAAGTAATGTGTAAATAAATGTGTAAGACAGTAAAACACGATTCTGCTGTGCTGTGCAAATTGATTACAAGCAACAAAGCAAAATTGGCCAGCAAGGCACTGACACTGGCTGAAGAAAGATTTTGTTCAGGAGGTACTTAAAAATGTAGGTACATGGTTATTTTTTCCAATTTCAGATGAGACAGAGTGGCACAGATATTTTCTTGTTTATAGTTAATAAACTGTGCTAATGTTGTATCTTTCAAAGATACTCACACTGAATATAGCTTCTTGAGAGAATTGCTAAGAGTGAGAGGGAGCTATCCATGAAAATCTCTTTAAAAGTTTATTTGTCAGAAGAGAAAATTACAAAATGATGCAAGCTGTACATACCTTGCCATGGCAAATCTCCACCTTCTTCTGTCCTGTTACTTGCATATGAAGGTAACTTTGGTTTTTAATATCCTACACAGAATTTGTTTTTTAGTGATCTGTACTCTCTTTCTCTAGCCAGTTAGTATTAGCTTGGGAAATTTCTGGCTCTTTTTTCCAGCTCCACTTGATTTGAAATGGTACAAGCTTGGAAGAGACTTCTGCTTATGGAAGTCAAGCTTTCTTGAACACAGAGGTACATCACAGATCTTTGTGATCTGATTTTTAATGAAATACTCTTTTGTATACCTTGTGTCAACAGTGTTTTTTGTTTTTTTCTTATGTTCTTTCACTACTGTTTTGGTAGCAAAAGAATATAGAATGATGAAACAGAAAATTTGATGTAGACACATTTTGTTAAAAATGTTTCCATCTGTAATGTCTGTAGTGGCTTCCAATTTACCGGGCATGCTTTTTGTTTTGGAGTTTCAGTGTTCAGATGCTTTCAGGTAAGTTCTTTGAGGTAAAATTACTCTTCTTTGGAGAGTAAGCAGGATGCAAAGGAAATAGGAATGGGAATTGGTTACTTTTTAAACTTCTTTATGAGCCTGACATTTTCAAACTCTTTCCTCCCTCTCTGTGCTTCCCTCTTTATTTCATTGGTGCAGATACAATTCTCAGGCTACAGTTAGTAAATTCCTGTCAGGGTAATTTAAATTTAGCATTTTGGTTTGTTGGCCAGAACTTATGCTGACAGTGTAAACAAAACAGAAGGATCCTCAGGCTTAAGATATAACAAAGTATTTAAGCATTTACTTGAATGTTTTCAAAATAGGCAGTAGTGCTTTGGCCAGGCTTCGTTTGCTCAAGTGTAAAGGACAAAGATCCTTTAGTATATTTTTCATTAAAAGATTCTTTCTAATCACAAAGCTTAACAATAACTGCTGCATATCAAATAGCTATGGTTAGTTCTCTTGCAGTGTGAAGGAAAGGGTATCCCGTAGCTGTTCTAGTGACAGAGTTTAAACAATATAGGAAGAGGCAGAATTTTAAGAACTCCATTGCTGAGGCGTTTGAATTGATGTACAGTGTATAAGCCAAAAGAACTTTCTATCTAATGCAGAAATAAAACCTTAACTGGAAATGCATATCAATCTCTGCATATGTTAATCACATCCCACGTACAGCTGGGACTTTAGAAGAAAGGCCAGGTAAGTATGGTGCATTTTCAAGTCCTTATCTAATGTTTGCCAGATTTCTGATACCTGAAGCACCTCTTCATGGATTGAAATTTGTACCAGCACTACAAGGTGACAAGGTAACAGTCTGTGTGCAGCTGTTGGGGCAGGCAGACAGTGTACCCCATGCCTAAGCTTTTCAGTACCTGTTGCTTCTGCCACACCAAGAGTGCATGGGCAGAAGGCAAAGGTTTCTGTGACATGCTTTGGCACTTTAGAGGGTTTTTTTTATGAAGACATGTGAAAATAGTATTCTGTTGCTCAGTTTACAGTTTAATTAAAAAGGCAAACCTATCCCATATGTACCTGGGGTAGTCTGAAAGTTCTTCTCTGCAGTAATGACATCTCTTCTCAGTATTCCTGCATCATGGCTGTGTTTGTTCCAAATGAATTCCACAGCTACAGTTCTTTGGGCATAAACTTGAGAAATGAATGGCCTTGATAACAAGAGAGACTTGTCTTGTACTTGTTAGCCCTTACATAATGTAACATAAGGGTTCTAACATCCGTATTTTTTCTGCACTTCAAAAATATTTAATTTTTCAGTTAAAAAAAGAAAAAATAAAAAGGCAAAGTCCAGAAAATAAGGGGGTGTTTGTTTTTCCTTCAGAAATACAAGTAGATGGTACTGCCTATAACGTAAAGGGCATACATCTATTCAAATCAACAGAGTGACTGTGGTGATTGCCATTTCAGAAAAAAAAAGGAAGCAAATACTAAGTGCTCTTTTGTTGGCTGATGTAATGAGGGTGAAACTAGTTTTGTGTCCCTAGTTACTTGCTCTGCCTTTTTTTTTTTTAAATATACCAGGATTTTTTTCTGTATGGGCAGAGAGTTCCATAGTTCTGTGTTTAGACTGATGTTTGATGGTGGAGGGCAGTCAGTTGCTGCTAGCTTTACAGACCATTTATTCTTCCTACCTTGTGACATGAACTGTAGCACGTAGATTGACAGAAGGTAATCTAGGCAAATTAATGTAATAAGTTTACCTTCCTTTTCTTTGTAGCACAATGGCTGACAAGTCAACCAAACCAGCCAAACGATTATCCTCTGAATCAAACTCCCATGAGGGAGCTACGGCAGGAGAAATAAGTGCTCTGGAAGAGGCCTTCAGAAAATTTGCCGTCCATGGTGACACGAGAGCCACAGGAAAAGAAATGCACGGGAAGAACTGGTCAAAGCTGTGTAAGGACTGTCATGTGATAGATGGGAAGAATGTGACAACCACAGATGTTGACATTGTCTTCAGTAAAATCAAGTAAGTTCTTTTCTGCCATAATTTCATTGTCTCCCTGCCCATGCTTTGTAGATATCATCTGAATTTACTTTCTAAATTGTGCACAGATATTGTGAGACATTGTTTGTCGTCAAAATCAATCTCTTTCTGGTTTCTTTACAAAATTTTGTTGCTTGGTCAGAAGATACAGCTTTCAGCTTCTGACCTTCTATCTTAAATTGACTTTAGTTTCACAGGTGCAAAGAGGTATGATGTGATCAGGACAAATTCAGGTTATTCCAGTAAACTGGACTGCAGTAAGTGCTGTCAAATGTTTCCTGAGTGAAGTCAGAATGTCAGGATGATCCTGCCAAAGCTTGGCCTGAGAGGACTGGGGCTAAGGTTGGATATATGCTAAAAGTCAATAATCTAACAACAGTCCTGATGTCCAGCACAACATCAGCTCAAGTTTGAAGTGTAGGGCCATGCCAGCCTGATGGTGAATTGGTGATGGTGGCCCATGGCTTTAATGGATAAGGATTGTCTTGGTGGTCTGAACTTATTTTTGTGACCATACTGGAGCTTTAGTGAAGCTTTCTCCCCAGGTTGAAAAGGCAGGCTTGTCAGAGACTTGTCAAATCTAAGAGAATATATTAATCTCTTATGGCATGTTCTGTATGAAGCCCCAGATAATTGTTTTGGTTTGCTTTTTTTGCATTGGATGATTTTCACCTTACCTCTTTCCTGGCATCTGATACGATAGTCTTGTCTTTCCTGCTTTTTATTACCACAGTAACTGTTTAAACTGTCTCACACCTCATTGTGTTGAGGGACATTCTTGTTAAAGGAGTCCCTTAATTGTACTTGTAGCTTGTAGGAACTGGCTTGTGCACTCAATTGCTGTGGTGTAACGCTGGGGAGAACATGCGAGCTGAGTTGCTTACAAGGTAGTTGGAAAATCTTGGTACAAGCACTGACCCTATAGAGTGCATCAAAGTGGAGAAAGGCAGAGGAGAAAAGACCTTTAATCTTGAAAGCTGTCCAGTGTAACATACATTGTTAGAATGACCTTACTTATTTGATTCTTTCTCTGTTTCTTTTCTCCTCAGGGATCATATCTATGTAATTGAAAACACTACATATGCACACTCCCACCCTCTTGTCCTCTTATCAATCCCTACTTGTATTTTCTTGAAAGTTGTGTTGCTGAAGTTAGATATACCATCAGTGAACTGGCTTATTTGAAATGGATGTTTAGGCTGTAGGGTTTTGTTTCTTTCTTGATCTGTGGTAGGCAATTTATTTTCAAATTTTCTTTGACTTTCATCAGCTTAAAAATTTGTTTTATTATTTTCTGTAATGATAGATATAATCTTAGTGCTACTTTCTCATATCAGTTTCTGGGCTATGTAGTGATAGGACAACCCCATGATATGGCATAAATAGCTGTGTAAAATTGGCAGATATAAAGAAGTATCAGGTTTGGTGACTATCGGGGCAGAAGGAATCCAGTCCTGTTCCTCAGGAGTGAGTTGTGAGGTGGTGGCTACCTGAGGCTGCCAGGGAATGCCAGCATTTCCCCTTGCTGCTGTTGAGAATGCTCAGCTCAGCCTGGGAGTTCTTGTATATCTCTGGTTAGCTGAGCAGTTTCTCAGAGCTCACTCCTGTCACTGCTGTTAAGTGTTGTCATTTCTCTCAGAAGAGGCATGCCGTCTTTTCCTCTATCCAGTTGTCCTGCTTTAACCCCAGCCAGCAGCCAAGCCCCATGCAGCCACTTGCTCACTCCTCCACAAGCAGGATGAGGGAAAGAATTTAAAGAGTAAAAACTAGAAAACTCATGGGTTGAGATAAAGACAGTTTAATAGGAAAAGCAAATGCCAAACACACAAGCAAAGCAAACCAAGGAATTAATTCACTGCTTCCCATGGGCAGACAGGTGTTCAGCCATCCCCAGGAGAGCAGGGCCCCATCACAGGTAATGGTTACTTGGAAAGACAAACACTACCACTCCAAATGTACCCCCTTCCACCTTCTTTTCCCCACTTTATATACAGAGCATGATGCCATGTGGTCTGGAATATCCCTTTGGTCAGTTGGGATCACCTGTGCTGGCTGTGTCTCCTTCCAAACACCCCCACATTCCTTGCCAGTGTGGCAGTAAGGGGAGCAGAACAGGCCCTGGCTCTGTGTAAGCCCTGCTCAGAAATAACAAAAACATCTCTATATTATCAACCCTGTGCTCAGCACAAATCCAAAACATAGTCCCATACCAGCCACTGTGAAGAAAATTAACTCTACTCCAGCCAAAAGCAGCACAGTAGTTTTTAATAGTTTAGTAGATGACTGCATCAAATGCAAAAGTGTTTGTCTTAATTGTTCATTAATTATTTGTTCATTCCTAACCTGTACATGTACATATAACATGTATTTTATATATTCTTCTCTTTTAAAGTGATTTTATTTTTAAATTATATTGCTTAAGTAGCAGATGGGAAAACCTACAATAGCTGAGCTTTGTTGTCTTTATTGGTAAGGTCTGTTTTTCCAAGTGTTTGTTTTCAGTAGGTATACTTCCACATTTTCTTAAATGTTGGGGTTTTGTGGTTTTTTTATGTTATTATTTTTGAGTGCATGTGTCAGCAGTTCTTTATTCTAGATCACATTTATTTCACATATACTATTTTAGGTTTTAAAAAGGGAAGATTTAATGGCTGCAGGAAACGCAAGTGTTGGTAATATGCTTTAATGTAGAGGGTTAAGCATAGGCTGAGTACAGAGGATTTCTCAAGCATGTTCAGACAGCTGTTTTTCCTTGCTTTCTCTTTTGCTTCACATTTAGCTGTAAACTCAAGGATAATGATAGATTTGGTAATGCATCAAAGTAGGCACGCTCACATAATAAACTCATACTCATTTCTATTTTACAAACAGCTTTTTCCAAGCAGAGCACTAAGGTTTTCTGAAAAACCAAGTTTTTCCCCATCTGTGTTAAATGTAAAACCTTAAACACTTATCTAAAAGAATCTGCAACTCTCCCCAAAAGTGCAGAGTGCTGCTTCCATGCCTCAATAAAAATTCTGTTTATGTGTACCAGAAGGCTCTGTGCTGCACGGTTGGTTTTGAATTCTTGAGCCTGTGTCTCCCAAGATTAGCCTCAGTCTAGGATTCTTGTGGTCAGCCAAAGTGTTGGTTCAGTGGGATGGGCCTGGTGGGTTTTGACAGTCGTAGTCTAGCCAGAGAACACAACAAACATAAGGAAAAGTGTTTGTCTTACCCAACTACAATTGCCATCTAGCATAGTGTTAGAACTTCCAAACATATTTTCTGTTTGTTCTATTACTGGGAAGCCACTGTATTTATTTAGCAGGGTGTTTTCTAGCAAGCTATACTTAGAGTTTATGACAATGGCACATGTTGTTCAGACACTAGAAAATAATTAACCTAGTAGAAATGTTCTTTGGATTTATGAGTTACTATGTTTAAAGCCCACATTTGTTGTCTTCCTAACTTTCCCAGGCTTCCTTTATTATTCTGCTACAGATACTTGCAAAATAGATAGGAACTAAACATTGCTGATAGTCAGGGTAAAGTAACAAGAAAATTAATATGAAATATGTTTACTTAAAAGGTACTGAGAGATAATGTTTTATTCACCGATTGGCAGCTTTCTCTGCTCCAGGAGAGATTTTAGCTCTGAAGTAATGAACATTTTTGTAGACTTAACACCCCCTCTCCACCTCTGCCTAACCAGGTGAACAAAACTTCTGAAAATTTTGAATAGTCTGTGATACTTCTTCAAAGCTGGGACTGTGTGTCTGTTTTTCAGAGATTAGTTCATTTAAAGTTAAATCTATTATAACAAAGGTTAAAGAAATTCCAGTAAGCCTTTTTTACAAATAAGAAAATAAGTGTAGAATATGTGAGGGTGTCAGGTCAGACTGAAATGTAATTTGTCTGTTCATCTTGTGTAAAAGGTCCACTGAAGGCCTTCATATTAATGCAATATTTAAATGTACTTGAGGATAAGAAGAAGGAATAGTGTAATGCAAAGAGTCCACAGTGGTAGACGTGAAGGAATTATTGATACAATTGCATTCTTTGGTAAGAAAATATGTAAATTGGGTGATCTCCCCCCTCCCCCCAGGTATTTTTGTTTAACAGTAATTTGTAGAGTCTCACAAGTTCTTCCAGTTTGGTGGATTGTAATAGAAGTTACTGTTTGTTAAAATTTTGATTGTTTGTTAAAATTGTCAGCTCAGAAAATACAAGAAATGAAGCAGTAAAGATTTTTGCAATGGAATTACTTGAAATAAGAAGGTAAAGCCTGCTTATGAGAGTAGCCACATGTATGAATATTTATGATTTGCATCCCTAGAGAGCAGAGAAAAAGCACCTACATTTATGCCAAATATTTGGATTGCATTAATACAGTTGGGATAGACTGCAGTTTCTATAATAAGTAGATGAGCAAACTTTTTTTAGCATACAATAAAGCCATCTCTTACAATGTCATTAACTTTGCATACATGCTGTACCTGGAAGAGCAAAAGAAATTATGAGGAATGAATTAGAAAGTTCTGCCATATCTCATGGGATGAAATCTGTTAAAAAATGCAGCAAAGCCAACAGAAGGGTACATAACTGTAAATGCAATTATGCAGTAAGCTTTCTTTTTTGTAGTTTCATGGTCAGCACTTGAGATGATGTAATCCTTTGTATGTTCCTTGGACTGCATACAACAGTAACACTGGTTGCAGGGTAAATTTTAATTTTAAAGTAGTTACTTGCTTAAAGTTATGTTAAAATATCTTCTTTTAATTGGTACCAGGAAGACTTTTGAAATGGTGAAAATGAAGCAACCTCTTAGAAAAAAGGGCTCATATGATTGTTAAAGAAAAATAGCCTGAAAATACTTCACAGGAAGTAATTTTTTTAACTGGTCCATAAATTCACTGCCATACTTGAGGACAAGGATAAGTCACAGTCATATTCTATGAGAATGGCATTGTTCATAAATTGCTGTATCTGAAGTTTTTGTTATGGGATCAAAACTAATACTCCAACTTTTTTTGTTATGATAGTATCTTCAATTTCCCTGTAGCTCAGGTTTCTACTAAAATGTAGGGGTTTAGTAAAAATATCTTAGCAATATTAGATCATTCTAAGCATTAATTTTTTCACATACTGTCTGAACCTTATATAGACATCTTTCCTTTATATTTTGTTAATGAAGAGTGATAATGCAATCTGGGCCTGCTGAATGTAGAAACATACAATATGCAGACATGCAATAGCATTTGAAGATGGATGTTTTTCATGAGAGTGGGAATTCCACAGGTATCTTTTCAGTAGCTGAAACATTAGCCTGCTTTCTTGGAAAATCTCTTCATCTCTTCTGTTTCTTTTCTGGTACTCTTCCAGAGTTACAAAAGTTTGTAGGCTGTATGTCTTGTATTATGCTTGCAGAGTGCAAATATGGATTTAGTGAATCTTGTTGCCTTGGAGAAAGCAGGCTCATTGGTGACAGAGAAATGCACTGAAGGGTTCTGCATTTGGTATGAAAAGCAACATGTGGCTGCATTCTTCTTATTCCAGCAAGATGGTGAGACACAACAGTCTAAGAACTTAAGGATTTTTGTATTAATGAAAGCAGAAGACACAAGAATAATAGATGCTACTGAGCTCTGACCAGCATTCCAGCATGTTGCCTTAGGAACTTAAATTTCTTTGTTTATTAGGGTCAACAACTGCTCTGGGAAATATGATATGTTAGCTATGCCATACACATATTCCACTTGTTGTATGTAGTTAACATGGTAATAGTAATAGCCCTGATATAAATACCCCGCTCTTATTTTAGAAGTGTTACCACTCAGCACTGCAAGAATATGTTTTAAGCACTGCCATAAAACTTCTAATTCTATGACATTATTAGATAGAAAAAATAAAAATATTTCTGTTTACACTGGCATGTTACTATGGTTGCAGGCAGGCCTGGGTGACGTCAGGCCTTGGATCCATTGTGAGATTTATTTAGGTAGTCATCTCCATGGAAACATTTGTTTGTTTCGATGTTACTATGTGTTAAATTTTAAACAAATTTTTGTGGTTCTATACTGGATTGTTATTGAGGACTAGTTAAGCTACAGAAGCTTTGTAAATATACCTTACTCCCCACCCTCTAAAATATTCTTGGTAAAAGATCAAGTGAAAGTATAATTGTCCTCTGAAATTCCTTTAGTAGGTCCTGATGTTGCTTTGACATGTTTTCTTGTTGCTGAGGAAGCCATGTATTCTAAAGGCCAGAAAACTCTCCTCCATCTTTTTGAGAAAGGAAGGTTTTGTTCCCATGGAGAATCTTCACAACACACTTCATTGTGCCCTGACTTTTGAGCAGAGCCACCCGTGCTGTCCTCACTGTGTGTTGCACACTTGGCTGTTCAGCCTGGTTCCCCCAGCTGCATCAGTCAGGTCTGTGCAGGAGTGCTTCCACCTGAGAGCAGATGGGCCTTCATGCAGCAGTAGCTCACCATGGCTGCAAGACTGTGGGAGAAGTGAAATGGATAATATTTGCTCTGAGAAGCTGGCAAGAAAACTCTTGGCAAGAATGAGTACGTGCTTTCCCCATTTGTCAACTGTAATATAATTGTTGTCTTTTCTTCGTATTGAACAACTATGATACTTCCTGCTTTCTTAGTACATTTGAAAGGACTAGTACTTTGACACCTGAGCTCATTCAAAACAATTATCTGTCCCTGAGGTTTCTCTGAAGTAAATTGTCTTTAACAGAGATTTTTACTGAAGCCTCTCTTAAATTTTTAAACTATGTAAATAAGTGTGAAGTGGTCTTTATATATAAATGAAGCACATAGTAGTTGAAAGCTGTTTTACATCTCTACTGGAGAGATGCTTGTGATAGTGACATAGAAAAGGATTTTTGTAATCCTAGTTTGTGCATGAAGTAGGCATAACAGTTAATTTTTGTACTTTAGTATGTCTGCATCAGGAAATAAGTTCTAAGTGGATATAGAACAATATGCAGAGCAATGTCTTTTCTAATAAATCTCAGGCAAATTGTGAAGTTTTGCATTTATAGGTAAAAATGTAGGTAAGTTTCAACAGAAAGTGTTCTTTGCCACATCTTCTATATTTTAATTGAAATTAAGATCCATTTGCCATTCTTGTCCAAGAAGCCAAATGTAATGTTGCTATTTGCACTTTATCCTTCAAAAGCTTTTTATTTTATAAAAACAAAGCAGCTCTTCTTCCCCTTCTGCCAAGAGGTATAAATTCTAAAACAGTAATTGTATATGAGAAGAAAGATGGTTTTAAATTTACTTGTTGTTATGCAGTCTTGTTTTATGCAGGTATGATGGGTAACTTCTGTATCCCTAATGAGGTTTGCTGATTAGGATTTTAAAAACACCATTTAGTGTGAGCAGACATCACATGAAAACCTATAGATGCAGTGGTGGGTGAATCATTTCCCAGCTGATACAGAATGCTGCATGATGTCATATACAGTACTATATATAGCAGCTTGCTTGGTATTTGCCACACTTTGTGGCATATTGCACTTGTGTGCTACAAGAATTTCTACTGGCTTAGAGCAGAAGTAGGTTCTTTTGGTTCTTTTGTTTGTTTTGTGGTTTTGGTTTTTTTCTTTTTGCAGGTCAGTCTATTGGCCTATCATTTATAACTGCTTGTTTTTCATTTATAAAAGCAGCTATGTGAAATTTGCCTTAGTTTTAATGACTTAGTAAACTAAGTAACGAGCAAGTATTTTCTAGACTGTTAAATATCAATGCAGACTTTGATTTTATGAATTGAAGTAGAAGATGATTAAGATGTAGAAGATGAGGCAGCCTTGTCTGCAGCAACCAGGTGACTGTAAAGTTTAAGATCCTGAGAGGAGTGATAAAGATTAACAACAGAATTACAAACCTGAACTTCAAAAGGGCAGATCTTGGCCTGTTCCTTTTCTCTCTGGAAACTGCCCTGGAGCACAGAGGTGCCCAGGAGAGCTGGTTGATCTTCACACCAGCTTCATTAGAGCACAAGAACATTTCATTTCCTGCAGGAAGTCGAGCAAGCATGGCAACAGGCTAGCAAGAGTGTACGTAGAGCTTCTGACTGGGCTGGACCACAAGGAGGAGGTACACAGGAGACAGAAGCAGGGAGAGCCTTTGTGGGAAGAATACAGCCCATGCATGAAGAAACAGAGTGAGGAAAGCCAAAGTTCAGGCCAATCAGCACAACCTCAGTCCCTGGGAACGTTGTGAAGTAAATCCTTTTGCAAGTCCTTTCTCAACACGTAGACAAGAAGGTGATTTGGAGCAACCAACGTGGATTTGCCAAGGACAAGTCATGCCTGATTGACCTAATTGCTTTCTCTGATGAAATGACTGACACTGGGGGTAAAGGGGTGTATTATACATTGATTATGGCAAGGAGTTGACCACAGTCACATCATCACCAAGTTGGTGAGGCATGGGCTGGAGAGTGGGCCAGCAGTCTAGGAAGCAGCTCTGGAGGTTGTGATGGTGTCAATGTTGTGGTTTAACCACAGCTGGAAAATAAGCCCCATGCAGCCACTCTGTCTCCCCCACCAGTGGGGTGGGCAAGAGAATCTGAAGGGTAAGAGTGAGAAAACTCGTGGGTTGAGTAAAGACATTTCAATAGAAAAGCAAAAACTGCACACACAAGCAAAGCAAACCAAGGAATTCATTCACCCCTTCCTATGGGCAGGCAGGTGTTCAGCCATCCCCAAAAAAGCAGGGCTCCATAATGCAGAATGGTGACTTTGGAAGACGATCACTCTGAACATCCCCCACTTCCTCCTTCACAAGGCTTGTATGCAGCTTGTATGCTGAGCATGATACCATATGGTATGGAGTATTCCATGGGTCAGGTGGGGTCAGCTGTCCTGCCTGTGTCCCTTCCCAACTTCTTGTGCACCCCCAGCCTGGAGGAGCAGTAGGAGGAGCAGACAAGGCCTTGAAGCTGTGTAAGTGCTGCTCAGCAATAACAAAAACATCTTTATATTATCAGCACTGTTTTCAGCAGAAATCCAAAATACCCCTTCTTACTAGTCACTGTGAAAAAGATTAACTACTCCAGCCAAAACCAGCACAGATGGGAAACTGCTGAAGGTGAGGTGACAACAGTCCTTGCAGTCAAGTGTGAGTTTGGCAGCAGGGAAGGGTAGCTGCATCCTGGGCTGCATGGGTCAGTGTGTGGCCAGCAGGTCTGGGGAAGCCATCCTTCCCTCCAGCTTGGGCTTGTGAGACTGTACCTGGAGTGCTGTGCCCAGTCTGGGGCTCCCCTGGGCAAGAAAGAGATTGATATACTGGAACAGGCCTGGTGCAGGGGACACCAAGACAGTCAGGGTGCTTGTTGTGGTATATGGTGACCTGTGGAATAAAAACAAGTTTCTTTGTGCTCCTGTATAGGCAGTAAAATTAACTTCTTGTTCTGAAGTTAGAGTGGAAATTTTATAGGAAAAAAGGGTCTATATATGTATGTTGTTTACTCCTAAAATGTAGACATGAGCTAGAAATATTTTCATCTTGTAAAGAGGATTAATATACTATATATGTTGTAATTAAGATATATTTAATCTGCCTAAGTATGTAAAGCTACTAAAAGAATTTAGATGTGCTCTGCTTAGGTGTCTGCTTAGGGTGTGATGCTGGTGAATGGAAGTGTGCTCCATCTGACGCAGTTTTTCTTTCTTTAACTTTTTTGTTTGTCTTTCCTTAAAAAAAACAACAATGGGTTGGCTTAGGAGAGCCTAATTGATGTGTTGTTCCCATTATCTAGAAATTTAGGAAGACTATGTTACAACTGAACTGGAACAAGTCTCATTGAAAACTGGACATTAAGTCTTCATTAGGATTAGTTAAAATGGTGTTGCTTTCTGGCTTTATTGAGGTGGAGTTACTTATTATTTTCTTGTGTGTGGGTGTGTTGGTGCACACGCTAAACTGAAGGAACATGTATGAAATCCAAATTTCTCTTTGAAGCTTGATCTCTGTTTTCTAACTTTCTTCAGACTTTTAATGCAAGTACATGTATTGCCATGAATTTAAAAACAAAGTAAATGTAATTTTGGTATGGAGTTCTGGTACAATCTCCTCCTAAAAAGGACAAACTTTCCCTTTGAGAATTTTTTTCCACATTACAGTAATGTTTAGGTTCTCTTTTTTTACAAAGGTTCTGGATATTACCAGCAGATCAATAATTTTAAAAACTTTGCTGAGACTGTGAATGTTGGTGCTGATTCTGCAGGCTTCTAGAACATTTTAATTACATGAAGAAATTTCCATGGCAGTTTTTTCTGGGAAGATGTGCTGTTAGATACTGAAGTTTTCTGGTTGAAGGAGCAAGTAGAGGAAGCCATTCCATTTCAGTGAGGAAAGCTGAGTGCAGCTGACAGTGTAGCCAGGAGTAGTGTGGCTAAGATGTTGTAGCCTTGTGGGGAGGAGTAACAAGAGCACCTCACCCACTGCCCGTCCCCAGCCTTTTCAGCAGTGCAGGCACTCCCAGCACTGATTACTGAAAAGACACAGTCAGTCCCTCAGGCAGGAGGGCACTGTTTCTGTACTATCTGGACATTTGTATTTCAGGGAAAAAAATCCAACCAGAGAACCTTACTGCAGGGTTTTGCATCAGTAAGTTTGTGCCTGAGCTGTGGAACAGCTTTAAATCAAACC